>CM059425.1:187128906-187489111 GCA_030390025.1 Squalus acanthias
GCTAAGTAAAATATTGAACATAACATTTACCAGAAGCAGAAGATTCTGAGTGGATGCGAGTTCCCTATCCAAAAGATCTAAGTGTTATGTTGTCATTCTTTTTGGTTAAATGAGTATCATTTGGTGGGTGGGGGAGCTATGTGGATCTCTTGCTGATGTTTGTGCGCTGATTTACATTTAGAGACTTGTTTTAAGTCACTGATCGCTTTCCTGAAGTCCTCAGCATTTCTCAGCACTTTAGAAGCCCCCCCCACCCCCGCCACCCCCCACCGCCAGCCCCCTCTCCCCTGAGTGTCAGCCTTGGCTCAGTGGTAGCGCCTTGCAGTCAGACATTTGTAGGTTCAAACTCCTACTTGAGGATCAAAGCATGCGATCTAGGTTGACACTTCAGTGCAGTACCGAGGGAATGATATATTGTCAGAAGAGCCATCTCTGAGATGAGATGTTAAACTGAAGCTCTGTGTGTGTGTCCCTCTCTCAGATCAGATGCAAAGATCCTGTGGCACTATTTAACAAAGTGCAAGTGATTTCTTCCAGTGTCCTAGCTAACTTTTGTCCTTGAGTCAACACCACCAAGAGCTGTTTGTGGGACTTTGCTGTATTTGTCCAAAAAACAAAGGTAATTAATTGGCTGTAAATTGCTTTGCAACATCCTGAGGATGTAAAAAACTCTATATAAATGCAATTGTTTTTGTTGCCCAGGCTTTTTAATTATTCCCAGTTGTGGACATTGCAATTTTTATGCCAAAAAATGCAGGTTTGAATCTGGTGTATTTGTGACAAAATGGAATATTTTGGGCATGGTTTATTTTCTTTCTTTCTTTTCTTCACAGTATTTTTGAGGTTAAAATAGATTAAGAAATAGAACACTCAGTCTGAAAACATTGTAGTTGTTAAGCCAATGTGATTTCCTCTAGAGTCAAATGTCTGTTGCTATGGGACAAAAAGGGTTGATTCTGCGACCCAGCACTCCAAAAATATCGTTCTCTTTTATATTAGTTTGTATTCAGATATGCACACATGTATATGAATGATTGAATGCTAGCTGGTCTGCACATGAACAGTGTCCTACATGAATGGGACTGAAAATCCATGTGCCATCCATCCCAGCGTAAATGCTGAGTAGTGACCTCCAGTGCTGACCCAACCAAAGTTGGCAAGATCAGGGGAAGTCACCTCACTTATAGGCCCCGATATTTACTGGGGCGGGATTTCCAAGCTGGGGTTGGGGGTGCGGGGGCGGGGGAGGAGTTCTGGTTCGGATCCGGGCGTTAACTCCACAGCATGCGTGTTTTTTTTACACGTTCCCCGCCTGGATGCCAGCTTAATTGACAGGCTTGGCTCCCTGTCGGGCGGGGAATGCTCCTGAAGAGGCCGCAGTCCAGGAGCAGATAGGTTTCCTGCTGCTGGTGTAGGGATCCCGAGAAGAGGGTGGGTACAGCATGGTTTGGACGGTCGGGGTGTGATCATGGTTTGGACGGTCGGGGTGTGATCATGGAGGTGGGGGAGTCAGAGAGAGATTGGGGCAGAGATGGTGGTTGGGGGGGGTCGGTTATGGCGCGGGGGGGTGTTGGTGATCACTGGGGGTCAGTGATTGTGGGAAGGGGTCGGTGATCACGGAGTTCTGATCGTGGGGTGGGTAAGCAGGTTAGCTTGGGGGCCAGGATGAAGCACCCCTGCTTCTCCTGGCCCATAAGCAGTGCTGGAAAAGCACTTACCTCTTCACTGTAGCAATCCTTGCCTCCCTTTAGCTGCCAGGTTTCCTGAGGCCCAGGAAACCCGGTCGGCTAGTGCTAAAGCCAGAAAGGAGTTAATATCTGAGGCACGCAGCCTCATTAAAATATTTAAATGAGCGACCCCCCCTCCTGGGAGCAGGCTGTTTGCCCGCCCTGTCCCACCTCCGTTAAAACCGGAAGTGGGCGGGTTCGAGGTGGGTTGTGTTAGTTTGGGGGCCGGGCTCAGAGTAATTGAGCTGGAGTCTGAGGTGCAGACATTGCGGGGCATCAGAGATGGGGAGAGTTACCTGGACACTTTGATTCATGAGGCAGTCACACCCCTTAGGTTAGGTAGTGGTACAGGTCTGGTTAGTGGTCAGGGACAGGAGGGTGTGACTGCAACTCAGGCAGGTAAGGGGATCCCAGGTTTTGTGCTGGAGGAGCCTCAGCCTTTGCCCTTGTCCAACAGGTATGAGGTTCTTCCTGCCTGTGTGGATGAGGGAAAAGCCTGTAGGATGGATCAGCAGGCTAACCATGGCACCATGGTGCAGGAGGCCATTCAAGTGGGGGGGGGGGGCGGTGAAAGGGAATGTAGTTGTGGTAGGGGACAGTATAGTCAGGGGGACAGATACTCTTCTCTGCATCCGCGACCGAGAGTTCCGAAGGTTGTGTTGCCTGCCCGGTGCCAGGGTTAAAGACATCTCCTAGCGGCTGGAGAAGAACTAGGAGTGGGAGGGGGAGGATCCAGTTGTCGTGGTCCACGTAGGAACCAACGACATAGGTAGAACTAGGAATGAGGTTCTGCTGAGGGAGTTTGAGGAGCTAGGATCCAAATTAAAAAGCAGAACCTCAAAGGTAATAACCTCTGGATTGTTACCTGAGCCACACGCAAATTGGCATCGGACAAACAGATTAGAGGTTTAAATGCGTGGCTCAAAGAGTGGTGTGGGAGGAAGGGGTTTCGGTTCATGGAGCACTGGCACCAGTACTAGGGAAAGAGGGAGCTGTTTCGTTGGGACGGGCTCCACTTAAACCAGGCTGGGACCAGTGTCCTGGCGAACTGAATAACTAGGGCAGCAGACAGTGCTTTAAACTAATGAAGGGGGGGGGCGGCAGGATTCAGGAAAGAGTAAATTTAAAAGCAGCGAGAGAAATGTCAAGGCTCTAGAGCAGAGTAGAGTTTTGGGTAAAAATAAGCAGAGTGGGTCAGGAAGGGACAGAGAGAGTAACAAAGGTAATAAGGCATCAGTGACTAAGGTGATATCAGGGAAAATGAGAAATAAGTCATAGCTAAAGGCACTATATCTGAATGTGTGAAGCATTCGCAACAAAATAGATGAATTAATCGTGCAGATGGAAATTAACAGGTTTGATCTAATAACCATAAGGGAGACATGGTTGCAAAGTGGCCAAGGTTGGGAACTAAATAGTCCAGGATACATAACTTTTAGAAGGGATAGGCAAAATGAAAAAGGAGGAGGGGTAGCCCTGATAATAAAGGATGAGATAAAGACAGTAAAGGATCTTAGCTCCGAAAATCAACAAGTAGAATCAGTTTGGGTGGAGCTAAGAAATAGCAAGGGGCAGAAAACATTGGTGGGAGTTGTTTTTAGGTCCCCAAACAATAGTTGTAATGTAGGGCCGAGTATAAATCAGGAAATTAGAGGTGCATGTAACAAGCGTAATACAGTAATCATGGGAGACTTTAATCTACATATAGACTGGGCAAACCAAATTTGCAGTAATAGTGTGGAGGACGAGTTCATGGAATGTATACAAGATAGTTTTCCAGACCGGTATGTTGAGGAACCAACTAGGGAACAGGTTATTTTAGATCTAGTATTGTGCAATGAGAAAGGGTTAATTAATAAC
This sequence comes from Squalus acanthias, assembly GCA_030390025.1. NCBI lineage: Eukaryota > Metazoa > Chordata > Chondrichthyes > Squaliformes > Squalidae > Squalus > Squalus acanthias. Next base: position 187,132,494 of record CM059425.1, read on the forward strand.
TTTGTAGTAAAGGGGCCTTTAGGGAAGAGTGACCATAATATGATAGAATTTTATATTGAGTTTGAAAGTGACTTAGTTAAATCTGAAACTAGGGTCTTAAATCTAAACAAAGCAAACTACGTAGGTATGAGGGGTGAGTTGGCTAAGGTAGATTGGGAAACTACATTAAAAGGTATGACAGTGGACAAGCAATGGCTAGCATTTAAAGAATTAATACACAATTTACAACAAATATACATTCCTTTAAGGCACAAAAACCCCACAGGAAAAGTGGTTCAACCGTGGCTAACAAGAGAAGTTAAAGATAGTATTAGATCAAAGGAAGAGGCTTATAATGTTGCCAACCCACCTCCAAACAATCTTCCCGGGAGTCAGGTCCCCGATTTGTGCAGGGACCCGATTCATAGCGCCGGGAAGAGGATTATAGCCACTTAACTGCCTGTTAACAGGCAGTTAAGAGGCTTTTTCCCATTTTGTGACTTCTGCTGCGAGCTCCCCGGTGTCGGGGAACCCCACCAGGGTATTTGAGGTGTGCTTTCGGTCTGATGTACTGTTGGTGTACAGATGACAGCTGCAGAAGTGGTGTGACGGATGCAATGGGACACTGGTGAGTATCAGAGGTAAGGAATTGTTGGGAAAGTCATTTTTAATGTGTTTAGATTTTTCTGTAGGTGACAAGGTTTGAAGTGTTTGTGTGGCCTCACCTCAATGGGAGAAGTGACAGATCGCTTCTGTACCTTCACCTGCAGCTGCCATCTGTTTCATCCTAAGGAGAGAGTCAATGGAGAGCCCGGGTACAAGGGCTCACCTTTGTACAGTGCTTGTCAGTGTTTGACAGCACCTCAATGCTGTCAAACACTGTCAAATCATCTGTCAAAAATAAATGCTACATGTCCTTTAAGAAAACCAGCAGATGAAGCGTCATCAACTGACGTCATCTGTCAACGGCTTTCCCTTAATTGGCTAGCAAGCCCGCAGGGTGGGCTTAACAAGGTCAATCAGGGTAAACTAGCGTCTGTGTGTCGGACGTCGCTGGGGGCGGGTCTAGAACCTGGAAGGCAGCAGTCCCGCCCCCAACTCGTCTTGGTGAGTAAAATCCAGCCCTTTGTGTCTGTCTTCAAGGAAGAAGACGCAAAAAACTTCCTGGAAATTGTGACAACCAAGGGTCTAGCGAGAATGAAAAACTGAAAGGTATTAGTAAAAAAAGTAGTACTGGAGAAATGAATGGGACTGAAAGCCGATAAATCCCCTGGACCTGATGGCCTACATCCTAGGGGTTTGAAAGGGGTGGCTATAGAGATAGTGGATGCATTGGTTGTCATTTTCCAAAATTCCATAGATTCTAGAATGGTTCCTGCAGATTGGAAAGTAGCAAATGTAACTCCACTATTTAAGAAAGGAGGGAGAGAGAAAACGGGGAATTACAGACCAGTTAGCCTGACATCAGTAGTAGGGAAAATGCTAGAATCTATTATTAAGGACGTGGAAACAGGGCACTTAGAAAATAATAATAGGATTGGGCAGAGTCAACACGGATTTATAAAAGCGAAATCATCTTTGACAAATCTGTTAGAGTTTTTTGAGGTTGTAACTAACAAAATAGATAAGAGGGAACCAGTGGATGTGGTGTATTTGGATTTTCAGAAGGCATTCGATAAGGTGCCACACAAGAGGTTATTATACAAAATTAGGGCTCATGAGATTGGGGGTAATATATTAGCATGGATTGAGGATTGGTTAACGGACAGAAAACAGAGAGTAGGAATAAACGGGTCATTTTCGGGTTGGCAGGCTGTAACTAGTGGGGTACCACAAGGATCAGTGCTTAGGTCTCAGCTATTCACAATCTACATCAATGATTTGGATGAAGTGACCAAATGTAATATATCCAAGTTTGCTGATGATAAAAAATGGGTGGGACTGTAAGTTGTGAGGAGGATGCAAGGAGGCTTCAAGGAGATATAGACAGGCTAAGTGAGTGGGCAAGAACATGGCAAATGGAATATAATGTGGAGAAATGTGAAGTTATCCACTTTGGTAGGAAAAATAGAAAAGCAGAGTATTTTTTAAATGGTGAGAGATTGGGAAATGTTGGTGTCCAGAGGGACCTGGGTGTCCTTGTACACGAATCACTGAAAGTTAACATGCAGGTACAGCAAGCAATTAGGAAAGCAAATGGTATGTTGGCCTTTATTGCAAGAGGATTCGAGTATAAGAGAAAAGACGTCTTACTGCAATTATATAGGGCCCTGGTGAGACCACACCTGGAGTATTGTGTACAGTTTTGGTCTCCTTACCTAAGGAAGGATATACTTGCCATAGAGGGAGTGCAACGAAGGTTCACCAGACTGGTTCCTGGGATGAGGGGATTGTCCTATGAGGAGAGATTGAGTAGACTAGGCCTATATTCTCTAGAGTTTAGAAGAATGAGAGGTGATCTCAGTGAAACATACAAGATTCTTACAGGGCTTGACAGGGTAGATGCTGGGAGGATGTTTCCCCTGGCTGGGGAGGTTAGAACCAGGGGTCACAGTCTCAGAATAAGGGGTCGGCCATTTAGGACTGAGATGAGGAGAAATTTCTTCACTCAGAGGGTGTTGAATCTTTGGAATTCTCTACCGCAGAGGAATGTGGAGGCTCAGTCATTGAGTATATTCAAGACAGAGATCGATAGATTTTTGAATATTAAGGGAATCAAGGAATATGGGGATAGTTCAGGAAAGTGGAGATGAGGTAGAAGATCAGCCATGATCTTATTGAATGGTGGAGCAGGCTCGAAGGGCCAAATGGCCTACTCCTGCTCCTATTTCTTACGTTCTTATGTTATGTTCTTATGTTCAGGTTTGAGATTTTAAAATTTTTAACCCATTTTTGGTGGTTAAAATGACCCCCCTCGTGTTTTGAGGAGGTGACAGATATGGTGGAAGGGAGAAACGCAGTAGATGTTGTGTACATGGACTTTCAGAAAGCATTTGACTGGTAACCACACAGTAAAGTATTGGAGAAGATTTAAGGGGTGTGGACTTAGGAGAAGGTTAGAAAATTGAATTTAAAAACTGGTCAGAAATGAAGGAAAATAGTAGGAGTTAAGGATTCTTTTTCTGTGCAGTTGGTTGTGTGTAAAGGTGTCCCTGAGGGTTCTGTTGTGCGAACACTTCTGTTCACTGTGTATATCAAAAATTTGGATAAAGGGCTAGAAGAAGTGGTGTCCTAATTTGGAGACGTATTACATTGCAGACTAAATTACAGGCATAAAACGGGTGCCTAAGCATATAATATGGCAAGCATGCATTCTGAGCTGGAAGTGCACCACCCGCTATATTAGTATAGGCATCAAAAGAGGCATCCAAAGCCCATGACTGAAACAGGCATTAGGATCTTTGCATATGCAAATAAAGGGCATTGGTCTACAGGTCTACATGTGGCCTAACCAGCAAGCCACGACCAAAAAGGTAAGTTTCTAAAAAATACCACGGTTGGGTCCTGGTGTTCTTATTCACTTGAGTGGGAAGTCAAAGGGAATGAAATTGGTATTGGGCGGTAGCTGTAAATGGGCACTGGTGAATCAGCAGCCCGTTTTTCACCCTGCCCGATTTTCATTAATCGATGGAATAGAAAATTGGTTGGAGTGTAAAATATCTACCGATTCGCTATCGCCCATTTTGCACTACCACCCAAGACCAATTTCACCCCCAAAGGACGATAACGCATTGATTCCTCTGTTTGAGGTGTGTGAAAAAAATAAAGCACACTCCATACTTCCTTTATTTTCCCAACTCCAGTAACTCTAAAAAGAAGTATTCAATGCAGCGACAGTCTCTGGAGCCTTTTAAACTTCTGGAAATGCTACTCTGAAACGGATGCAACAGAATAGAGTTGAAATGAATGCCCAAATTCATGATAAGTACGCTCAAAGTTTAGTCATGTGCAGATTTCAACAAGAATTAATGGATAACAAGCAGGAACTGGAGCCCTGGCTGATTTTTCTCTACCCTAATCCAAGGACAGGAAGCTCATTTATAGTGCTCTCACTACTACTGTAGGAACAGATATTTCTTCAACCTTAAGCAGTGATTAATTTGCAGCCTGTTAACAAATTTCCAGTCATAACAAGGGGCAAGTATCAATAACTGATTGTCACCACGTTAAATGAAGTTTCTAGTCACTATACATGGGGCTAGCTCAAATTCAATTATGCCTACTATACTTACAGCAGAGCTTAATCTGAACATTTAATTTTTTTTAAATACAGCCGAACCATATGGAGCTGTTGATCACAAGGGGCAGACGCATTCCTCATACCAGCAATCTACTTGATGTAATAGACCATAGTTCGGTTGTCAAACAGAATCATAGCAGCCGTCGCAGTAGGAAGCCAGCTGCAGCAAATAAGGAAACAAGTGAATGTAGGGTAAAGCCCACTATCTTTGTGACACCTGCCACTCGCGTGCAAATGCTGAACAAATTACAACATTTGTTGTCAAGGTATCGAGCTGTAACATGTGCTAGGCACTCGAAAGGTCCATTTAATTGTTTGAATGCATAACTCTTGTCAAATCTACAACGGTGAACAGATGTCTGATTAAAAGATATATTTGTAGTAGAAACAATCGTGTGGGCAGCTCGATTATATGGGATTATTCAGGTCCACTTAATTGCTTGACAGCTGAATAGTTCCAAAATGTAATAATTCAATAGCATGATTTTTAGATAATTACTACAGTAGTCATTGATGACCTTGAGGAGATAATTATTTGGCAAAGAAAATTAAATGTAAATGACAAATAAAAGGTTTTTATAATTCTATACTTATTAGACAATATCAGTCAATATTGGTTATAATAAAAATATTTTAGGGGAAAATAAATGTCCTATTATATAGGATAAAAAACAATGCTGCTCAGAAAATTATATTATTAATAATACAAGCTGGGTGAACTGCTTTCTGGAAATTATATTTAATTAAATAATATACCAAATAATATTGCTCAACATTTATAGTGCATTAATAAAAATTGTAAAATTCAGACAGTGTAATCACATTTTTTTTTTCCTGGATGGATCAAATGGTTGTTAAGATTGGGAGATGTTACTGTTTGTTAGTGGAGTGATACATTACTATCAATATAGTTATTTGACATGACAGAGCTAAAAGCCTGCTCTTATCTTTCCTGAGATACAGAGTGGAGCCCATTTATTCTCATACCTCTCCACTTAAAATCCATTTATTATCGTCCCATTTTAAACACCAAGCTATTTCATATTTCATTTGCACATATTCCAGCCTCTTTCATGTTGTAATTGAGTTTGCTTGATGTGTCAGATTATCCAGGTTACAGCACTTTAAGTCACTGGAAATGCCACAAGAGTGGGATTCACCCACCTAGTCAATGCATCAGTTCCCTGGCCTATGAGTTAACCTTTCAGTGCTTTGACTCCACCTAGACACATTTTTTGCACCAAAAAGACATTCACTTCAGTGGAAGGGATTTTTTTTCTCTGCTGAGGTCATTGGGAGCGCTGCATTCTATTTAATGAGATATAGATTTTTCCTTCACGAGTCAGAAAGACTACATAACTCAGAAGTGCCATAACTGAGTGCAGCCTGTATAGGTCTTACTCATTCATGAAGAAAAATACATTTCTATTTTATTAAACAACATTTACTGTAAAATTTTATATATTTTTGGTGGGAGGGTTTAGGAGATACGAAAATGAATAAGTGTATTACGTTTTAAATTGGGCTTTTAAATTGTAATCAACAGCTCTTAAAAAAAACATAGAGAAGTGGTATGTTGCTCGTAAAGTGTTGCCATAGTGAGATGAGGTGCCAGGTCAGGTGCTGGATGAGTCCAAATGAGAAGCCCATTGTCAACTTGTTTGTTATACCTGCAAAGGCTCTAAGAAGATGACATCCTCAGAACAAGTTATTGAAAACCAGCCTTTGCCAAACAGCTATTATGGTGCTATCCTGTATAGCAGTTTGCATGTCAGTAGTAATATGATACAGTGTGAAGCAAGGATCAGTATTGAAAACTCCATATCTCCTGCTTCTTCTTCTAAGCTCTGGCCCTGCTCACTCCTCAATTGAGGTCAGATCATGCACAGCTGCACCCTTCTTAGATCTCCAACAGGATTTGGACAATTTTTAAAATTCATTCACAGGATGTGGGCGTCGCTGGCAAGGCCAGCATTTATTGCCCATCCCTAATTGCCCTTATGAAGGTGGTGGTGAGCCTGAATGGTATCTAGCTCCTTGAGTATTGTTGGAGCTGCACTCATCCAGGCAAGTGGAGAGTATTCCATCACACTCCTGACTTGTGCCTTATAGATGGAAGGAGGTGGAGTCAGGAGGTGAGTCACTCACCGCAGAATACCCAGCCTCTGACCCGCTCTTGTAATCACAGTATTTATGTGACTGGTCCAGTTAAGTTTCTGGTCAATGGTGACCCCCAGGATGTTGATGATGGGGGATTTGGTGATGGTAATGCCAATAAATGTCAAGGGGAGGTGGTTAGACTCTTTCTTGTTGGAGATAGTCATTGCCTGGCACTTGTGTGGCGTGACTATTACTTGCCACTTAACAGCCCAAGCCTGAATGTCGTCCAGGTCTTGCTGCATGCAGGCATGGACTGCTTCATTTTCTGAAGAGTTGCGAATAGAACTGAGCACTGTGCAATCATCAGCGAACATCCCCACTTCTGACCTTATGATGGAGGGAAGGTCATTGATGAAGCAGCTGAAGATGGTTGGGCCTAGGACACTGCCCTGAGGAACTCCTGCAGCGATGTCCTGGGGCTGAGATGATTGACCTCCAACAACCACAACCATCTTCTTTTGTGCTAGGTATGACTCCAGCCAGTGGAGAGTTTTCCCCCTGATTCCCATTAACTTAAATTTTACTAGGGCTCCTTGATGCCACACTCAGTCAAATGCTGCCTTGATGTCAAGGGCAGTCACTCTCACCTCACCTCTGGAATTCAGCTCTTTTGTCCATCTTTGGACCAAGGCTGTAATGAGGTCTGGTTAGCTTTATTTTTTTTGTAACTTTTGGTAAAAATTCAGTTGGTTGCGCCTCCCGTTAGCGCCTTAAGAGGGCGCTAATGGGGCGCAAAGCCGCTAACGCCCGGGCGCAGCGATGTTTGCACCGCTCGGGAACTTAACTTGACATTGTGCGGCGGCGCTAAAACTTACCGCTGCGACCACCTGCGCGCGCAATTGTGACGTCATTCCATGGTGCAACGCCCTTGTGGCGCCCCGGAGTGGAAATTGAGTGGCGCCCCCTGCCTTACCGCCTGGCGCTTCCAATGACCAGAAGACTGGAACGCTATCAATCGCTGTGGGGCTGGGGGGGGCGCTATTTAAAGGGGGCCTCTTCCTGTCTTTTATTGTTGGTGGCATTTTTGAACTACGCATTCTGAGAGAGAGAGGGAGAGACTTCTGGAGAGATTCAACGTTGTGTGAAGGAGTTTTGGGTACTGAGCAGCACTTTGCAGGTTCATTTTGATTTGCCATTCCTTGTATCGATTTAGCAGAGACTGTGGGAGCTGCACTCTGAGCTCTTTGCCTGGTACTCTCCATTGTTCTTTCCAGCACATTTGATGTGCAAGTCTCTCCAGGCCGAGATTCAAGGCTGCAATGAACAGGATGTGGATGGAAAGCAAGATTAACCATCCCCTTTAAGAACTGGCCCGTGCCATTGTGTGTGTGTTCCATTGCTGACTGACATTACATGAGCTTCGCCAGCGCTCTGAGTTAGCGCCTCACTGCTCGGCCTTTGCGCCTTAAGACAGGTGTGCAGCGCCTGCTTTAGCGCTCCACTCACCTCCCGGGGCGGTAAAAGTGAAGTTTCCAGTCAGTGCCGATAATTAGCTAATATTTGCATCCAGACGATATTTGCGCCCCAAATGGGGCGCGACCTAATTGCTACCCCTTAATGTTGTTGTTATGTTATAAATCATAAATTATATTTGCCCATCTGACCATAGCTGCCAAAAGAGATTGGAAAAAATTGAGAAATTTGATGTGTTAATTTATAACAGTTGCACATTTGTAAATGGTTGTTTTAAAAATAAAATGAGCAATTTGATTGGTTGGTTTTTCAGGTAGTTGCTGGTAATTAATTTCTACTTTTCCTACCTATCAAGTGAATGGAACTGGTTTTTGATTGACTCCCATTTAGTCAATAGCATATTTGAACCATTCAGCATGTGTGATTTAATAGATAGTGGTTAACTAAGCCAATCATTTTTTATTCTCAGGTGGTTAGAACAATGTAGCTCCAATTTTTTGACCTGCATCGTTGCTAGCAAGGCTCCACGCTGGCAGCTTCACCTTTTAAAATGACCCCTTATGAACATATGCTGGAAGTCATATGGATAGATGTGCAACAGACTAATAATTTGTTTAGTGGCCATGCTTCCAATCTTTGCAGGCATTGGCTCTAATGTGAAATCATGCAACAAGAAAAGGGAATGTGTATAAAGCACAGATATAACATACCAGTTGCTCTCTGAGATTCTCCTGATTGCATTAAAGTTACTCTGATGTAGAACAGTGAAAGGATCCGAGGTGAAAGGAAACGGATTCCAACGCCCCCCCCACCCCAAAATGCCCTCAGCTAATGAAAACCCTTCTTTCTCTGTACTTGTAATCTGACTAACATTGAAATACATTGAGAAGAAACTGAAGGGAAATTGGTTGCAAGTATCACATCAGAAAGACTGATCAGCTAAATTATACAAGTAAAAGTGTCACCTCAAACAATCTCCTTAAAAGAATGATAATAACAGCGAGAGAGAACACGAGGATACATAATTGTTATATCTAATTTTCTGGGATTATTAGGAATTTGGCCACAGAGGTCAGGAGCCCTGCAGGATTTTCAGTCCATTAAATTTAATGGACTGAAAATCAGTGCCAAGAGTGTGAAGTTGTTAAAATGTACCGTAATTTTTTTCTCTTGCTCTCTGCCAGGTGCACACTCTGGCACCATTTCTTGAAGTGATTGACGTATAGAGTGCATTTTGTCATACATACATTAGATTAATGATATAAATGCATTTACTACAGGACTGTAACTTTAAACTAAATACAATGAATAATAGATAATTGGCAGTACGTTCCTAAGCAGTATTTTAATCGAGTCTTTCTGATGATGTCATAAATTGTAAGAGTGAAGCTTGGGCCAGTTTCAGAGTATCAGTAGAAGCCTAAGATTAAATTAATGTCTTAAACTCACTGCCAGTTTCCATTATTCTTTATATTAAATAATCTGCAGTTAACTATAAAAAGATACTTCCAATTTTCAGTGTTTTTAAGTCCACGCGGTAGGCAAAATGATCTTGATAAAGGAAGTATGACATAGATGAAAGGATAATATAGATGTCAGTAATGTAGGACATGAAAATATATGAGAATCAAGTGATGTCACAATCTTCAGCTACTGTGTCGCAATAATTGGTTATCGGGTTTTTTCAGCAGTGAATTAATGGCATATAAATAATGGTGCAGAAATTCCGATCCCTACGGGTGTGTACTCACTGTGTACTCACCCGTAGGGACATCGGAAATGCCGGTTTCAGGCATGCATTGCGCATGCGCTGGAAACCGGCATTTCCGATCTGTCAAGAAAGCTCTTGAAAACACTTACAATTCTTGCGCCTGGCCTGCTTTTACCAGGATAAGAGTTGAAAAAAGTTTTAAAAAAAAATTTCCACTGATTTATCATTTAAAAATACTTTAAAGAAAGGTATGTTTATTTTTAGCCCCGTTAAAAACTTTAATTATCTTTTTCAAAGAATAAAATTTTTGTTTAAAATACTTAATTTATTGTAATTTAAAGTCATTTTAAAAATGTGATTTTTAAAAAAAAAATTATTTAAAGTTTTACTATGTTTTGGGGGTGATCTCTATTCATATATTTGACAGGTCTTCCTGTCAAATGTATGAAGGGAGATTCCCTTCTCTGATTGGCTCCCCATGGCCCATGTGATCCCAGGGACGCTGCGAACCGCCTGCGCCTCTGGGATACGTGGGCCCTGCACACCGGCAGTTTGGAGAGGCCCAGCAGCGGAACTCTGCGCCTCCCGGGAGCCCTCCGGTCTTGGCGCAGATTTTTCCAGATCGCAGCCCTCCGCCCGCGGGAGGCCTGCGATCGGAATATCTGGGCCAATGTTTTTGTCTGTTCCCCCCACATATTTTTCTCCCCTTTTCTCTTAAAAGCAATATTTTTCCAAACTGATCACTTGCCCAATGAGTGTTATATACTTGCTCCCAGTATAGGGTATACTTACACAATGAAGAGATTTTACAGTGCCAAGCATGTCTATGTGTGATGCAGACATCAGCTTTTCGAGCCCAGTTCACATCTATAGTTGAGGAAGCAAATTAGTGTGGATTGGGCCCCTCTCCCCTCAGCACCTCCTATCCAAGTCCTGATTCTATTCAAAGTGAAGCTGGCTGCTTATGTGAGGGCAGAGGGTAGTGAAGAGAAGGGAGGAAGTGAAAAGAGTTTTAATGTATAAAGAAAAGTAATTCCTTATCAAAAGGCAAATATAGAGTTGTTTTCAATAAAATTCAGTGAATGGTCCTTTTAGGATGAAAAAATGCAGTGTAAATTTCAGAATACTAGAAAATGCCCAAAGAAAGTCTCAAAATCCAACATTTTCTGAGTAAGCCATGGCTCCAGGCCTCCTTAATACATATGCCTTCAACATTTGTATTTCTCTTTCAGGCTTTCATATACTTATTTTTTTGCCTTCATCTAATACAAATGAAGGAATGCTTGATATACCTGCAGCTTAAGCCACAAACTTCTATAACTACATGTTTCACATGTCCTAGGCATATAATCAGGTCCATTCTTGAGTTGTCAGTGTTGTGGGGTGTGTCAGCTTTTTTGAAGCTATTGCTTGGCTTTTGCCAGTTGTTTAGCTTGGCATTTATGCAGTGCATGTGGTTAAGTTATATTCTAAATCTCAAAAAAGTCTTTCATGGGAAACTAGAAAATTGAAGCAGTAATGAGGCATTTCAGGAGTTAGGATCAAGCACCCATTGGGCCACTGGGTTATTGGAACTCAAGCAGCTTGTCCAGGATCCCTACGTAAAAAGTAAATCACTTGTAAGGAGAAGGTGATTTCTTAGAAAGGCTTAATCTTGGGGCCTATAGGTTAAGGAGGCTTCCTCAGGATTAAGAAATAGGAATTAAGAAATGCATGGCGACATTTGGGGCCAGATTTTGGGTGAGGCCGAACTTCTGCTTGCCCCAGGGCTGTGCACCTGTCCCTGGCTCATATCCTGCGATCAGGCACATTTACATTTTGCAGGCTGGTTCCAGTGCCATTTACAGAGCCGATGAGATGCCCGACCCAGGTGGGGAGGGTTCAGGAGGATTTCATTGAGATGCTGTGCCACAGTATAGGTGGGCCTGCTGTCCTGTGGGAACTTAAAAAAAACCTCTCTAACTGGTTTTGCCAAACCTGATCTTTTACATTTTAAATCTTCCCCGAGGTCCTCGTTGCTAAGATGCAAATGACATGGTAGAACGTATTTCCCTCATGTTGCCATAATATGCCTGCCTGTGTGTGGCTGGGCACATTATACAACTGCATCCACTTCTGGCAGAATCTTTTACAGGAGAAAAATGATGACTGACTGTTTGAGCCTTTCATTTCATAATTTCTGCTGTGTACAGCTTAAATCTCAAATCCCCATATTTCCCAGAAATCATTTTGTACTTCTGTTTTTAATATGGGGCAGAGCAGCAAAAAAAAGGGGGAAATTACAACAACAACAACTTGCCTTTATATAACGCTAAAACGTCGCAAGATGCTTCACAGGAATGTTATTAAACAAAATTTGTCACCGAGCCACATAAGGAGATATTAGGACAGGTCAAAAGCTTGGTCAAAGAGGTAGACTTTAACGAGCATCTTAAAGGAGGAGAGAGAGGTAGAAAGGCGGAGAGGTTTAGGGAGGGAATTCCAGAGCTTAGGGCCTAGGCAGCTGAAGGCTGCCCAGGTGGAGCAATTAAAATTGGCGATGCGCAAGAGGCCAGAATTGGAGGAGCGCAGAGATCTTGGAGGGTTGTAGGGCTGGAGGAGTTTACAGAGATAGGGGAGGGGTGAGACATGGAGGGATTTCAAAACAAGGATGAGAATTTTAAAATTGAGGCATTGCCAGACCAGGAGCCAATGTGGGACAGTGAGCACAGGGGTGATGGGTGAGCGGGACTTGGTGCCAGTTAGGATACGGGCAGCAGAGTTTTGAATGAGCTTACGTTTACGGAGATTGGTGACTGGCCAGGAGAGCGTTGGACTAGTCAAGTCCAGAGGTAACATAGGCATGAATGAGGGTTTCAGCATCAGATGAGCTGAGGCAGGGGCAGAGTCAGCGAAGTTACAGACGTGGAAGTAGGCGATCTTAGTGTTTGTTTAATTTTCTGATATCACAGGAGAAAGACAGTGACGATAATGTTGTGATCCTACACAATGTACATTAAGCTTTCCCAACGGAACCAAGAGCCTCCTGCCTCTAGAAACCCAAAATATATTTATGGCATGCTTGTAGATTTTCAGGGATCCCACCATTATGTGGATAAAAATGGCTCTATGAACATAATAGTAGTGGAATCTACTTCATGTGATTCTCTCTTAACAATCTAATCAAAATATGGCAATCAAAAAAAAATAGTACAACCTGGAACTCAATGGCCCGGATTTTACAGGGCCTATGATCACGTAAGCACAGCGTATGCGGTTGTAAGTGCCCTAAAAGTTCCGGGTCCTGCTCTCGTCTGCCAAAATTGTTCACTATTCCAGAATCATTCTGGAGTGCAAAGATAAACCCCGGCTCCTATTCTCTACTGCTAACCATCTTCTTAAACCCTTCTCCCCTGTCTCCTCCACCTTTACCTCCGACAACAAGTGTGAGGAGCTCATGGACTTCTTTGTCTCTAAGATTGAGACCATCCGTTCAGCTGCCTCTGCCACTTCCCTTCCTTCCCCTAGTCTACTGGGCCAAACTTCCTCTAAGGATCCCCCCTGTCCTAGCCCTGAACTCACATCTTTCTCCAGTTTCTCTCTGATCTCCCCTCATGACCTCTCCGCGCTCATCTTGTCCATGAGACCCACTTCCTGCTCCCTCGACCCTATTCCCACCAAACTGCTGACCACCCAACTTCCTTTTCTGACTCCCATGTTAGCTGACATTGGCCCTAAATTCACCTCTCCGGCTTGCCGCGGGGGTAAGGATCGCGCATGCACTTACCTACCGCGCCTGCCGTTGTGTTTTGGGCCCACGGGAACTTCAGCTCCTGGGCCTGCTCCAAGTGCCGGCGCGCAGTGCTTGCGTGTCCCAGGGGCGCAGTTAGTGCGATGCGTCCCCTGGGATCACGTGGGCCATGGAGAGCCAATGGCAGCAGACCATCTTTCATTCATAGATTTGACAGGAAGACCTGTCAAATGTATGAATTGAAATCGGCCCCAAAAGAACAGTGCATGCAGGAAACCAGCACTTCGGGACACCTTACGCACTGTGTACTCACCGGGAAGGGCTGAATTTTTGGCCCATTGTTAACGCCACCCTCTCCCTCAAATCTGCCATCATCACCCCTCTCCTCAAAAAAACAACCCTTGTCCCTCCATCCTTGCAAACGATCGCCCCAGCTGTTGTTGAGTTTCCACATGTGCGAAAACCCAGAAGTTGCGATCCGTCAAGTTTCAGCTCGACAGATCATCTGCACGCACAGGAAATGGACATTCGCTGGGGGAAAGTTGGGCTATTTGCCCAACTGCTGCCTAGCGAATGCCCATGAAACCATTATGGCAGGTAAAAGCAGGTGAAAATAAATATTAAAATAAATTTTTAAAAATCATTTCAACAGTAAAAAATCTTTAAAATTAGTTTAGGTTATTTTTGGCCCCTTTAAAAATATTTAAATTTATTTGTCAAAAAATTAAATTTTTGTTTTAAATATTTAATTAAATTGTATTTTTATTGATTTTAAACATGTGGTGATTTATTTTTATTTAGGTTGTGTGAAAGTATTTTTTAATGTCATTCCTATTGTGCTTATAGGGACTCCGTATGTCAATGCAATCCCCATAAGCATGATGGGAATCCCCCTTTATGATTGATTGCGCCAGCCCATGTGATCCCAGGGACACTTGCGAACCGCAAGCGCCCCTGGGATACGTGGGCCTTTACGCAGGCGTACGCCTGCAGGCCCAGGACTGCAGGACTCCGAAGATACGGAGGCACCAGGTAGGTGCATACTTTTCTTGTGGATCGGGGACATTCGCCTGCAAGAAGCCTCCGACCGCAATTTCAGGTCCAATCATTTGCTGCAGGACCTTGTGTAATCTCAATAGCTAGTTTTAATTGTCTACATCTATTAAAATGAACCAATAAAAAGTTATTGTACTGCATATTGTGGCTGGAGTCTGATCTACAGGACCAGCATCAGAAACTACCTATTTAGGCCTAGCACTAAATTGCTACATCAAAATCACTCAGGGTGATATACCTCTTTTAATGAAAAACAGAAGAATGTCTATTTTTCTGCATAATCAATAACTGCTAATGAAAATGTGGGAACCTGTGAAAGGTACAATTTCTGAGAATGTGGTCTTGGGCTGGTTGTTAGGTGACATTCTGTTTTGTATTAAAATAGGATTTCACCTCCTTGAGTGCTTTGAAGACAGGATGGTTTAAACTGCTTTCCATCTTGTGGAGAAAATCTGACTTTACAACATGTAAAATATTATGTTAATAAAAGTCTTTCCAATGCATGCTTGGGGTGCAATGAGCAGTTCCATGTCCCCTGTGGTAATATCACTGGCTGTAGGCTGTTATATGTGCCTGCAGGCAAAAAGTTAATTGGCAGGAGTGAGTGTTATTTTGTCTTTCACCCAGGTTACTGCATAAAATATGGAATATTAAAACAGCAGATAATGTTACTTTTTATCCATCTGTGTTTGCCAAACTTATCTGCAATTAATCTTTGCATTTCTTCAAGTGCCATCCTCGGTTCAGTAGTAGCACACTTGCCTCTGAGTCAGAAGGTTGTGGGTTCAAACCCCACTCCAGAGACTTCAGCTGGCACTTCAGTGCAATGCTGATGGAGTGTTGCACAGTTGGAGGTGCCATCTTTTGGATGAGACGTCAAACTGAGTTGCCACCTGCCCTCTCAGGTGGACAAAAAAAGTTTCTATGGCACTATTTGAAGAAGCGCAGGGGAGTTTTCCCGATGTCCTGGCCAATATTTATCCCTCAGCCAACACCTAAAAACCGATTATCTGGTCATTTATTTCATTGGTTTATGTGGGACCTTGCTGTGTGCAAATTGTCTGCCATGTTTTCTACATTACAACAGTGACCAAAAAGCACTTTGGGACTTCCTCAAGTCATCAAAGGCACTATATAAATAGCAGTTCTTTGTTTCTTACTTTATTACAAATGACATCAAAGTTGACACTGAAGTCCTAATACAGCACGCTTGAACTAATAGTCTCTACAGTGCTGACAATCTACCCAATGTCTTGAATGAGGATGTGGTTTAATATTGTAATTGTATTCCAATAGAACAAATTTCTACATTCAGAGAAAAGAGAACACAAGAGTACATTACTTGGAAAGAAGTGCTTAATGTCCCTATAATTGACTAATTGACTGTGCTTCAAGAACAACAATGGCATCATTTTATACATTGAGAAGTATTATGTTACAAATAAAATGTTGAAATCCAATTCAGCAGTTCTTTTTCATAGAAGACAGACAAAGTAATGCACATGAGCACAAAGCAATATTACAGCCCTGGTGAATTCACTCAGAAAACAAGTACTGTATCACATTTCTATTGTTTTGTCCATCTAATTTTTTTCATTGAAAATCAATACTGTGTAAGAACCATCCTGAATGTTTCTACTGAAGAGAATCCTTAATTTTCAGTATGTAGTAGAGCATGAAATACCATAGCTGCTTTTTAACTTGTACACATTCTAATCACATATATCTTTGTTGTGTAAAATGTCCTGTCCTCTATGATGCTCATGCAAGCCTTATCCAAAGGCAAGAGCCTTAAGAGTTGCAACCATGGCCTTATCAGGTGTTAGTAAACCCACCAACCCCATGATCAAGTTAGTCATCTTATCCACTTTCACAACAGGCTGGACTACAGACCCTGTTCTTAATAGTTAATGTGTACGGGGAGGGAATGGAGGGGGGAAGGGTCTGGCGATTGGAACAAACAATCAATTACAGAACAGGTTACAATGCATTAGGACAGGCAAACATGTGCTTAACAACATTATCTCATCAGGGAACAGCACGCATCAAAGAACCTTTAAAGAAAATATGTAGAAACATACATCTTCTCCACAGGGATTCAAACAGGGGTTATTTTGGAATGATTAATTAAAGGGAATCAATCTTCATTTCATTGATACTGACACGAAAAGTACTATGGCTCTGCTATAATCACATACAATTATTCAACTAACCTTCACCAAGGACATCATATTACTAGAAAATGTTAGACTGATTTTGGCAATTGAACGAGTATGCAGTCTGCATGTGCCCCTACTTGAATATTCAGATCTTTCCACTTATCTGAGCACAAGATCATATTTTTCTTGCAGAGACAAGGATGTTAGTTTGTTTTTTTGAAATGATCTAACTATAGGACCAAATTGTATGCTTCTTTCTTTGTACCATAATTATGTGAGACAGTAAATGAACTAATGATTTATATATTGCATTTATATATTTGCAGCTAGCAGTCTTCAACAGAAAATGCAACATTTCTGTGCACTACTAAGCATATCTAATAGACTCAATATATTAGGTACACGATTACTGTATCAGGGGAACAGAGCAGATTTTTAATATAGCTTTGAAAGATGAGAGGCTTTTATTGTTTTCAGTGTTTTGGCCAAAAATAAAGTTATGGAAGGCAGAAGATGGCTCAATGTTCAGACTAAAATTGTTGCAACATCAGATTTTATTTTCTATCTGATTTATGAACATCTTATATCTATTAGAGGTCATTTCACATTTGTTGTATAAAAATATTTAGTTTTAGATAATTCATGTAGGGAAGGGAAAAACTACAATTAGAAGGAATTCCTCTGTTTTCTATTTGTAACAAAAGCTTAAACCTGTTCTTCATATTTGCATTTACAATTTTACTCCAAGTTACCCCACCCCCTTAGTATAATATAATCTCATCATCAGGACTCTCTTTCAAAAATCAACCAATAAAAAATGTTGGGAATTGACTTTTTGAGATCTATTTGATTTTAAAAAAGGGGCCCTGATACCTCCTAGTGATTGACTTAGAGCAGCACTGGTGGAAGCTTCGTAGCAGGTTATTGCTCTGCTATTAGAGGCAGCCACAAAATGCACATTTCTTTCCGGTTTCCTTCCCTTTTCTCCCTAAGGCCACTGATTTATCCTGGGGTATGGTTGAATGGTTACCGTCTGGTACCTGATCCAAGGGGCCGTTCTTCATCAGAGACTCTGATGCAAACTGTACCGCCATCCCAGTTGAGATAGGGGCTCTTTAATTGGTCTTAATGGGCAAAAAAACTGCCAGGAATCTTACTCCTGATGGATATCCAGTGACCCATCTAGAATGTGTGTGTGTAAATTGACTGAGAGTAGGATTAGGCTAGCTTTGATGGTCCCTCACGGTTGAACAGCTTGCCACTTTCTACCTATGATCACACATGAAGAAAACCCATTACAATGAAATGCTGGAGGGTGGCTAGCGCCCGTGAAACCATAACCCAACATAAGTCAGCAGCTTGACCAGAGGAAAGAAATTGGAGAAAAAGAAGAGTTAATGCCTTAATATGAATCAGGTGGTAGACTACAATTGAAGTTACTGTGACATTTAAACTGCTGTACATGAAGGCAGCAACAGAGGCTCGCTCTCCGCAGCTGCTCAGATAGATTCACTGTTGGCAAAACAAAATGGCAAGACTTGCAATTATGTATTGTGGAGAATGCAAAATGGTGGTAATGGTGGGAATGGTGGGGGGTAATTCTTAATTTATTAATGCTTTGATAAGTCATTGAATTGTTCTTATTGTTTATGTTTCTACTGCCCAGTGAGGAACTGAGCCATAAGGAGGCTTATGACAAACGTCAGGTTCATAATACAGCAGAGAACCAAGCTGAATATAGAAAGTACAGAGGAGAACTGAAAAAGGAAATAAGAGGGGCAAATAGAGTGTATGAGAATAGATTAGCGGCGAACATGAAAGGGAACCCAAAATTTTTTTATAAACATATAAATAGTAAAAGGGTAGTCAAAGGAAGGGTGCAGTCAATTGTGGACCAAAAAAATATCTTCTTGTGGAGGCAGAGGCCATGGCTGAGGTACTACATGAGTACTTTGCACCTGTCTTAACGAAA
The DNA here is from genome assembly GCA_030390025.1 of Squalus acanthias. Classification (NCBI taxonomy): domain Eukaryota; kingdom Metazoa; phylum Chordata; class Chondrichthyes; order Squaliformes; family Squalidae; genus Squalus; species Squalus acanthias. The sequence goes on from CM059425.1 coordinate 187,150,914, forward strand.
GAAGAGGATCCTGCCAATGGCCCTGAAATTCGCCTCTCCGGCTTGCACTTACCTACCGCGCCTGCCGTTGACCTCTGGGCCCACGGGAACTTCAGCTCCTGGGCCTGCTCCAAGTGCCGGCGCGCAGTGCTTGCATGTCCCAGGGGTGCAGTTAGTGCGATGCGTCCCCTGGGATCACGTGGGCCATGGAGAGCCAATGGCAGCAGACCATCTTTCATTCATAGATTTGACAGGAGACCTGTCAAATCTATGAATTGAAATCGGCCCCAAAAGAACAGCTAAACTGCAAATAAATTTAAAAAAAACCATCACATTTATAAAATAACTATAACTACTTTAAAAAAAAAATTAAATTTTTGAAAAAATTAAAATACTTTTTAACAGTGCTAAAAATAAACTTACCTTTCTTTAAAGTATCTAAAAAAGATAAACCTGTTGAAATTTTTTTAAATTATACTTAATTAACCACTTACCTTGTTGAAAACGGGTCCTGCGCCTCCTTTTTAAAAGTGTAGGTTCACCTAGGAACCGCCCCTTCACCAGACCGGAAGTTCCGGTTTCCCGCGCATGCGCAGTGCATGCAGGAAACTGGCACTTCAGGACGCCTTACGGGTGAGTACACAGTCCGTACTCACCCGGGAAGGGCCGAATTTTTGGCCCAATATCACAGTAAAGGAAGAGGTAGTGGATAAATTGAATAGGATAAAAATAGATAAAGAGGAGGCACTTAAAAGGTTGGCAGTACTCAAAGTAGAAAAGTCACCTGGTCCAAATGGGCTCCATCCTAGGTTGCTGAGGGAAGTAAGGGTGGAAATTGCGAAGGCCCTGGCCACAATCTTCCAATTTTTTTAGGCAGTGAGTTATCATGATCTAGAATGTGTTGCCTGAAAGGATGGTGGAAGCAGATTAAATGGCAGCCTTCAAAAGAGAACTGGATAAATACATGAAGGAAAAAAAATTACAGGGCTATGGGGAAAGAGCAGGGGTGTGGGACTAATTGGATAGCTCTTCCAAAGAGCTGGCACAGGCATGATGGGCCAAATGGCCTCCTTCTGTGCTGTATCAGCTGACTCAGCACAGAACTGGGAATCACACTTGGAACCGTCTGGTCTGTACGGCTTAGTTACATGCTGCCTATAACAATTGAGCCATGAGGAAGCTCCCAAACCATTCATAATTTGGAGAGTTCTTTCTATTATCAAATAATTCAGAAAAAGCTGTACAGGAATAAATACAATGCAATCCCAAAAAGATCAGTTTGGAGAATAACTTAGGAAATTGCACTTTGATCTCTTGAAACCTTTGGCCATTGACTTGAAAGCAGTGATGATCATGGTCATGTATTCTATAAGAATAATTCCACAATCTGGTAATCGCAACCAGGAGCCCCAAATCACAGAATCACCCCTAATATGAATTGACCTTAGTATTGCCAAGTGAAATAAGAACTGAAATGTAATGCAGTAAATTAACACAAACAACAGTGCGCATGGCATATGGAAGGGTATACAGACTTATTATTGATGTGTTTGCTGTTGCATTTAGGTCTCTTCTGAGTTCTCCAGCAAACTTCTTAAACTTAAAATTAAGTGAACTCCAATTGCATGCAACACTGTAGACTTAACTGGGCAAATTATTTATATTCATTATAGATGTATGATGTTGCCATCTGCCAGTTCCTTTAAATTCTTACCTATTTCCTATTATGATAGTTTTAATGTATTATTTGTTTGAGTTTTTTTTCAACTATCATGTTATCCTTTTTTATTGTTAAGTAAATGCTCTACATAGCGCAACGAACATAAGTTTGTTGTTACAACGTTTCTAGACTGAATTCGCCCAAAGCTTCCTGTTTTAACTGTGTTCCTATTTGGTTTTGCTGTAAATCTTTCAGACAGCTTTTATCTTAGCTGCTATCCAATGTTTCATACAGATATATCTTTATGGTGCACCTTTCATTACTGTGCTCCACAACTATGAAGAAATTGGAGATCATTATTTCCATCAAATTTGCTATACTTTATCATTTGGTATGTTTTGTTTTTGATAATCAATTCCAGCTAATCAAAATTACATATATATATATATATATATAATATAGAGAGAGAGATGCATTGGCACAAGACAAAAGTTAACTGAAAAGGAATTAATATTTCTAAGCATGTACCAGATGGGTCACATGAACTGTGAGCTGAAGTGAATAACTAAATTTGTCTTTAGATACTGAATAAATATTGCAATTTTCTAATTACCACTGATCTTAGCAAGGCCTGATAAAGGAGGACATCATTATAGAGAAGTCCCTTAATAATGAAAGCAAATGGAAAGCATAAATGAATGTGTAGCTGTGTCACATTGTGAAATGGCTGCTGAGATGCTCTGTTGTTTTTTGTTTGCTTTCTGCAGTGTTTTTTATCCCCTCAAATTAGAAACATGTGTACAATAATCAGTTAAGCAGATTTTTCATTGATGATCAAACCAACTACAAGGGGAAATTGTTGCATTAAGATCAAAATGGTTTTCTGAATAAAATCACAGAACATATGATCATTGTTAACAACTGGAATCATCAAATTAGTGTGTAGCATCTTTCCCAGTAATCAACCGCCAAAAGAAAAAAAAATGGTTTTATTATAGCACCAGTTATATGATGCCATAATTCCTCCAGATCGGAAGTCATGTATCTTTATTACTCTTGCCTACATTATGCAGGCTCTACTGGGCTCAGAATACTCACTGGATAATGGTAAAAAAATGTGGGGGGGAAATGAATTTTATTTTAATATAAACCATAAACTATATATTCTGAGAATAGCAAATATCTGTCAGTGAGTGTAAGGTAGTAATCAATCACAACTAACTCTCTGCCTTGTAATTCACTGCCAAAACATTTGCCAATCTTTATTATATGGTCTATAGGCTTAAGATGATAGTGCGATTTTTACATTTTTCATGCTGTTATGTGTTTCTGCTAAGTACGGTAGAAACAGCTGGTGTAAGCGCTATGGTAACAAAGATGGAACTGATATCGGATTGGAAGGTATATAGTATTAATATCCTGTATTTCTGATTTAACCCTTTGCTGTTGTAGCTTATTGCAGCATCATATTTAATGTGAGAAAATTGTGTCAAAGATTGACCAAGTTACCTGTCAACGTGATCCCACCACATGTGCCCCTCTATATAATTATAAATGCAAAGCCCAAATAGGTGCAGAAATACTAACCCAACTGAAAGAAACCAACACAGACTCAGTCATTTTGCTACACCAACTGTTGTAATAACGATTCTCTAATGCTGTTGCTCTTCCCAAGCCCATCCCCCACCCTTGGAAAACAGGTGAACACCAGCTTAAGCTGTCACAGTATCCACAGAACACTTCTTATTGTACTGTGCTTATTAGAGCGTCACACAATGCAAATTGAGTGGTATAATAGCCCGGATTTTGCGTTGATAATAACGGTGAAGCTGTCAGTGCTCACCGTTATTATGGAGTAAATCGGACAGCAACCTTTGGCGTCTGCACACGCACACGCACAGTTAAACGCATAAATTCGGACGTTGCTGTCAGAGGTACCCCGTTCCTCCACAGGGTGCGCTGTAACAGTCCTCGCTGATAGACTCGGTACTGAAATCAATGCAATGGTGTGAATTTAAGGTACTTGCCCACCAATGTTCTCTTTAAGCTACGTGGCCATGCAGCTGCGCAGCGTTCTGGAGGTCCCGCGCAGCCGGCTCACCGGCTTTTAAATGGAAAAACCATGCATGCATGGAATTTTGAATGGGCCGCACATCCCAAAAAAATATTAGAGGGAACATTGTTGCCCACTAGTTCCCCACTAAAGAAGCCAGAAGTAAGTGAATTTTTAACGGCATGATAAGTGATAATTACTGCCAAACAACCTCTTGGCCCTGAAAATGTAATTTTATGAGTGTGGAGTCTCATTCCTTTAGAAGTTAATCATTGTTGGAGATTAAAAAAAAAGTAAAATTACAATTTTTTTTACTTTTTCTGTCTGTCTCTTTTATCTCCCTATCTTTCTTCCCAATCTTTATTTCACTTTCTATGCATGATTTAAATCTATTTTATACTTCCTAGTTTATACTTCCTGATTTCTCTCTCTCTCTCTTAGGCAGTCCCTCGGAACTGAGGATGATTTGCTTCCACACTAAAAATGAATTCTCAGGTGACTGATGAGTCCAATGCGGGACCTACAGTCTCTGTCACAGGGGAGGCAGACGGTGGTTGAAGGGGCGGGTGGGTGGGGTGCTTGTGTTGACGTGCGCTCCTTTTGCTGTTTGCGCTTGGCTTCTGCTTGCTCCCGGCGAAGAGACTCGAGATGTTCGGCGCCTTCCCGGATGCTTCTCCTGATTTAAACTCTGCATAGCTCAGTGAGGATTTTTCAATCTGATTGGTTGAAGAGCCTCGCTTTTTACTTGACCTGCTCACAGATGCCGCAGATGCCCTGTAGAGGGCGCCATGCTGGATCAGACACTGGATTAGAGCAAGTCTGCTCTGAAACCCACAAAAACTTTGTGGGCAGCTGTCAGCGAGGTGAACGGCGAGCCCCATTCCTTCGCCGCTGACCAAAAAATCCGAGCCATTGTGTTTAACTATGTATGCTACTATGATCTGTAAAACAGTTGTAAAACAACAAATAATTTTTCTGAAAAATGTTCTTTTGAGCCTGTTTCCAATGATTAAGGTCCAATTTATTTTTGGAATTGGTTCTCATATCCAAAATCTACAGTGATGTACGGTAAAAGGTACCATGGTTTCTGTGGTCTGGAGGAGAAGGGGAGATTGCCTCTGTGTGGAAAGGCTTCTTTTGATCTACCGTTTGATCAAAATTAATTACATACACTGTTTCTGGTTATGGGATTGTGGGGTGGGGTTCAGGCATTTGCTGTTCCTTAGCTTAAACAATATTTTTTTTCTCACCATCATTGAATGAGCATTCTAAACTTAGTAGAACCTGTATAATATAGGGAAGTGACCATTGAGGGAAGTGTTTGCAATTAACCCCTTGTGCCTTGGTGATAAAGAGGTGCCTGTAGGCACTATTATATTGCATTTTACAAATGTATACACCTAGCGGGGAAACTCGCCCACTGGATGTGCATTTTTGTCATATTGTGGGCATGTTGTCTATAAGTACAGGAATTCATAGGTAATGTGCCTGCAATTTCCTGCTATGTGCCCCTGGTGAGTGAGGTTCCCCGTCCAAAACACACGTTCATAAAATCAACCCTTTCATACCATACTAGTGCCGCCAGTTGCCAATGTGTGGGTCTTGTGCAGTTTTACTGAGGCCGGCAACTGGAAAGATCTATTTTCTTAGGAATAGTGAGGTGTGAATCTCTTCGGAACAAGAATTAGATAGAATTTACCATTCAGAAACAAGCCATTCAGCCCAACTGGTCTATGCCGGTGTTTATGCTCCACAGGAGCCTCCTCCCACCCTACTTCATCTAATCATATCAGCGTATCAAAAAAAAACTATTCAGCCCTTCTTACTTGCCTATTGAGATCACTAAGCGATTAGGTCTTCTAAAGGACGTGTTCATACTATTTTCAGTTCTTTATTTTTTGATCCGAAACTTACATCCCTCTACTCCCTGCTGAAAAGAGTTCAGTTAATGCGAAAATATAATTAACAAGGTTAATCAAGTACTGAGATATATCTTGAGGGTGTTTTTTTATGAGATGAAACAAATTATTTTAATCCTATATAGCCCACTGGTAGGGCTACATTTAGAATATTGCTTGCAGTTTTGGACACATGACCTTTCAAAAAACATTGGGGAATAAACTGCTTGGGTCATTGTAAATGCATTAAAAAAAGGGCCCTGAAAATCCTTGGAACCGCGATCCCGGCAAAAACCTGGGATCAAGGTCCTTGGTGACCTCCTGGAAACATTCCAATTCGGCCCCTAGTGGTCCCAAATGTAAGAAGGTCACATTACACACAAAATACTTTGATCTTCAGAAATCCAGGCTGGTTCCCTGGCCTGGACTCACAAGGTGGTCCCCACATCTGCTGATAAAGAGGCAAGTGTACCTCTTCTCACTGGGTGTACCAGCTCTCAAAGATCCCCCAACCTCCTGGATTCCCAATATAGGGAGTTCCGAAACCCAGCTTTTCCACCTCCATGTCACTGACTCTGTAAAGAGCAGCAGAGGCTCTGCCCCTAACAAGACTAAGTAGGAACTCTGACATAAGATGTGGACCTGGCTGGCTGTGTTTCTAGTCCAGTCCCATAACCATTAGGCTACCATACCTGCTTTCCTGTTGTTCTTTAGTTAATAATGAACCCTTCATCCTGTGATTATATTTGTTATTTCACCCACAAGTTTGCATTCAGGCAATTTATTATTGCTAGCTCATGATGTAATGGACTCAGCCATCTGTATTGCTAAGCAAACAAAGGCACAATAGCTATATCTTTAACTATGCCTTGGTGGTTGCTCTAATGACATAATAGAGCAAAAAGCAACATCAATCTAAGGCAAAAAATAGTTTCTGCTTAACTGAGCCTCAACCCCAAAGTTTAGTTTCTACATTATTAATTAGAGCATTTCAGTGATGTTTACTGATCTAGGTGAAATATTAGGGACTGTCACTTAACTCTAAAACAGGCACAGAGATATAAAGCCTGATGGACACGGGCAGTTCAATGGCACTCTCACTACAAACAGCTCTTTATTGGTATATTTATAGCTTAGCTAACATTTCCTAACTAAGGATTAAGTTTCCTGATACTACTATGGTTAAATGCTTTTGTCAATGCAGTGTTGAACACAAGATAATTCAATCTATTTTTAGTTAGTTCATTTCAACCAGACATCCAATATCCTGTATCCTGAGCACTGAAAAGATTAACCAGGTTAAATGGATTTAGTTAAAATGTTAATTCTGTGTGGTAAATAAATTATGATTGAATCAAAACTGCTATTCCACTTGAATGAACAAATGTTTCAGAAGGGGAACAAAAAAGAAAGCTTGTCTGTTTCAGCATCTGTCCTCAGTCATTAGTGCTAATCTCTCTGTTCCAGCCCATGTTTATTAATCATTCATACGGCATTTCTCAGTGACTTAACAGACCTGGTTTCTTCCTAAATTAATTTGTGAATAAATCACATCTACACTATTGTAAATCAACCTACCAACTGACTGGAAGACTAAAGCATGCAACAGCTGAATAAAACATTGTTTTGTAAGAAGGTTATCTGTCACCTTCAGGAGGTTCTATATAGGGAAACAGAGCAATGCATGTTTTTAACTATGTTGTCATTAAAATCAGAGTGGACTTTGACTGGTGAACATTAAAAGAAATCCTCCCAATGTCTGTGCGCTACTCAAAGGAAAATATTGATCCTGGGATGAATAGAGTGATATGTTTTGAAGTACTAAATGTTAGCAAAGATGCATCCATGTTATTTGCTGATGTGTGCATTTGGAGCGGGGGGGGGGGGGGGGGGGTGCTGGGGGGGTGGGGTGGAGGATTTATGGATGAAAAACCCAGAGGTATAGGTTTCCCCAGGCATATTTAAAAAAATTTTTTAGGTTTCCCACCCGACAGCCAGCCTGATTCACAGACTGTCTGCCTGTTGGGCGGGAAAGCCTGCAGCAGAAGGATGCAGTGGAGGAGCGGGTAGGTCTAGTAGTGAGGGGGTGGGTAGTGATTGCATAGGGAAGAGATCGCGGGGGTGCGAGATGGCGGTCGTGGGGGCGAGATGGCGGTCACGGGGGTGCGAGATCGAAGGGGTCAGACAGATCACGGGGGGGTTTACAGGTAAGCTTGATGGGCTGGAGGGAAACATTCCTGCTCCTCCTGACCCACAAGCAGTGCTGTAAAGGCACTTACCTTATGGATCCAACCCATCTTGCCTCCTTTTACTTGCTGGGTTTCCCGAGGCCCGGGAAACCCGGCCGGCATGAGTTAAAAATAGAAAGCTTGTGAAAATGGAGGCACGCAGCCTCCTTCAAAGCTTTCAATGATGACCCACCTCCTGAGAGTGGATTGGCCGCCCATCCCCACATCCCGCCTCTGTTAAAACTGGAAGTGGCCGGGTTTGAGGCGGGTTCCACTCGGGTTTGAAATTTTGAAAATTTTAACTCCCCCCCGCCCCAAACCCACTGGTTTTTGGGCGTTAAAAGTACCCCCAATGTGTGTAACCATATATCATTGACAGTAGGATTTTAAACTATCCAATATCAAACACACACAGTGCTCATATTTGCAACACATGCAAACTTCACATTTTGTTGATGTTTATTACAAAAGTGCTCATGGGTAAAAATGCACCAGTTAATCTGGAGACAAGTACAAATGAAATGGAAGCAGCATGCTAATGGCATATGGAGGCAATTAAAAGCTTCCACACCCCCTGCACACAGGGCTCAACTGCAAGGTTACATCCTCAAGCATATTTGCAGAGGCAGTGCTTGTGAAAATCAAATGCATTATTTTCTCCATTCAAGGATGTTGAAATACTGTTAAAATTCTGGTATCCATGATTATCCAAGTTTCAACTTTGTGGTTTTCTTGTAAGAAATGATGTGACCTGAGCTTTTGCTTATGTGGATGTTAATGTGATATGTTGTCTATTTGTTGGGAGTTTTTCAATTGGATCTGATGAATCTACGGCTGGGACAAACATTGTTGTCTAACTTTTTGGTGTAGAAATTGGATCCTGCTGCACCCGTTTTTTGGGTGCAGAATGGGACTCAAAATCAAATTTCACAGTGCTAACTCTTACGGTCTAAGGGTGCCTGAAATACATCCGACCCCAAATTGGGTCTGACAATTTTTCAGGCGTTCCTAGTGGCTGCCTAAAACAGGCTTTATTCCCCTTGCAAATATTAATGAGAGGCCTAACTCCTGTTTTAGGTCCCCTCCGAGAGATTGAGCTGCACAGGTTTTCTGAATGTGGATGCGGCCACCAGAAAGGTAGGCACTTTTTTTTTAAAAGTGAGAAGTCGCACAACACCAGGTTATAGTCCAACAGTTTTATTTGAAATCACAAGCTTTCGGAGCTGCTGCTCCTTCGTAAGGTTGATCTGGAGCAGGAGAAGCAGGAGTACTCCTCCCTGCTCCACAGCACTCCCCAGGGTCACTGCCAACCCACAATTGGCTCTCCTCCTGCTGTCCATTCCTTCCCCTGAGGACTGCTGTTGGCAAGGCAAATGGCCTGAAACTCATCTGCTTCAAATAGACGAGCTGCCTCTGGAGAAGCAACAGGTGCCAGCAGCTTGCCTAAATGATTGAAATGAGGCCCATGGCCCAATTTTGAGCCACCAGTTAGAACGTGCGTTCTGTGTGTGCCATCAGTTATGAATCTGATACCGGATCAATTTCCACCCCTTCATCTCTGGTGTTAATGTGTTGTTTCAGAAGATAACACAATCATGAAAGATGTTGATATAATAGGGTGAATTTCCAAAGGGATTCTCCTGCTCCTGGTGAAAGAACCACAAAACTCCCGTAAAAACAGCGTACGCAACATTTTCACCTCTTTTGTGGGATTTCTGTGGCTCTTCCATTAAAGCTATGGCAGACGAACAGGAAATCTCCCATGGATATTCACCCCCAATGATTCTACTTCAGCCCCTGGAGTAGGGCTGTGCCAGTTCCAGTATAACTGCCTCAGATGGCATAGTTTTTCCAGAAACCAATGTACATCATGCAGCCCAAGACCAATGCTTCCCCAGGGCAGTAGATTGTCACCTGTAAGTAGATTTAAATGTGTGGAGCATGCCCACACTGTGGCACTGTGCATATGTGCCTGTGCATGCACATTCATGTTCCGAGTTTAAGAGGAAACTGGAGCACCATCACCACAGGTGACTAGAACACTGCCCATGTGAATGGGATAAGACTATTCACTGCACTTCACTTATATTGTTTCCCTGAGAATCACAACAAGCATAAAGTAACACCAATCAGTTAAAATTAATGAGGAATAAATGAAAGTGAAGTAGCATGCTCAGTCTTTTATGTTGTACAACAGACATTCAAGTGGAGTTTAAAGCCTAAGAAGATTAATTTATTGTGAAAACTGGAGAAGTATTTTTGTTTTCTTTAGAACTCTATTAAAGAGCCCAGGCAAAACTAATGACAAAAGCATGAAAGGTTCATATCATAAGTGTCTTTTCATTGCTTTCAATCTTTTTGGAGATTACTAAACACAAACATAAATCAGTGAATACGGTTATTCCAATAACACAGAAAGTGCTTTGAGAACGTCTATTTCCTGTTTACTGTTTAATGGGAAAAATATTTTGTACGCTTACTTCTATACAGATATCACAAAAAGAGAACATTTAATGGGCATAAATTAGAATTCACTTGATAAGAAAAAGATCACCATGAGCATACAAATTAATTTGTCATTAGAAAGCTATTTTAATGATAGGTTTAGCTTGGTTGCTTCAAAGATGGAATGTGTAATATGAATGTGGGGGAAGGTCCTATATGAAATAGAAGCAGCTGAGATGATGCTGAGTAGATAGAAATAAACAGGTGTAAATACCAAAAATAGTGAGGCCCTTGCATGAAACAAAGTATAGTACTGGCATAGTTCTAACATTGCTTATGAATAATGCTTCAGTGGTACTATCAAGTCACACCAAGCACAGCTGTGGAATTGAAAAACAGCCAGCAATTAGATATTGATTATGAACTTTCAGTTACACATTCTGAGGGGCTGACAGTGCTGTGGGAAGGTGGAATAGTGACTCCTTCCACCCCTGAAGAAGGAAAGGGGGAAGTTGGATATATAAGACAAGACCTGGAAGATTCAGTAAAGGAAAAGATGGGCAAAAGGCTATTGTACAGTTGTGTGGCCAACCTGTACCACAGTACCTGTTTATTGTTAAAAACCTGGGGCCCAGAATTCCGATTGCCCCACTCAATGGGCAGAAATGTGGCAGAGCAGGACCGAAGACCCCCAATTCTGCAGGACGTTGACCCCATTCCAAATTGTGGGAATGGGGGTTATTAGCATGTTTGGGGTAGGCACATCATGCCTGTAAGGGTGGATCAGCAACACACACCCTGACGGAGGCTTAGAATGTTGAAGCAGTGCAGAAAGTCTGGTAAAGGCCTCACAGAAAAGAGTTGCTCAACTCTTCAGGTCCCAAATGGAGCTATCAGGCTGTCTGTTCAAGGTGATCAATTCCCTTCAGGAGTGGCTACATTTTCCCTCCAGTATTTTGGGGTCTTTGGAAGGGCCATAATGGAAGCTACATCTGTTCTAAACCTAGACATAAAAGCAGGGGTGGGCTAAGAATCTGCCCTCTCACCCTCACTGGAACTTCCCATCCTTGTCTCCACATCTTGGAATCCTGGTCAAACCACATTCTCTGACCAGCGCCTATAAACTCACAACATTGACAGTAGATAAAATATTGAAGGTCTACAATGATCTCAGCTCCCTCTCTTGCTCCACAACTTTTAGTGGGTATCCCTGCATAGTATACACATGCCTGGAATTGCATCACACTGTATTTATCAACATTGAAAACCATCTGCCACACACAGGTCCATTCTCCCAGTATATCTAAATCACCCTGGACCCTATTTATTTGCTCCAACGATGCCACCTTCCATGCCGGTGCTTTCGATATGTCTTCCTTTTTCCTCAACCGAGGATTCCCCTCCACTGTGATTGACAGGGCCCTTGACATTGTCCATTCCATTTCGTCCATTTCTGTTCTCACCCCTTCCTGTTGCTCCCAGAACCACGATAGGGTTCTCCTTGTTCTCACCTTCCACCCACCAGCCTCCACATTCAACGGATCATCCTCCGCCATTTCCACCACCGCCAGCATGATCCCACCACCAAACACATTTCCCACCTTCCCTTTCAGCATTCCAAAGGGACCATTCCCTCCACGACACCCTGGCCCACTCCTCTATCACCCCCAACAACCACCCCTCTTCCCACAGCACCTTCCCGTGCAAGCTCAGGAGATGCAACACATGCCCTTTTACCTCCTCCCTTCCCACCTTCCAGGGCCGCAAACACTCCTTCCAGGTGAAACAGCGATTTACTTGTACTTCTTTTAATTTAGTATACTGTATTCGCTGCTCATGATGCAGTCTCCTCTACATTGGGGAGATCAAACGCAGATTGGGTGACCGCTTTGCGGAACACCTATGTTCAGTCCGCAAGCGTGACTCCGAACTTCTGGTCACCTGTCATTTTAATTCTCTGCCCCACTCCCACTCAGGCCTCTCTGTCCTCGGCCTCCTACACTGTTCCAACGAAGCTCAACGTAAGCTCGAGGAACAGCACCTCATTTTTCTATTAGGCACATTGCAGCCTTCCGGACTCAACTTTGAGTTCAACAATTGTAGATCATAACCTCTGCCCCCATTTTTTCGGATGGCAGCTGTCGCTGATGAATCTGATATTCCTATTTACACCTCCTCTAGACCCAACTTTTGTTTCTTTACTTGTCCCGCATTGTTATCTCTGGTGTCCCCTAACGATCTATCCTTGGCCCCCTCCTATTTCTCATCTACATGCTGGCCCTTGGCAACATCATCTGAAAACACAGCATCAGTTTCCACATGTAAGCTGACAACACCCAACACTTCTCTCGACCCCTCCACGGTCTCTAAATTGTCACACTGCTTGTCCGACATCCAGTTCTGAATGAGCAAAAATGTTCTCCAATTGAATATTGGGAAGACCAAAGTCATTGGGCTGGATTTTGATACTGGGGCGGGTTGGGGTCATGTTATCCACCCGACTACAATTGGATGTGGGAGATTGATGAGATTTTCACCTAATTGGGCAATTGAGTTCCAGCATGTGGGAACCCATGAACCAATTAGTGTTTTCAGTCTGAAAGTCGCCTCTGATGATGTCATCATTGCTGTTGCATTGAAGGTCTGCAAAGACTGCCTGGCCTTTGCTGTGAGAGGACCTGGATGCAAAATGAGCAGCAGCAGCCCTAAGTCTGCTCCCAGATATTTTTGCACCACCACTCCCAGATATCTCTCCCATCCACCACAGCCAGCCAAATGTGCTCCCGCCAGGTTTCACATTCGTGGTTCAGAACAGGCGTGCTTCACGTAGAAAAAGGGTTAAAATCACAAAGGCCTTTCAAAATGGCATTATAGAGGCAATTTAGTGCTTGTTAAGGGCCTTAATAGCCTATCCCGCCTCTTAGAGGCGGGACGGAGTCGGGACCAGCAGACACGATTTAACGAAAATTGCATGGAGTCGGGCTTGTGCCCGCCCGCCAGTTTTCGCAATTTTAACCCCCCACACGCCTCCAAACCCGCCTCCACGGGTCAATGAAAATCCAGCCCAGCCCATTGTTTTCGGTCCATGCCACAAACTCTGTTCCCTAGCCATGGACTCCATCCCTCTCCATAACATTTGTCTGAGGCTGAACCACACTGTTTGCGCTAATTTTTCCAGGGCACTAAAAGTAGCCCAAGTTGTTGTTGTTATTGTTGTTGTCCCACTACCATCTCCTTTCGTCTTGCACCATCATCCCTTTTGTCATTTAATTTCTCCTGCCTGCCATCCTATCACAGACCTTCCCTTTTGTTCTTTCGTCCCCTCCCCCTTTCCCTGCCTCTGTACTTGCTTAAAATCTGTTACATCTCTAACTTTTTCCAGTTCTGACGAAGGGTCATCGACCTGAAACGTTAACTCTGTTTCTCTCTCCACAGATGCTGCCTGACCTGCTGAGTATTTCCAGCATTTTCTGTTTTTATTTCAGATTTCCAGCATCTGCAGTATTTTGCATTTGCTTTCCTATTTATTTAATCTACATTACTAACTCTCACACACATTTTTGTGTCATTAAAAAAACATGAGAATTCTTTCCTTAATTGCTTCATCCACATCATTGATTAAGTTGGTGAAGAGTAATGGTCCCAATGAAGATCCCTGTGGGACTCCACTATTGACTGGACCTCGTGCAGAGCTGCATCCATTATTTACTGCCATCCTTGTACGAGAATGTAACAAATTTGCAACCCAGCTTAAAATCTAGACTCACACATGAAGAGTAACCACTTGAGTAAGGTGTTGGGGGCTGCTGCTCAGAAAAGCAGTGAAATTATCTGAATAACAAAGTAACTTGCTTGCTGGCAAGCAGCATCAGTGCATTTTCTTCCGTCCTTTATTAATTCTTCTCTGCATTTTTGCAGAATCTGTGATCTTACTGTCTTTTTCCTATTCCACTGACATGCTCTTCATTTATACAAAAGATGCATTTTATTCCCTTTCAGGATTCATTCCTTCTGGTTAAACTCCAACTAGCAGTTTTAAGTGTGTGAAAAATTAACTTAGTTGAGTTAAAAAATCCAAACGGAGGTTATCCTTAAATAATTTTTCTATCACAAGTGGATATATGCCAATTTCAGTAGGTTGAAATTGTACCGTATAATATGCATTAAGGCATTTGTTGCTAATATTACACAGCACGATATCCACCCGTTACGATCAAAGGATAGGTTTGAAGTGTATTTTCACGGCAGTGTAGAAACTCATCAATGCCATGCCAGACCAGAAAGAAACTCATGCTGCCACTGAGTTACAAAATAGAAAATGGCCCAGATTTATACCTTCATTGCCTGGATGGTGATGTGGTGGAGCAAATCACCTGCCTGTATTGAATCCACCCTGTATAGAATCCGCACTTTATAAAACCCACAATTTATACAACACGCCCTTTACAGAATCCGTTCTTTACAGAACTAGGTTTTTATAGAACCCACCCTTTATAGAACTCGTCCTTATAGAACCCGCCCGTTATAGAACCCGCCCTATATAGAATGCGCCCTTTATAGAACTTGCCCTTTATAGAACCCGCTCTTTATAGAACTCGCCCTTTATAGAACTCGCCCTTTATAGAACTCGCCCTTTATAGAACTCGCCCTTTTTAGAACCACCCCTTTATAAACTCGCCCTTTATAGAACTTGCCCTTTATAGAACTCGCCCTTTATAGAACCCGCTCTTTATAGAACTCGCCCTTTATAGAACCCGCCCTTTATAGAACTCGCCCTTTATAGAACTCTCCTTTTATACAACCCGCCCTTTTTAGAACTCGCCCTTTTCGAACTCGTCATTTATAGAACTCGCTTTTAATAGATCTCGCTCTGAATAGATCCCGCTCTTTATAGAATTCGCTCTTAATAGATCTCGCCCTTTATAGAACTCGCCCTTTATAGAACTCGCTTTTAATAGATCTCGCTCTGAATAGAACCCGCTCTTTATAGAATTCGCTCTTAATAGATCTCGCCCTTTATAGAACTCGCCCTTTATAGAACTCGCTTTTAATAGATCTCGCTCTTTATAGAACCCACCATTTATAGAATTTGCTCTTAATAGATCTCGCCCTTTATAGAACTCGCCCTTTATAGAACCCGCTTTTAATAGATCTCGCCCTTTATAGAACCCGCCCTTTATAGAACCCGTTCTTTATAGAACCCGCTCTTCATAGAACTCGCCCTTTATAGAATCCGCCCTTTATAGAACTCGCCCTTTATAGAATCCGCCCTTTATAGAAATCCCGGTTTATTGAACTCGCACTTTATAGAACACACACTTTATAGAACCCAATCTTGACAGAACTCACCCTTTATAGAATCGCCCTTTACAGAACCCGTTCTTTATAGAACCCGCTCTTCATACAGCTCGCCCTTTATAAAACTCCCGGTTTATTGAACTCGCACTTCATAGAACACACACTTTATAGAACCCAATCTTTATAGAACCCGCCCTTTATAGAACTCGCCCTTTACTGAACTCGCTCTTTATAGATTCCCCAGTTTATAGAACTCGATCTTTATAGAACTCACCCTTGATAAAACCCGCTCTTTATAGATCACGTTCATTATAGAACTCGCCCTTTATAGGCCCCGCCCTTTATAGAACTCGCTCTCTGTAGATCACCCAGTTTATAGAACTCGCTCTTTATAGAACTCAACCTTTAAACAACTCTCCCTTTATAGCACTCGCCGTTTATAGAACCCGATCTTTATGCAACCCATCTTTATAGAAGCCGCTGTTCATAGAACTCGCACTTTATAGAACCCGCTCTTTATAGAAGTCGTCCTTCATAGAACTCGCCCTTTATAGAACTCACCCTTTATAGAACTAACCCTTAACAGAACCCGCCCTTTATAGAACTCACCCTTTGTAGAACTCGCCCATTACAGAACCCGCCCTTTACAGAACTCGCCCTTTATAGAACTCGCCCTTCATAGAACTCGCCCTTTATAGAACTCACCCTTTATAGAACTCACCCTTTATAGAACTTGCCCTTTATAGAACTCGCCCTTTATAGAACTCGCTCTTTACAGAACCCGCCCTTTACAGAACTCGCCCTTTATAGAACTCGCCCTTTATAGAACTCGCTCTTTATAGAACTCGCCCTTTATAGAACTCGCCCTTTATAGAACTCGCCCTTTATAGAACTCGCCCTTTATAGAATTCGCCCTTTATAGAACCCGTCCATTATAGAACCCGCTCTTTATACAACTCGTCCTTTATAGAACTCGCTCTTTATAGAATTTGCCCTTTATAGAACTCACCCTTTACAGAACTCGCTCTTTATAGAATTTGCCCTTTATAGAACTCGCCCTTTATAGCACCCGCTCTTAATAGAACTCGCCCTTTATAAAACTTGCTCTTTATAGAACTCGCCCTTGATAGAACTCGCTCTTTATAGAACCCGCTCTTTATAGAACTCGTCCTTTATAGAAATCGGCTTTTATAGAACTCGCACTTTATAGAACCCGCTCTTTATAGAACTCGCTCTTTATAGAACTCGCCCATTATAGAACTTGCTCTTTATAGAACTTGCCCTTAACAGAAATCGTCTTTTATAGAACTCGTCCTTTATAGAATCCGCTCTTTATAGAACTCATCCTTTATAGAACCCGCCCTTTATAGAACTTGCCCTTAACAGAAATCGCCCTTTATACAACTCGTCCTTTATACAATCCGCCCTTTATACAACTCGCCCTTTATAGAACTCGCCATTTATAGAACTCGCCCATTATAGAACCCGCCCTTGATACAACCCGCTATTTACAGAACTCGCTCTTTATAGAACTCGTCCTTTATAGAACTCGCTCTTTATAGAACTCTCCCTTTATAGAACCCGCCCTTTATAGAACCCGCCCTTTATAGAACTCGTGCTTTATAGAACCCGCCCTTTATAGCACTCGTCCTTGATAAAACTCGCTCTTTATAGAACCCGCTCTTTATACAACTCTCCCTTTATAGCACTCGCCCTTTACAGAATCCGCTCTTTATGCAACCCATCTTTATAGAAGCCGCTGTTTATAGAACTCGCACTTTATAGAACCCGCTGTTTATAGAACTCGACCTTCATAGAACAAGCCCTTTATAGAACCCGCTCTTTATAGAACTCGCCCTTTATAGACCAAACGCAGATTGGGTGACCGCTTTGCGGAACACCTCCGTTCAGTCCGTAAGGGGGACCCCGAGCTTCCGGTGGCCTGTCACTTTAATTCACCGCTTCACTCCCACTCTGACCTCACCGTCCTCGGCCTATTACACTGTTCCACGGAAGCGCAGCGTAAGCTCGAGGAACAGCACCTCATCTTTCGTTTAGGCACGCTACAGCCCTCTGGACTCAATATCGAGTTCAACAATTTTAGATCATAACCTCAGCTCCAATCACATTTATATTTTATTTTTTCCACCCTTTTATTTGCCCCCCCCACCTTTTTTTTTTCCTCCTAGAAGCTGGCAGCTGTCCTTCATTCTGCCAGTGGATGTCACACTTCTTTCAGCCTTAATCTGTCACATTAACACCACCTCTAGCCTTGCATATCTCTTAATGTCTCTTAATGTCTCTTCCTCTCCCCCTTTGTTCTTTTATCCCCTCCCCCTTTTCCCAGCTTTACTCTGGCCTTAAATCCATTTGATTTCCGGCTCTTCACAGTTCTGACGAAAGGTCATCGACCTGAAACGTTAACTCTCTTTCTTTCTCCACGGATGCTGCCTGGCCTGCTGAGTTTTTCCAGCGTTTTCTGTTGTTATTTCGCCCTTTATAGAACTCGGCCTTTATAGAACCCGCTCTTTATATAACTTGTCCTTCATAGAACTCGCCCGTTATAGAACTCGCCCTATTTAGAACTCACCCTTAATAGAACTCGCCCTTTATAGAACTCACCCTTTATAGAAATCGCCCTTTATAGAACTCGTCCTTTATAGAACTCGCCCTTTATAGAACTCGCCCTTTATAGAACTCGCCATTTACAGAACTCACCCTTAATGGAACTCGCCCTTTTTTCGAAACCGCCCTTTACAGAATTCACCCTTTATAGAACGCATTCATTATAGAACTCGCCCTTTATAGAACCCGCTCTTTACAGAACTCGCCCTTTATAGAACTCGCCCTTTATAGAACTCGATCTTTATAGTACTCGATTTTATAGAACTCGATCTTTATAGAACTCGCTCTTTATAGTGCTCTTTCATTATAGAACTCGCCCTTTATAGAATCCGCCCTTTATAGAACTCGCCCTTTATAGAATCTGCACTTTATAGAACTCGCCCTTTATAGAACCCGCCCTTTATAGAATCCGTCCTTTATAGAACCCGCTCTTTATAGAACCCGCTATTTATGGAACCTTCTCATTATAGAACCCGCCCTTTATAGAACTCACCCTTTATAAAGCTCGCCCTTTATAAAACTCGCCCTTTATAGAACTCGCCGTTTATAGAACTCGCCCTTTATAGAACTCGCCCTTTATAGAACTCACCCTTTATAGAACTCGCCCTTTATAAAACTCGCCCTTTATAAAACTCGCCCTTTATAGAACTCACTCTTTATAGAACTCGCCCTTTATAGAACTCGCCCTTTATAGTACTCTTTCTTTATAGAACTAGCCCTTTATAGAATCCGCCCTTTATAGAACTCGCCCTTTATAGAATCCGCACTTTATAGAACTCACCCTTTATAGAACTCGTTTTTTACGGAACCCGCCCTTTATGGAACTCGTCCTTTATAGAACTCCCTATTTATAGAACCCGCTCTTTATAGAACTCACCCTTTATAAAACTCCCTATTTATAGAACCCGCTCTATATAGAACTCACCCTTTATAAAAACTCCCTATTTATAGAACCCGCCCATTATTGAACTCGCCCTTTATACAACTCGTCCTTTATAGAACCCGCTCTTTATAGAACTCGCCCTTTATAGAAACCGTTCTTTATGGAACTCGCTCTTTATAGAACTAGTTTTTTATAGAACTCGCTTTTTATAGAATTCGCTCTTTATAGAACTCGTTTTTTATAGAACTCGTTTTTTTACAGAACACGCCCTTTATAGAACTCGCCCTTTTTTCGAACCCGCTCTTTATAGAACTCGCCCTTTATAAAACTCCCTATTTATAGAACCCGCCCTTTATAGAATTCCCTATTTATAGAACTCGCTCTTTATAGAACCCACTCTTTATAGAACTCGCCCTTTATAGAACTCCCTATTTATAGAACCCGCTCGATATAGAACTCACCCTTTATAAAACTCCCTATTTATAGAATCCGATCTTTATAGAACTCGCCCTTTATAAAAACTCCCTATTTATAGAACCCGATCTATATAGAACTCACCTTTTATACAACTCGCCTTTTATAGAACCCGTTCTTTATAGAACTCGCCCTTTATAAAACTCCCTATTTATAGAACCCGATCTATATAGAACTCACCCTTTATAGAACCCGCTCTTTATAGAACTCGCCCTTTATAGAACTCGCCCTTTATAGAACTCGCTCTTTATAGAACTCGCTCGTTATAGAACTCATCCTTTATAGAACCCGCCCTTTATAGAACCAGCTCTTAAAAGAACTCGCCCTTTATAGAACCCGCTATTTATGGAACCTGCTCTTTATAGAACTTGCACTTTATAGAACTTGCCCTTTATACAACTCGCCCTTTATAGAACCTGCCCTTTTTAGTACTCGCCCTTTATAGAACCCGGTATTTATTCAACCTGCTCTTTATAGAACTCGCCCTTTATAGAAGTCGCTCGTTATGTAACTCGTCTTTTATACAACTCGCTCTTTATAGAAATCGCTCTTTATAGAACTCGCCCTTTATAGAATTCGCCCTTTATAGAACCCGCTATTTATGCAACCTGCTCTTTATAGAACTCGCCCTTTATAGAACTCGCTCTTTATGGAACCCGCCCTTTTTAGAACTCACCCTTTATAGAACCCGCTCGTTATAGAACCTGCTCTTTATAGAACTCGCACTTTATAGAAACCGCTTCCCGCTCTTAAAAGAACCCGCTCGTTATAGAATACGACCTTTATAGAACTCGCTCTTTACAGAACTTGTCCTTTATAGAACATGCTCTATATAGAATTCGCCCTTTTTTAGAACCAGTTCTTTATAGAACCCACCCATTATAGAACTCGTCCTTGATAGAACCCGCTATTTATAGAACTCGCCCTTTATAGAACCCGCTCTTGATAGAACCCGCTCTTTATTGAACTGGCCCTTGAAAGAACCCGCTATTTATAGAACTCGTCCTTTATAGAACTCGTCCTTTATCGAACTCGTCCTTTAAAGAAGCCGCCCTTTATAGAACTCGTCCTTTATAGAACCCGCTCTTTAGAGAGCTCACCCTTTATAGAAAACGCTCTTTATAGCATCCTCCCTTTTTAGAACTCGCCCTTTATGGAACTCGCCCTTTACATAACTCGCCCGTTAGAGAACTTGCCCTTTATAGAATACGTTCTTTATAAAACCCGCCCTTTATAGAACCCGCTCTTAAAAGAACTCGCCCTTTATAGAACTCGCCCTTTATAGAACTCGCCCTTTATAGAACTCGCCCTTTAAAGAACCCGTCCTTTATAGAACCCGCCCTTTATAGAACTCGCCCTTTATAGAACTCGCCCTTTAAAGAAACCGTCCTTTATAGAACTCGCCCTTTATAGAACTCGCCCTTTAAAGAACCCGTCCTTTATAGAACTCGCCCTTTATAGAACTCGCCCTTTATAGAACCCGCTCTTTATGGAACCTGCTCTTTATAGAACCCGCCCTTTATAGAACTCGCCCTTTATAGAACTCGCTCGTTATAGAACTCGTCTTTTATAGAACTCACTCTTTATAGAACTCGCCCTTTATAGAATTCGCTCTCTATAAAACTCGCCTTTTATAGAACTCGCCCTTTACAGAACTCGCCCTTTATAGAACTCGCCCTTTATAGAACTCGCCCTTTATAGAACCCGCCCTCTATAGAACCCGCTCTTTACAGAACTCGCCCTTTATAGAACTCACCCTTTATAGAGCACGCTCTTTATAGAATCCGCCCTTTATAGAAACAGCTCTTTATAGAACACTGTGGCGGATCGCCACTTAAACGGGCACCTGGGTCGCACGGTTCGGCGTCCCCTCCGACATGACATCGGACAGAGGTCCGCAAATTACCTCTGAACTCTGGACCGCCGTCGCACGCAATCTCGGGGTGACCATTCACCGCACCACAGCGTACCACCCCCAAGCCAACGGACAGTGTGAGCGGTTCCACAGATCCTTGAAGGCATCTCTTCGAGCCAGCCTCCAGGACGGCGCCTGGACCGACCGACTTCCGTGGGTTCTCCTCGGCCTGCGCACCGCGGTTAAAGAAGACCTCCACGCATCGGCAGCAGAGCTCGTGTACGGTCAGCCGCTGTGCGTACCCGGCGAGTTCCTGCCCACTGCCACGACTCCCTGGTCAGCCGACCAGCAACGCCACGACTTCGCCTCACCGGCGCTGCAGTTCGCCCATTGCCCGAAATGGCGAATCCACCTCACACGTCCCACTAAGCCTGCACCAGGCACGGTTTGTTTTCGTCCGGCACGACGCCCACCGCGGACCCCTTCAACCCCCGTACGACGGGCCCTACAAGGTGCTACAGGCTGGGGACAAATTTTTCACCCTGCAAGTGGGCGACAGGACCGAAAAAGTGTCGGTTGACCGACTCAAGCCAGCACACTCGGAGCCCGGTGAGCAGGTCCCTGTAGCTCGTCCACCTCCACGCGGCCGACCTGCCCTCAAGGCGGTTCACCCGGCTGCTCCACGCCCGGCCGTTCCACGTCCACCGTCGTCCTACAAGAGCCGCTCTGGCCGGCCCATCAGACCGCCGCACCGTCTCGTCCACACCTCCTAAGCGGATTCTGGGGGGAGCTGTGTGGCGGATCGCCACCTAAACGGGCATTTTCCACTTTTCCGTCCGTGGACAAAATATCGAGCACCTTCCCTTTAAGGCACCTTACCTTTAAGGCAGGAGTGGGCGGGGCCTCAGGATTTATCCAGAGAATTCTGGGAGCACTCTGTTCAGCCATTTTGTACCATACAGTTGTATTAAAAAAGTCTCTTGTTTTCCACACATGGATTCAGCCTTAATTCGTGTTGCGCGGCAGCCTCAACAACACGCTCTTTATAGAACTCGTTCTTTACAGAACACGCCCTTTATAGAACTCGTCCTTTATAGAACCCGCTCTTTATTGAACTCACCCTTTATAGAAACCACCCTTTATAGAACCCGTTCTTTATAGAACCCACCCTTTACAGAACTCACCCTTTTTTCGAACCCGCGCTTTATAGAACTCGCCCTTTATAGAATTCCCTATTTATAGTAGTTGCTCTTTATAGAACCCACTCTTGATAGAACTCACCCTTTATAGAATTCCCTATTTATAGAACCCAATCTTTATAGAACTCGCTCTATATAGAACTCGCCCTTTATACAGCTCGCCCTTTATAGAACCCACTCTTTATAGAATCCGCTCTTTATACAAATCGCCCTTTATAGAAATCGCCTTTTATAGAACTCGCTCTTTATAGAACTCGCCCTTTATAGAACTCGCCCTTTATAAAACTCGCCCTTTATAAAATTCGCCCTTTATAAAACTCGCCCTTTATAAAACTCGCCCTTTATAGAACTCGCCCTTTATAGAACTCGCCCTTTATAGAACTCGCCCTTTATAGAACTCGCCCTTTATAGAACTCGATCTTTATAGTACTCTTTCTTTATAGAACTAGCCCTTTATAGAATCCGCCCTTTATAGAACTCGCCCTTTATACAATACGCACTTTATAGAACTCGCCCTTTACAGAACTCGTTTTTTACGGAACCCGCCCTTTATAGAACTCGTCCTTTACAGAACCTGCTCTTCACAGAACCCACTCTTTTTAGAACTCGCCCTTTATAAAACTCCCTATTTATAGAACCCGCTCTATATAGAACTCACCCTTTATAAAAACTCCCTATTTATAGAACCCGCCCATTCTTGAACTCGCCCTTTATACAACTCGTCCTTTATAGAACCCGCTCTTTATAGAACTCGCCCTTTATAGAAACCGTTCTTTATGGAACCTGCTTTTTATAGAACTAATTTTTTTACAGAACACGCACTTTATAGAACCCGCTCTTTATAGAACTCGTTCTTTATAGAACTCGCCCTTTTTTCGAACCCGCCCTTTATAGAACTCGCCCTTTTTTCGAACCCTCCCTTTATAGAACTCGCCCTTTTTTCGAACCCGCTCTTTATAGAACTCGCCCTTTATAAAACTCCCTATTTATAGAACCCGCTCGATATAGAACTCACCCTTTATAAAACTCCCTATTTATAGAACCCGCCCTTTATAGAATTCCCTATTTATAGAACTCGCTCTTTATAGAACCCACTCTTTATAGAACTCGCCCTTTATAAAACTCCCTATTTATAGAACCCGCTCTTTATGGAACTCACCCTTTATAAAACTCCCTATTTATAGAACCCGCCCTTTATAGAATTCCCTATTTATAGAACTCGCTCTTTATAGAACCCACTCTTTATAGAACTCGCCTTTTATAAAACTCCCTATTTATAGAACCCGCTCGATATAGAACTCACCCTTTATAAAACTCCCTATTTATAGAACCCGATCTTTATAGAACTCGCCCTTTATAAAACTCCCTATTTATAGAACCCGATCTATATAGAACTCACCCTTTATACAACTCGCCTTTTATAGAACCCGCTCTTTATAAAACTCCCTATTTATAGAACCCGATCTTTATAGAACCCGCCCTTTATAGAAACCGCTCTTAAAAGAACTCGCCCTTTATAGAACCTGCTATTTATGGAACCTGCTCTTTATAGAACTCGCCCTTTATAGAAGTCGCTCGTTATGTAACTCGTCTTTTGTACAACTCGCTCTTTATAGAAATCACTCTTTATAGAACCCGCTATTTATGCAACCTGCTCTTTATAGAACTCGCCCTTTATAGAACTCGCTCTTTATGGAACCCGCCCTTTTTAGAACTCACCCTTTATAGAACCCGCTCGTTATAGAACTCTCCCTTTATAGAACTCGCTCTTTATGCAACCCGCCCTTTTTAGAACTCACCCTTTATAGAACCCGCTCTTTATAGAGCTCGCTCTTTATAGAAACCGCTCCCCGCTCTTAAAAGAACCCGCTCGTTATAGAATTCAACCTTTATAGAACACGCTCTTTACAGAACCCGCTCTATAAAGAACTTGTCCTTTATAGAACATGCTCTATATAGAATTCGCCCTTTTTTAGAACCAGTTCTTTATAGAACCCACCCATTATAGAACTCGTCCTTGAAAGAACCCGCTATTTATAGAACTCGCCCTTTATAGATCCCGCTCTTGATAGAACCCGCTCTTTATTGAACTGGCCCTTGAAAGAACCCGCTATTTATAGAACTCGTCCTTTATAGAACTCGTCCTTTATAGAACTCGTCCTTTATCGAACTCGTCCTTTAAAGAAGCCGCCCTTTATAGAACTCGTCCTTTATAGAACCTGCTCTTTAGAGAGCTCACCCTTTATAGAACACGCTCTTTATAGCATCCTCCCTTTTTAGAACTCGCCCTTTATGGAACTCGCACTTTACATAACTCGCCCTTTAGAGAACTTGCCCTTTATAGAATACGTTCTTTATAAAACCCGCCCTTTATAGAACCCGCTCTTAAAAGAACTCGCCCTTTATAGAACTCACCCTTTATAGAACTCGCCCTTTATAAAACTCGATCTTTATAGAACAGGCTCTTTATAGAACTCACCCTTTATAGAACTCGCCCTTTATAGAACTCGCCCTTTAAAGAACTCGCTCTTTATAGAACTCGCTCTTTATAGAACCCGCTCTTTATGGAACCTGCTCTTTATAGAACTCGCCCTTTATAGAACTCGCTCGTTATAGAACTCGTCTTTTATAGAACTCACTCTTTATAGAACTCGCCCTTTATAGAATTCGCTCTCTATAAAACTCGCCTTTTATAGAACTCGCCCTTTATAGAACTCGCCCTTTATAGAACTCGCCCTTTATACAACCCGCCCTCTATAGAACCCGCTCTTTACAGAACTCGCCCTTTATAGAACTCACCCTTTATAGAGCACGCTCTTTATAGAATCCGCCCTTTATAGAAACAGCTCTTTATAGAACACTGTGGCGGATCGCCACCTAAACGGGCACCTGGGTCGCACGGTTCGGCGTCCCCTCCGACATGACATCGGACAGAGGTCCGCAAATTACCTCTGAACTCTGGACCGCCGTTGCACGCAATCTCGGGGTGACCATTCACCGCACCACAGCGTACCACCCCCAAGCCAACGGACAGTGTGAGCGGTTCCACAGATCCTTGAAGGCATCTCTTCGAGCCAGCCTCCAGGACGGCGCCTGGACCGACCGACTTCCGTGGGTCCTCCTCGGCCTGCGCACCACGGTTAAAGAAGACCTCCACGCATCGGCAGCAGAGCTCGTGTACGGTCAGCCGCTCCGCATACCCGGCGAGTTCCTGCCCACTGCCACGACTCCCTGGTCAGCCGACCAGCAACGCCACGACTTTGCCTCACCGGCGCTGCAGTTCGCCCATTGCCCGACATGGCGAATCCACCTCACACGTCCCACTAAGCCTGCACCAGGCACGGTTTGTTTTCATCCGGCACGACGCCCACCGCGGACCCCTTCAACCCCCGTACGACGGGCCCTACAAGGTGCTACAGGCTGGGGACAAATTTTTCACCCTGCAAGTGGGCGACAGGACCGAAAAAGTGTCGGTTGACTGACTCAAGCCAGCACACTCGGAGCCCAGTGAGCAGGTCCCTGTAGCTCGTCCACCTCCACGCGGCCAACCTGCCCTCAAGGCGGTTCACCCGGCTGCTCCACGCCCGGCCGTTCCACGTCCACCGGCGTCCTACAAGAGCTGCTCTGGCCGGCCCATCAGACCGCCGCACCGTCTCGTCCACACCTCCTAAGCGGATTCTGGGGGGAGCTGTGTGGCGGATCGCCACCTAAACGGGAATTTTCCACTTTTCCGTCCGTGGACAAAATATCGAGCACCTTCCCTTTAAGGCACCTTACCTTTAAGGCAGGAGTGGGCGGGGCCTCAGGATTTATCCAGAGAATTCTGGGAGCACTCTGTTCAGCCATTTTGTACCATGCAGTTGTATTAAAAAAGTCTCTTGTTTTCCACGCATGGATTCAGCCTTAATTCGTGTTTCGCGGCAGCCTCAACAACACGCTCTTTATAGAACTCGTTCTTTACAGAACACGCCCTTTATAGAACTCGTCCTTTATAGAACCCGCTCTTTATTGAACTCACCCTTTATAGAAACCACCCTTTTTCGAACCCGTTCTTTATAGAACCCACCCTTTATAGAACTCACCCTTTTTTCGAACCCGCGCTTTATAGAACTCGCCCTTTATAGAATTCCCTATTTATAGTAGTTGCTCTTTATAGAACCCACTCTTGATAGAACTCACCCTTTATAGAATTCCCTATTTATAGAACCCAATCTTTATAGAACTCGCTCTATATAGAACTCACCCTTTATACAGCTCGCCCTTTATAGAACCCACTCTTTATAGAATCCGCTCTTTATACAAATCGCCCTTTATAGAAATCGCCTTTTATAGAACTCGCTCTTTATAGAACTCGCCCTTTATAGAAATCTCCTTTTATAGAACTCGCTCTTTATAGAAAAAACACTTTATAGAACCCGTCCTTTATAGAACTCGCCCTTTTTTCGAACCCGCCCTTTATAGAAATCGACCTTTATAGAATTGGCCCTTTATAGAACTCGCCCTTTATAAAACTCACCCTTTATAGAACACGCTCTTTATAGAACTCGCTCTTTATAGAACTCGCCATTTATAGAACCCACTCTTTATAGAACTCGCCCTTTTCGAACACGTTCTTTATAGAACCCACTCTTTATAGAACTCATCCTTTATACAATTGGCCCATTATAGAACTCGCCCTTTATAGAACTCGCCCTTTATAGAACCCGCCCTTTATAGAACTCGAACTTTATATCGAAATAGCCCTTTACAGAACTCGCCCTTTATAGAACTCGCCCTTCATAGAACCCGCACATTATAGAACTCGCCCTTTATAGAACCCGCACTTTATAGAACTCGCCTTTTATAGAACCCGCACTTTATAGAACTCGCCCTTTATAGTACTCGCCCTTTATCGAAACCGCTCTTTATAGAACTCGCTCTTTATATACTTGTCCTTTATAGAACCCGCCCTTTATAGAACCCGCTCGTTATAGAACTCATCCTTTACAGAACTCGCCCTTTATAGAACCCGCTCGTTATGGAACTCGTCCTTTATAGAACTCGCCCTTAATAGAATTCGCCCTTTATAGAACTCGCTATTTATAGAACTCGCACTTTATAGAACTCACCCTTTATAGAACCCGCTCTTTATAGAACTCGCCCTTTATAGAACCCGCTCGTATGGAACTCGTCCTTTATAGAACTCGCCCTTAATAGAACTCGCTATTTATAGAACCCGCTCTTTATAGAACTCGCTCATTATGGAACTCGTCCTTTATAGAACTCGCCCTTAATAGAACTCGCTATTTATAGAACTCGCCCTTTATAGAACCCGCTCGTTATGGAACTCGTCCGTTATAGAACTCGCCCTTAATAGAACTCGCTATTTATAGTACTCGCCCTTTATAGAACTCACCCTTTATAGAACCCGCACTTTATAGAACTCGCCCTTTATAGAACTCGTCCTTTATAGAACTCGCTCTTTATAGAACTCGCCCTTTATAGAACCCACTCGTTATGGAACTCGTCCTTTATAGAACTCGCCCTTTATAGAACTCGCTATTTATAGAACTCGCACTTTATAGAACTCGCCCTTTATAGAACCCGCACTTTGTAGAACCCGCACTTTATAGAACTCGCCCTGAATAGAACTCGCTATTTATAGAACTCGCCCTTTATAGAACTCGCTATTTATAGAACTCGCACTTTATAGAACTCGCCCTTTATAGAACCCGCACTTTATAGAACTCACCCTTTATAAAAACCGGTCTTTATAGAACTCGTCCTTTATAAAAATCGCCTTTTATAGAAATCGCCTTTTATAGAACTCGTCCTTTATAGAATCCGCCCTTTATAGAACTCGTCCTTTATAGAACTTGCCCTTTATAGAACTCGCCATTTATAGAACCCGCCCTTGATAGAACCCGCTCTTTATTGAACTGGCCCTTTATAGAACTCGCCCTTTATGGAACCCGCACTTTATAGAACTCACCCTTTATAGAACCCGCACTTTATAGAACTCACCCTTTATAGAGACCGGTCTTTATAGAACTCGTCCTTTATAGAACTTGCCATTTATAGAACCCGCCCTTGATAGAAACCGCTCTTTATTGAACTGGCCCTTTATAGAACCCGCTATTTACAGAACTTGCCCTTTATAGAAATCGCCCTTTATAGAACTCGCTCTTTATAGAACTCGCCCTTTATAGAACTCGTGCTTTATAGAACCCGCTCTTTATAGAACTTGCCCTTTATAGTACTCGCCCTTTATCGAAACCGCTCTTTATAGAACTCGTTATTTATATACTTGTCCTTTATAGAACCCGCCCTTTATTGAACCCGCTCGTTATAGAACTCATCCTTTATAGAACTCGCCCTTTATAGAACCCGCTCGTTATGGAACTCGTCCTTTATAGAACTCGCCCTTAATAGAATTCGCCCTTTATAGAACTCGCTATTTATAGAACTCGCACTTTATAGAACTCACCCTTTATAGAACCCGCTCTTTATAGAACTCGCCCTTTATAGAACCCGCTCGTTATGGAACTCGTCCGTTATAGAAATCGCCCTTAATAGAACTCACCCTTTATAGAACCCGCACTTTATAGAACTCGCCCTTTATAGAACTCGTCCTTTATAGAACTCGCTCTTTATAGAACTCGCCCTTTATAGAACCCGCACTTTGTAGAACCCGCACTTTATAGAACTCGCCCTTAATAGAACTCGCTATTTATAGAACTCGCCCTTTATAGAACTCGCTATTTATAGAACTCGCACTTTATAGAACTCGCCCTTTATAGAACCCGCACTTTATAGAACTCACCCTTTATAGAACCCGCACTTTATAGAACTCACCCTTTATAGAAACCGGTCTTTATAGAACTCGTCCTTTATAGAAATCGCCTTTTATAGAAATCGCCTTTTATAGAACTCGTCCTTTATAGAATCCGCCCTTTATAGAACTCGTCCTTTATAGAACTTGCCCTTTATAAAACTCGCCATTTATAGAACCCGCCCTTGATAGAACCCGCTCTTTATTGAACTGGCCCTTTATAGAACTCGCCCTTTATGGAACCCGCACTTTGTAGAACTCACCCTTTATAGAACCCGCACTTTATAGAACTCACCCTTTATAGAGACCGGTCTTTATAGAACTCGTCCTTTATAGAACTTGCCATTTATAGAACCCGCCCTTGATAGAAACCGCTCTTTATTGAACTGGCCCTTTATAGAACCCGCTATTTACAGAACTTGCCCTTTATAGAACTCGCCCTTTATAGAACTCGCTCTTTATAGAACTCGCCCTTTATAGAACTCGTGCTTTATAGAACTCGCCCTTTATAGAACCCGCTATTTATAGAACTCTCCCATTATAGCACTCGCCTTTATAGAACCTGGTCTTCATGCAACCCATCTTTATAGAACTCGTCCTTTATAGAACTCGCCCTTTATAGAACCCGCTCTTTATAGAACTCATCCTTCATAGAACTTGCCCTTTATAGAACTCGCACTTTATAGAACTCGCCCTTTATAGAACTCACCCTTTATAGAACTCACCATTTATGGAACTCGCCCTTTACAGAACTCGCTCTTTATAGAACTCGCCCTTTATAGACCTTGCTCTTTATAGAACTCGCCCTTTATAGAACCCGCTCTTTATAGAACTCGCCCTTTATAGAAATCGATCTTTATAGAACTCACCATTTATAGAATTCGCCCTTTACAGAACTCATACTTTATAGAACTCGCCCTTTATAGAACTCGCCCTTTATAGAAATCGATGTTTAGAGAACTCGCCCTTTATAGAATTCCCTATTTATAGAACTCGCCCTTTATAGAATTCCCTATTTATATAACCCGCTCTTTATAGAACCCACTCTTGATATAACTCACCGTTTATAGAATTCCTTATTTATAGAACCCAATCTTTATAGATCTCGCTCTTTATAGAACCCGCACTTTATAGAACTCGCCCTTCATAGAACCCGCACATTATAGAACTCGCCCTTTATAGAACCCGCACTTTATAGAACTCGCCCTTTATAGAACCCGCTCTTTATAGAACTTGCCCTTTATCGAAACCGCTCTTTATAGAACTCGCTATTTATATACTTGTCCTTTATAGAACCCGCCCTTTATAGAACCCGCTCGTTATAGAACTCATCCTTTATAGAACTCGCCCTTTATAGAACCCGCTCGTTATGGAACTCGTCCTTTATAGAACTCGCCCTTAATAGAATTCGCCCTTTATAGAACTCGCTATTTATAGAACTCGCACTTTATAGAACTCACCCTTTATAGAACCCGCTCTTTATAGAACTCGCCCTTTATAGAACCCGCTCGTTATGGAACTCGTCCGTTATAGAAATCGCCCTTAATAGAACTCGCTATTTATAGAACTCGCCCTTTATAGAACTCACCCTTTATAGAACCCGTACTTTATAGAACTCGCCCTTTATAGAACTCGTCATTTATAGAACTCGCTCTTTATAGAACTCGCCCTTTATAGAACCCGCTCGTTATGGAACTCGTCCTTTATAGAACTCGCCCTTTATAGAACTCGCCCTTTATAGAACTCGCCCTTTATAGAACTCGCCCTTTATAGAACCCGCCCTGGATAGAAACCGCTCTTTATTGAACTGGCCCTTTATAGAACCCGCTATTTACAGAACTTGCCCTTTATAGAACTCGCCCTTTATAGAACTCGCTCTTTATAGAACTCGTCCTTTATAGAACTCGTGCTTTATAGAAACCGCCCTTTATAGAACCCGTTATTTATAGAACTCTCCCATTATAGCACTCGCCTTTATAGAACCTGGTCTTCATGCAACCCATCTTTATAGAACTCGTCCTTTATAGAACTCGCCCTTTATAGAACCCGCTCTTTATAGAACTCGTCCTTCATAGAACTTGCCCTTTATAGAACTCGCCCTTTATAGACCTCGCTCTTTATAGAACTCGCCCTTTATAGAACTCACCCTTTATAGAACTCACCATTTATGGAACTCGCCCTTTACAGAACTCGCTCTTTATAGAACTCGCCCTTTATGGACCTCGCTCTTTATAGAACTCGCCTTTTATAGAACCCGCTCTTTATAGAACTCACCATTTATAGACCTCGCTCTTTATAGAACCCGCTCTTTATAGAACTCGCCCTTTATAGAAATCGATCTTTATAGAACTCACCATTTATAGAACTCGCCCTTTACAGAACTCGCTCTTTATAGAACTCGCCCTTTATAGAACTCGCCCTTTATAGAAATCGATGTTTATAGAACTCGCCCTTTATAGAATTCCCTATTTATAGAACTCGCCCTTTATAGAATTCCCTATTTATATAACCCGCTCTTTATAGAACCCACTCTTGATATAACTCACCGTTTATAGAATTCCTTATTTATAGAACCCAATCTTTATAGATCTCGCTCTTTATAGAACCCGCACTTTATAGAACTCGCCCTTCATAGAACCCGCACATTATAGAACTCGCCCTTTATAGAACCCGCACTTTATAGAACTCGCCCTTTATAGAACCCGCTCTTTATAGAACTTGCCCTTTATCGAAACCGCTCTTTATAGAACTCGCTATTTATATACTTGTCCTTTATAGAACCCGCCCTTTATAGAACCCGCTCGTTATAGAACTCATCCTTTATAGAACTCGCCCTTTATAGAACCCGCTCGTTATGGAACTCGTCCTTTATAGAACTCGCCCTTAATAGAATTCGCCCTTTATAGAACTCGCTATTTATAGAACTCGCACTTTATAGAACTCACCCTTTATAGAACCCGCTCTTTATAGAACTCGCCCTTTATAGAACCCGCTCGTTATGGAACTCGTCCGTTATAGAAATCGCCCTTAATAGAACTCGCTATTTATAGAACTCGCCCTTTATAGAACTCGCCCTTTATAGAACCCGTACTTTATAGAACTCGCCCTTTATAGAACTCGTCCTTTATAGAACTCGCTCTTTATAGAACTCGCCCTTTATAGAACCCGCTCGTTATGGAACTCGTCCTTTATAGAACTCGCCCTTTATAGAACTCGCCCTTTATAGAACTCGCCCTTTATAGAACTCGCCCTTTATAGAACCCGCTCTTTATAGAACTCGCCCTTTATAGAACTCATCCTTTATAGAACTCGCCCTTTATAGAACTCGGCCTTTATAGAACCCGCTCTTTATAGAACTCGCCCTTTATAGAACTCATCCTTTATAGAACTCGCTCTTTATAGAACTCGCCCTTTATAGAACTCGCCCTTTATAGAACTCGCCCTTTATAGAACTCGCCCTAGATAGAACTCGCCCTTTATAGAACCCGCTCTTTATAGAACTCGCCCTTTATAGAACTCGCCCTTTATAGAAGACGCTCGTTATGGAACTCATCCTTTATAGAACTCGCCCTTTATAGAAATCGCTTTTTATAGAACTCGCTCTATTTAGAACTCGTCCTTTATAGAACCTGCTCCCTGCTCTAAAAAGAACCCGCTCGTTATAGAATTCAACCTTTATAGAACTGCCCATTATAGAACCCGCCCTTTATAGAACCCGCTCTTTCTAGGTCCCGTCCTTTATAGGTCCCGTCCTTTATAGGACCTGTCCATTATAGGACCCGCCCTTTATATAGCCCGCTCTTTATAGAACCCGTTCTTTATAGAATTCGCCCTTTATAGATCCCGCACTTTATAGAACTCGCCCTTTATAGAACCCGTTCTTTATAGAACCCGCTCTTTATAGAACTCGCCCTTTATAGAACTGGCCCTTTATAGAATTCCCTATTTATAGAACTCGCCCTTTATAGAATTCCCTATTTATATAACCCGCTCTTTATAGAACCCACTCTTGATATAACTCACCGTTTATAGAATTCCTTATTTATAGAACCCAATCTTTATAGATCTCGCTCTTTATAGAACCCGCACTTTATAGAACTCGCCCTTCATAGAACCCGCACATTATAGAACTCGCCCTTTATAGAACCCGCACTTTATAGAACTCGCCCTTTATAGAACCCGCTCTTTATAGAACTTGCCCTTTATCGAAACCGCTCTTTATAGAACTCGCTATTTATATACTTGTCCTTTATAGAACCCGCCCTTTATAGAACCCGCTCGTTATAGAACTCATCCTTTATAGAACTCGCCCTTTATAGAACCCGCTCGTTATGGAACTCGTCCTTTATAGAACTCGCCCTTAATAGAATTCGCCCTTTATAGAACTCGCTATTTTTAGAACTCGCACTTTATAGAACTCACCCTTTATAGAACCCGCTCTTTATAGAACTCGCCCTTTATAGAACCCGCTCGTTATGGAACTCGTCCGTTATAGAAATCGCCCTTAATAGAACTCGCTATTTATAGAACTCGCCCTTTATAGAACTCACCCTTTATAGAACCCGTACTTTATAGAACTCGCCCTTTATAGAACTCGTCATTTATAGAACTCGCTCTTTATAGAACTCGCCCTTTATAGAACCCGCTCGTTATGGAACTCGTCCTTTATAGAACTCGCCCTTTATAGAACTCGCCCTTTATAGAACTCGCCCTTTATAGAACTCGCCCTTTATAGAACCCGCCCTGGATAGAAACCGCTCTTTATTGAACTGGCCCTTTATAGAACCCGCTATTTACAGAACTTGCCCTTTATAGAACTCGCCCTTTATAGAACTCGCTCTTTATAGAACTCGTCCTTTATAGAACTCGTGCTTTATAGAAACCGCCCTTTATAGAACCCGCTATTTATAGAACTCTCCCATTATAGCACTCGCCTTTATAGAACCTGGTCTTCATGCAACCCATCTTTATAGAACTCGTCCTTTATAGAACTCGCCCTTTATAGAACCCGCTCTTTATAGAACTCGTCCTTCATAGAACTTGCCCTTTATAGAACTCGCCCTTTATAGACCTCGCTCTTTATAGAACTCGCCCTTTATAGAACTCACCCTTTATAGAACTCACCATTTATGGAACTCGCCCTTTACAGAACTCGCTCTTTATAGAACTCGCCCTTTATAGACCTCGCTCTTTATAGAACTCGCCTTTTATAGAACCCGCTCTTTATAGAACTCACCATTTATAGACCTCGCTCTTTATAGAACCCGCTCTTTATAGAACTCGCCCTTTATAGAAATCGATCTTTATAGAACTCACCATTTATAGAACTCGCCCTTTACAGAACTCGCTCTTTATAGAACTTGCCCTTTATAGAACTCGCCCTTTATAGAAATCGATGTTTATAGAACTCGCCCTTTATAGAATTCCCTATTTATAGAACTCGCCCTTTATAGAATTCCCTATTTATATAACCCGCTCTTTATAGAACCCACTCTTGATATAACTCACCGTTTATAGAATTCCTTATTTATAGAACCCAATCTTTATAGATCTCGCTCTTTATAGAACCCGCACTTTATAGAACTCGCCCTTCATAGAACCCGCACATTATAGAACTCGCCCTTTATAGAACCCGCACTTTATAGAACTCGCCCTTTATAGAACCCGCTCTTTATAGAACTTGCCCTTTATCGAAACCGCTCTTTATAGAACTCGCTATTTATATACTTGTCCTTTATAGAACCCGCCCTTTATAGAACCCGCTCGTTATAGAACTCATCCTTTATAGAACTCGCCCTTTATAGAACCCGCTCGTTATGGAACTCGTCCTTTATAGAACTCGCCCTTAATAGAATTCGCCCTTTATAGAACTCGCTATTTATAGAACTCGCACTTTATAGAACTCACCCTTTATAGAACCCGCTCTTTATAGAACTCGCCCTTTATAGAACCCGCTCGTTATGGAACTCGTCCGTTATAGAAATCGCCCTTAATAGAACTCGCTATTTATAGAACTCGCCCTTTATAGAACTCACCCTTTATAGAACCCGTACTTTATAGAACTCGCCCTTTATAGAACTCGTCCTTTATAGAACTCGCTCTTTATAGAACTCGCCCTTTATAGAACCCGCTCGTTATGGAACTCGTCCTTTATAGAACTCGCCCTTTATAGAACTCGCCCTTTATAGAACTCGCCCTTTATAGAACTCGGCCTTTATAGAACCCGCTCTTTATAGAACTCGCCCTTTATAGAACTCATCCTTTATAGAACTCGCCCTTTATAGAACTCGGCCTTTATAGAACCCGCTCTTTATAGAACTCGCCCTTTATAGAACTCATCCTTTATAGAACTCGCACTTTATAGAACTCGCCCTTTATAGAACTCGCCCTTTATAGAACTCGCCCTTTATAGAACTCGCCCTTTATAGAACTCGCCCTAGATAGAACTCGCCCTTTATAGAACCCGCTCTTTATAGAACTCGCCCTTTATAGAACTCGCCCTTTATAGAAGACGCTCGTTATGGAACTCATCCTTTATAGAACTAGCCCTTTATAGAAATCGCTTTTTATAGAACTCGCTCTATTTAGAACTCGTCCTTTATAGAACCTGCTCCCTGCTCTAAAAAGAACCCGCTCGTTATAGAATTCAACCTTTATAGAACTGCCCATTGTGGAACCCGCCCTTTATAGAACCCGCTCTTTCTAGGTCCCGTCCTTTATAGGTCCCGTCCTTTATAGGACCTGTCCATTATAGGACCCGCCCTTTATATAGCCCGCTCTTTATAGAACCCGTTCTTTATAGAATTCGCCCTTTATAGATCCCGCACTTTATAGAACTCGCCCTTTATAGAACCCGTTCTTTATAGAACCCGCTCTTTATAGAACTCGCCCTTTATAGAACTGGCCCTTTATAGAATTCGCCCTTTATAGAACTCGCCCTTTATACAACCCTGCTCTAAAAAGAACCCGCTCGTTATAGAATTCAACCTTTATAGAACTGCCCATTATAGAACCCGCCCTTTATAGATCGCGCCCTTTATAGAACTCGCTCTTTATAGAAGTCGCTCTTTATACAACCCGCTCTTTATAGAACCCGCTCTTTATAGAACCCGCCCTTTATAGAATTCGCCCTTTATAGAACTCGCCCTTTATACAACTCGCCCTTTATACAACTCGCCCTTTATACAACTCGCCCTTTATACAACTCGCCCTTTATACAACTCGCCCTTTATAGAACTCGATTTTTATAGAACTCGCCCTTTATAGAACTCGCCCTTTATAGAACTCGCCTTTTATAGAACTCGCTCTTTATAGAGCTCGCCATTTATAGAACCCACTCTTTGTAGAACTCGCCCTTCATAGAACTCGCCCATTATAGAAACCGGTCTTTATAGAACTCGTCCTTTATAGAAATCGCCTTTTATAGAAATCGCCTTTTATAGAACTCGTCCTTTATAGAATCCGCCCTTTATAGAACTCGTCCTTTATAGAACTTGCCCTTTATAGAACTCGCCATTTATAGAACCCGCCCTTGATAGAACCCGCTCTTTATTGAACTGGCCCTTTATAGAACTCGCCCTTTATAGAACCCGCACTTTATAGAACTCACCCTTTATAGAACCCGCACTTTATAGAACTCACCCTTTATAGAAACCGGTCTTTATAGAACTCGTCCTTTATAGAACTTGCCATTTATAGAACCCGCCCTTGATAGAACCCGCTCTTTATTGAACTGGTCCTTTATAGAACCCGCTATTTACAGAACTCGCCCTTTATAGAACTCGCCCTTTATAGAACTCGCTCTTTATAGAACTCGCCCTTTATAGAACTCATGCTTTATAGAACCCGCCCTTTATAGAACCCGCTATTTATAGAACTCTCCCATTATAGCACTCGCCTTTATAGAACCTGGTCTTCATGCAACCCATCTTTATAGAACTCGTCCTTTATAGAACCTGGCCCTTCATAGAACCCGCTCTTTATAGAACTCGTCCTTCATAGAACTTGCCCTTTATAGAACTCGCCCTTTATAAACATAAACATAGAAACATAGAAACATAGAATCTAGGAGCAGGAGTAGGCCATTCGGCCCGTCGAGGCTGCTCCACCATTCAATACGATCATGGCTGATCATCCAAATCCAGTACCCTGTCCCTGCTTTAATCCCCACAGTACACATATCCCACCCTACCCCCGTAACCCCACGTATTTAATTCCCCCTAACATATCCCATCCTATCCCCATAACCCCTAACACTAAGGATCAATTTATCAAAGCCAAATCAACCTAACCCGCACATTTTTGGACTGTGGGAGGAAACCGGAGCACCCGAGGAAACCCACGCAGACACGGGGAGAATGTGCAAACTCCACACAGACAGTCACCCGAGGTCAGATTCGAACCCGGGTCCCTGGCGTCGTGAGGCACCAGTGTTAACCACTATGCCACCCACTTCTATAAAGTGCGAGTTCTATAAAGGGCGCGATCTATAAAGGGCGGGTTCTATAATGGGCAGTTCTATAAAGGTTGAATTCTATAACGAGCGGGTTCTTTATAGAACCCGCTCTTTATAGAACTCACCCTTTATAGACCTCGCTCTTAAAAGAACTCGCCCTTTATAGAACTCACCCTTTATAGAATTCATCCTTTATGGAACTCGCCCTTTACAGAACTCGCCCTTTATAGAACTCGCCCTTTATAGAACCCGCTCTTTATAGAACTCGCCCTTTATAGAACTCATCCTTTATAGAACTCGCCCTTTATAGAACTCGCCCTTTATAGAACTCGCCCTTTATAGAACTCGCCCTTTATAGAACCCGCTCTTTATAGAACTCGGCCTTTATAGAACTCATCCTTTATAGAACTCGCACTTTATAGAACTCGCCCTTTATAGAACTCGCCCTTTATAGAACTCGCCCTTTATAGAACTCGCCCTTTATAGAACTCGCCCTAGATAGAACTCGCCCTTTATAGAACCCGCTCTTTATAGAACTCGCCCTTTATAGAACTCGCCCTTTATAGAAGACGCTCGTTATGGAACTCATCCTTTATAGAACTAGCCCTTTATAGAAATCGCTTTTTATAGAACTCGCTCTATTTAGAACTCGTCCTTTATAGAACCCACCCTTTATAGAACTGCCCATTATAGAACCCGCCCTTTATAGAACCCGCTCTTTCTAGGTCCCGTCCTTTATAGGACCTGTCCATTATAGGACCCGCCCTTTATATAGCCCGCTCTTTATAGAACCCGTTCTTTATAGAATTCGCCCTTTATAGATCCCGCACTTTATAGAACTCGCCCTTTATAGAACCCGTTCTTTATAGAACCCGCTCTTTATAGAACTCGCCCTTTATAGAACTGGCCCTTTATAGAATTCGCCCTTTATAGAACTCGCCCTTTATACAACCCTGCTCTAAAAAGAACCCGCTCGTTATAGAATTCAACCTTTATAGAACTGCCCATTATAGAACCCGCCCTTTATAGATCGCGCCCTTTATAGAACTCGCTCTTTATAGAAGTCGCTCTTTATACAACCCGCTCTTTATAGAACCCGCTCTTTATAGAACCCGCCCTTTATAGAATTCGCCCTTTATAGAACTCGCCCTTTATACAACTCGCTCTTTATAGAACTCGCCCTTTATACAACTCGCCCTTTATAGAACTCGCCCTTTATAGAACTCGCCCTTTATAGAACTCGATTTTTATAGAACTCGCCCTTTATAGAACTCGCCCTTTATAGAACTCGCCTTTTATAGAACTCGCTCTTTATAGAGCTCGCCATTTATAGAACCCACTCTTTGTAGAACTCGCCCTTCATAGAACTCGCCCATTATAGAAATTGCTTTTTATAGAACTCGCTCTTTATAGAAATTGCTTTTTATAGAGCTCGCCATTTATAGAACCCACTCTTTGTAGAACTCGCCCTTCATAGAACTCGCCCATTATAGAAATTGCCTTTTATAGAACTCGCTCTATTTTAGAACTCGTCCTTTATAGAACCTGCTCCCTGCTCTAAAAAGAACCCGCTCGTTATAGAATTCAACCTTTATAGAACTGCCCATTGTGGAACCCGCCCTTTATAGAACCCGCTCTTTATAGGTCCCGTCCTTTATAGGTCCCGTCCTTTATAGGACCCGTCCTTTATAGGACCCGCTCTTTATAGAGCCCGCTCTTTATAGAGCCCGCTCTTTATAGAACCTGCTCCCTGCTCTAAAAAGAACCCGCTCGTTATAGAATTCAACCTTTATAGAACTGCCCATTATCGATCCCGCCCTTTATAGAACCCGTTCTTTATAGAATTCGCCCTTTATAGATCGCGCCCTTTATAGAACTCGCTCTTTATAAAAGTCGCTCTTTATACAACCCGCTCTTTATAGAACCCGCTCTTTATAGAACCCGCCCTTTATAGAATTCGCCCTTTATAGAACTCGCTCTTTATAGAACTCGCCCTTTATAGAACTCGCCCTTTATAGAACTCGCCCTTGAAAGAACCCGCCCTGGATAGAAACCGCTCTTTATTGAACTGGCCCTTTATAGAACCCGCTATTTACAGAACTTGCCCTTTATAGAACTCGCCCTTTATAGAACTCGCTCTTTATAGAACTCGTCCTTTATAGAACTCGTGCTTTATAGAACGCGCCCTTTATAGAACCCGCTATTTATAAAACTCTCCCATTATAGCGCTCGGCTTTATAGAACCTGGTCTTCATGCAACCCATCTTTATAGAACTCGTCCTTTATAGAACTCGCCCTTTATAGAACCCGCTCTTTATAGAACTCGTCCTTCATAGAACTTGCCCTTTATAGAACTCGCCCTTTATAGACCTCGCTCTTTATAGAACTCGCCCTTTATAGAACTCACCCTTTATAAAACTCACCATTTATGGAACTCGTCCTTTACAGAACTCGCTCTTTATAGAACTCGCCCTTTATAGACCTCGCTCTTTATAGAACTCGCCCTTTATAGAACCCGCTCTTTATAGAACTCGCCATTTATAGACCTCGCTCTTTATAGAACCCGCTCTTTATAGAACTTGCCCTTTATAGAAATCGATCTTTATAGAACTCACCATTTATAGAACTCGCCCTTTACAAAACTCGCTCTTTATAGAACTCGCCCTTTATAGAACACGCCCTTTATAGAAATCGATGTTTATAGAACTCGCCCTTTATAGAATTCCCTATTTATAGATCTCGCCCTTTATAGAATTCCCTATTTATATAACCCGCTCTTTATAGAACCCACTCTTGATATAACTCACCGTTTATAGAATTCCTTATTTATAGAACCCAATCTTTATAGATCTCGCTCTTTATAGAACCCGCACTTTATAGAACTCGCCCTTCATAGAACCCGCACATTATAGAACTCGCCCTTTATAGAACCCGCACTTTATAGAACTCGCCCTTTATAGAACCCGCTCTTTATAGAACTTGCCCTTTATCGAAACCGCTCTTTATAGAACTCGCTATTTATATACTTGTCCTTTATAGAACCCGCCCTTTATAGAACCCGCTCGTTATAGAACTCATCCTTTATAGAACTCGCCCTTTATAGAACCCGCTCGTTATGGAAATCGTCCGTTAAAGAAATCGCCCTTAATAGAACTCGCTATTTATAGAACTCGCCCTTTATAGAACTCACCCTTTATAGAAACCGGTCTTTATAGAACTCGCTATTTATATACTTGTCTTTTATAGAACCCGCCCTTTATAGAAGCCGCTCGTTATAGAACTCATCTTTATAGAACTCGCCCTTTATAGAACCCGCTCGTTATGGAACTCGTCCTTTATAGAACTCGCCCTTAATAGAATTCGCCCTTTATAGAACTCGCTATTTATAGAACTCGCCCTTTATAGAACTCGCCCTTTATACAACCCGCACTTTATAGAACTCGCCCTTTATAGAACTCGTCCATTATAGAACTCGCTCTTTATAGAACTCGCCCTTTATAGAACCCGCTCGTTATGGAACTCGTCCTTTATAGAACTCGCCCTTTATAGAACTCGCTATTTATAGAACTCGCACTTTATAGAACTCGCCCTTTATAGAACCCGCACTTTGTAGAACCCGCACTTTATAGAACTCGCCCTTAATAGAACTCGCTATTTATAGAACTCGCCCTTTATAGAACTCGCTATTTATAGAACTCGCACTTTATAGAACTCGCCCTTTATAGAACGCGCACTTTATAGAACTCACCCTTTATAGAACCCGCACTTTATAGAACTCACCCTTTATAGAAACCGGTCTTTATAGAACTCGTCCATTATAGAAATCGCCTTTTATAGAAATCGCCTTTTATAGAACTCGTCCTTTATAGAAACCGCCCTTTATAGAACTCGTCCTTTATAGAACTTGCCCTTTGTACAACTCGCCATTTATAGAACCCGCCCTTGATAGAACCCGCTCTTTATTGAACTGGCCCTTTATAGAACTCGCCCTTTATAGAACCCGCACTTTATAGAACTCACCCTTTATAGAACCCGCACTTTATAGAACTCACCCTTTATAGAACTCGCTCTTTATAGAACTCGTCCTTTATAGAACTTGCCATTTATAGAACCCGCCCTTGATAGAACCCGCTCTTTATTGAACTGGCCCTTTATAGAACCCGCTATTTACAGAACTCGCCCTTTATAGAACCCGCCCTTGATAGAACCCGCTCTTTATTGAACTGGCCCTTTATAGAACCCGCTATTTACAGAACTCGCCCTTTATAGAACTCGC
The DNA here is from genome assembly GCA_030390025.1 of Squalus acanthias. Taxonomy (NCBI): domain Eukaryota; kingdom Metazoa; phylum Chordata; class Chondrichthyes; order Squaliformes; family Squalidae; genus Squalus; species Squalus acanthias. The sequence continues at coordinate 187,193,053 of CM059425.1, forward strand.
CCTTTATAGAACTCGCTCTTTATAGAACCCGCCCTTTATAGAACCCGCTATTTATAGAACTCTCCCATTATAGCACTCGCCTTTTTAGAACCTGGTCTTCATGCAACCCATCTTTATAGAACTCGTCCTTTATAGAACTCGCCCTTTATAGAACCCGCTCTTTATAGAACTCGTCCTTCATAGAACTTGCCCTTTATAGAACTCGCCCTTTATAGAACCCGCTCTTTATAGAACTCGCCCTTTATAGAACCCGCTCTTTATAGAACTCGCCCTTTATAGACCTCTCTCTTTATAGAACTCGCCCTTTATAGAACTCACCCTTTATAGACCTCACCATTTATGGAACTCGCCCTTTACAGAACTCGCTCTTTATAGAACTCGCCCTTTATAGACCTCGCTCTTAATAGAACTCGTCCTTTATAGAACCCGCTCTTTATAGAACTCGCCATTTATAGACCTCGCTCTTTATAGAACCCGCTCTTTATAGAACTCGCCCTTTATAGAAAGCGATCTTTATAGAACTCACCATTTATACAACTCGCCCTTTACAGAACTCGCTCTTTATAGAACTCGCCCTTTATAGAACTCGCCCTTTATAGAAATCGATGTTTATAGAACTCGCCCTTTATAGAATTCCCTATTTATAGAATTCGCCCTTTATAGAATTCCCTATTTATAGAACCCGCTCTTTATAGAACCCACTCTTGATATAACTCACCGTTTATAGAATTCCTTATTTATAGAACCCAATCTTTATAGATCTCGCTCTTTATAGAACTCGCCCTTTATAGAACTCGCCCTTTATAGAACCCGCTCTTTATAGAACTCGCCCTTTATAGAACTCGCCCTTTATAGAACTCGCTCTTTATAGAACCCGCTCTTTATAGAACTCGCCCTTTATAGTACTCCTCCTTTATAGAACTCGCCCTTTATAGAACTCGCCCTTTATAGAACTCGCCCTTTATAGAACCCGCTCTTTATAGAACTCGCCCTTTATAGAACTCGCCCTTTATAGAACCCGTTCTTTATAGAACCCGCTCTTTATAGAACTCGCCCTTTATAGAACTGGCCCTTTATAGAATTCGCCCTTTATCGAACTCGCCCTTTATACAACCCTGCTCTAAAAGGAACCCGCTCGTTATAGAATTCAACCTTTATAGAACTGCCCATTATAGAACCCGCCCTTTATAGAACCCGTTCTTTATAGAATTCGCCCTTTATAGATCCCGCCCTTTATAGAACTCGCCCTTTATAGATCGCGCCCTTTATAGAACTCGCTCTTTATAGAAGTCGCTCTTTATACAACCCGCTCTTTATAGAACCCGCTCTTTATAGAACCCGCCCTTTCTAGAATTCGCCCTTTATAGAACTCGCCCTTTATACAACTCGCTCTTTATAGAACTCGCCCTTTATACAACTCGCCCTTTATAGAACTCGCCCTTTATAGAACTCGCCCTTTATAGAACTCGATTTTTATAGAACTCGCCCTTTACAGAACTGGTTCTTTATAGAACTCGCCATTTATAGAACTCGCTCTTTATAGAACCCGCTCTTTATAGAACTCGCCCTTTACAGAACTGGTTCTTTATAGAACTCGCCATTTATAGAACTCGCTCTTTATAGAACTCGCCCTTTATAGAACTCGCCCTTTATAGAACTCGCTCTTTATAGAACTCGCCCTTTATAGAACTCGCCCTTTATAGAACTCGCCCTTTATAGAACTCGCTCTTTATAGAGCTCGCCCTTTATAGAACTCGCCCTTTATAGAACTCGCCCTTTATAGAACTCGCCTTTTATAGAACTCGCCCTTTATAGAACTCGCCTTTTATAGAACTCGCTCTTTATAGAGCTCGCCATTTATAGAACCCACTCTTTATAGAACTTGCCCTTTATAGAACTCGCCCTTTATAGAACTCGATTTTTATAGAACTCGCCCTTTACAGAACTGGTTCTTTATAGAACTCGCCATTTATAGAACTCGCTCTTTATAGAACCCGCTCTTTATAGAACTCGCCCTTTACAGAACTGGTTCTTTATAGAACTTGCCATTTATAGAACTCGCTCTTTATAGAACCCGCTCTTTATAGAACTCGCCCTTTTCAGAACTGGTTCTTTATAGAACTCGCCATTTATAGAACTCGCTCTTTATAGAACTCGCCCATTATAGAAATTGCCTTTTATAGAACTCGCTCTTTATAGAACTCGCCCTTTATAGAAATCGCCTTTTATAGAACTCGCTCTATTTTAGAACTCGTCCTTTATAGAACTCGCCCTTTATAGAACCCGCCCTTTATAGAACCCGCCCTTTATAGAACTCGCCCTTTATAGAACTTGCACTTTAGATAGAAATCGCCCTTTACAAAACACGCCCTTTATAAAACTCGCCCTTTATAGAAACCGCTCTTTATAGAACTCGCTCTTTCTATACTTGTCCTTTATAGAACCCGCCCTTTATAGAACCCGCTCGTTATAGAACTCATCCTTTGTAGAACTCGCCCTTTATAGAACCCGCTCGTTATGGAACTCATCCTTTATAGAACTCGCCCTTTATAGAACTCACCCTTTATAGAACTCGCCCTTTACAGAACTCGTCCTTTATAGAACTCACCCTTTATAGAACTCACCCTTTACAGAACTCGTCCTTTATAGAACTCACCCTTTTTAGAATTCGCCCTTTATAGAACTCGCTCTTTATACAACTCGCCCTTTATAGAACTCGCCCTTTATACAACTCGCCCTTTATAGAACTCGCCCTTTATAGAACTCGCCCTTTATAGAACTCGATTTTTATAGAACTCGCCCTTTACAGAACTGGTTCTTTATAGAACTCGCCATTTATAGAACTCGCTCTTTATAGAACCCGCTCTTTATAGAACTCGCCCTTTACAGAACTGGTTCTTTATAGAACTCGCCATTTATAGAACTCGCTCTTTATAGAACTCGCCCTTTATAGAACTCGCCCTTTATAGAACTCGCCCTTTATAGAACTCGCCCTTTATAGAACTCGCTCTTTATAGAGCTCGCCCTTTATAGAACTCGCCCTTTATAGAACTCGCCCTTTATAGAACTCGCCTTTTATAGAACTCGCCCTTTATAGAACTCGCCTTTTATAGAACTCGCTCTTTATAGAGCTCGCCATTTATAGAACCCACTCTTGATAGAACTTGCCCTTTATAGAACTCGCCCTTTATAGAACTCGATTTTTATAGAACTCGCCCTTTACAGAACTGGTTCTTTATAGAACTCGCCATTTATAGAACTCGCTCTTTATAGAACCCGCTCTTTATAGAACTCGCCCTTTTCAGAACTGGTTCTTTATAGAACTCGCCATTTATAGAACTCGCTCTTTATAGAACTCGCCCATTATAGAAATTGCCTTTTATAGAACTCGCCCTTTATAGAAATTGCCTTTTATAGAACTCGCTCTATTTTAGAACTCGCCCTTTATAGAACCTGCTCCCTGCTCTAAAAAGAACCCGCTCGTTATAGAATTCAACCTTTATAGAACTGCCCATTGTGGAACCCGTCCTTTATAGGACCCGCTCTTTATAGGTCCCGCTCTTTATAGGTCCCGTCCTTTATAGGTCCCGTCCTTTATAGGACCCGTCCTTTATAGGACCCGTCCTTTATAGGACCCGCTCTTTATAGAGCCCGCTCTTTATAGATCCCGCCCTTTATAGAACCCGTTCTTTATAGAATTCGCCCTTTATAGATCGCGCCCTTTATAGAACTCGCTCTTTATAGAAGTCGCTCTTTATAGAACCCGCTCTTTATAGAACCCGCCCTTTATAGAATTCGCCCTTTATAGAACTCGCCCTTAAAACAACTCGCTCTTTATAGAACTCGCCCTTTATAGAACTCGCCCTTTATAGAACTCGCCCTTTATAGAACTCGCCCTTTATAGAACTCGCCCTTTATAGAACTCGCCCTTTATAGAACTCGCCCTTTATAGAACTCGCCCTTTATAGAACTCGCCCTTTATAGAACTTGCACTTTAGATAGAAATCGCCCTTTACAAAACACGCCCTTTATAAAACTCGCCCTTTATAGAAACCGCTCTTTATAGAACTCGCTCTTTCTATACTTGTCCTTTATAGAACCCGCCCTTTATAGAACCCGCTCGTTATAGAACTCATCCTTTGTAGAACTCGCCCTTTATAGAACCCGCTCGTTATGGAACTCATCCTTTATAGAACTCGCCCTTTATAGAACTCACCCTTTATAGAACTCGCCCTTTACAGAACTCGTCCTTTATAGAACTCACCCTTTATAGAACTCACCCTTTACAGAACTCGTCCTTTATAGAACTCACCCTTTTTAGAATTCGCCCTTTATAGAACTCGCTCTTTATACAACTCGCCCTTTATAGAACTCGCCATTTATAGAACTCGCCCTTTATAGAACCCGCCCTTTATAGAACCCGCCCTTTATAGAACTCGCCCTTTATAGATCTCGCCCATTGCAGAACCCGCCCTTTATAGGACCCGCCCTTTATAGGACCCGCCCTTTATAGAACCCGCTCTTTACAGGACCCGCTCTTTATAGAACTCGCTCTTTATAGAACCCGCTCTTTATAGAACTCGCCCTTTATAGAACCCGCTCTTTATAGAACTCGCCCTTTATAGAATCCGCTCTTTATAGAACTCGCCCTTTATAGAACTCGCCCTTTATAGAACCCGCCCTTTATAGAACTCGCCCTTTATAGAACCCGCCCTTTATAGAACCCGCCTTTTATAGAACTCGCCCTTTATAGAACTCGCCCTTTATAGAACTCGCCCTTTATAGAACTCGCCCTTTATAGAACCCGCTCTTTATAGAACTCGCCCTTTATCGAACTCGCCCTTTATAGAACCCGCCCTTTATAGAACTCGCCCTTTATAGAACTCGCTGTTTATAGAACCCGCTGATTATAGAACCCGCTCTTTATAGGACCCGCCCTTTATAGAAGCCGCCCTTTATAGAAGCCGCCCTTTATAGAACTCACCCTTTATAGAACCCGCCCTTTGTAGAACTCGCTATTTATTGAACACACCCTTTACAGAACTCGCTATTTATAGAACTCTGTTGAGGCTGCCGCGAAACACAAATTAAGACTGAATCCATGTGTGGAAAACAAGAGACTTTTTAATACAACTGCATGGTACAAAATGGCCGAACAGCCTGCTCCCAGAATTCTCTGGAAAAATCCTGAGGCCCCACCCACTCCTGCCTTAAAGGTAAGGTGCCTTAAAGGCAAGATGCTCGATATATTGTCCACGGACGGAAAAGTGGAAAATGCCCGTTTTAGGTGGCGATCCGCCACACAGCTCCCCCCAGAATCGGCTTAGGAGGTGTGGACGAGACGGTGCGGCGGTCTGATGGGCCGGCCGGAGCGGCTCTTGTAGGACGCCGGTGGACGAGGAAGGGCCGGGCGTGGAGCAGCCGGGTGAACCGGCTTGAGGGCAGGTCGGCCGCGTGGAGGTGGATGAGCTACAGGGACCTGCTCACCGGGCTCCGAGTGTGCTGGCTTGAGTCGGTCAACAGACACTTTTTCGGTCCTGTCGCTCACTTGCAGGGTGAAAATTTTGTCCCCGGCCTGTAGCACCTTGTAGGGCCCGTCGTACGGGGGTTGAAGGGGTCCGCGGTGGGCGTCGTGCCGGACGAAAACAAACCGTGCCTGGTACAGGCTTAGTGGGACGTGTGAGGTGGATTCGCCGTGTCGGGCAATGGGCACCGGGGCGAACTGCAGCGCCGGTGAGGCAAAGTCATGGCGTTGCTGGTCGGCTGACCAGGGTGTCGTGGCGGTGGGCAGGAACTCGCCGGGTATGCGCAGCGGCTGACCGTACACGAGCTCTGCTGCTGATGCGTGGAGGTCTTCTTTAACCGCGGTGCGCAGGCCGAGGAGGACCCACAGAAGTCGGTCGGTCCAGGCGCCGTCCTGGAGGCTGGCTCGAAGAGATGCCTTCAAGGCTCTGTGGAACCGCTCACACAGTCAATTAGCTTGGGGGTGGTACGCTGTGGTGCGGTGAATGGTCACCCCGAGATTGCGTGTGATGGCGGTCCAGAGTTCAGAGGTAAATTGCAGACCTCTGTCCGACGTCATGTCGGAGGGGACGCCGAACCGTGTTACCCAGGTGCTGACGAAGGCTTTGGCGATGTCGGCGGTGGTGGTAGAGGTCAGTGGAATTGCCTCGGGCCAGCGTGTGGTGCAGTCAACAATGGTCAGCAAGTGCATGTGGCCTTGCGACGGCGGCAGGGGCCCGACGATGTCCACGTGGATGTGGTCGAATCTCCGCGAGGGGACGGTAAACTCCTCGAGGGGTGCTTTCGTGTGTTGCTGGACCTTGGCCCATTGGCAGGCTAGGCAGGAGTTGGCCCAAGTATGCACATCCTTGTGAATGCCGCGCCAGACGAAGCGGTTGGCTACCAATTTGATGGATGCGCGGGCGCCGGGGTGGGAGAGGTTGTGGAGAATGTCGAATACCCGGCGGCGCCAGGACGCTGGGACGACGGGCCGAGGTTAACATAGGGACATGTCGCACTTGACCGTGACTGCGGTCGGGCCACAGGCGACGTCGGCCAGGCGTAGCCCTGGTAGGTTGGTAGGTGCGGAGAGCAGATCAGGGTCGCTGATCTGGTCTGCTGCGAGTTGAGCGTAGTCGACTGCCAGGTGTGCGGCGTGGATGGCGGGGCGGGAGAGGCAGTCGGCTACCACATTGTCTCGGCCGGAGACGTGTTGGATGTCCGTGGTGAACTCGGACACTGCCGCTAGCTGGCGCTGCTGCCTGGCGGACCAGGGGTCGGTTGTCTTTGCCATTGCGAATGTCAGGGGCTTGTGGTCGACAAACGCAGTGAAGGGGTGGCCCTCAAGCAAAAACCGAAAATGGCGGACCGCCAGGAACAGCGCGAGGAGCTCGCGGTCGAAGGTGCTGTACTTGACCTCCGGGGGGCGTAGTTGGCGGCTGAAGAAGGCAAGTGGTTGCCAGGCGCCGTCGACCCACTGCTCATACACGGCGTCGACTGCGTGGTCGGAGGCGTCCGTGGTGAGTGCTACCCTGGCATTGGGCCGTGGGTGCGCGAGCAGGGTGGCGTTGGCGAGCGCGGTCTTGGTGGAGTCGAAGGCGGCGGACGCGTCTGCCGTCCATTCGACCGCCATCTTGCCGCTCCTGCCCCGGAGGACTTCATACAGGGGCCTCATGAGGGACGCCGCTTTGGGGATGAAGCGGTTATAGAAATTCACCATCCCGAGGAACTCCTGGAGGCCTTTGATGGTGGTGGGGCGGGGAAATTGTTGGATGGCCTGCACCTTGGTGGGCAGGGGAATGGCCCCAGCATGGGTGATGTGGTGGCCGAGGAAGTCGATCTAGTCCAGGCCGAACTGACATTTGGCTGGGCTGAGGATGAGCCCGTGGTCGCTGAGGCGCCCGAACAGGATGCAAAGGTGTTCGAGGTGTTCCTGCTTGGAGGAACTGGCTACCAGGATGTCGTCCAGGTAGACGAACAGGAACTTTAGGTCCCGAAGGACCGAGTCCATGAGCCGTTGGAATGCCTGGGCCGCGTTTTTGAGGCCGAAGGGCATCCGCAGGAACTCGAACAGGCCGAAGGGGGTGATTACGGCTGTCTTGGGGACGTCCGCGGGGTGGACGGGGACTTGGTGGTAGCCGCGCACCAGGTCGACCTTGGAAAAGACTGAGCGGCCGGCCAGTCTAGCCGAGAAGTCCAGAATGTGCAGCACGGGGTACCGATCAGGGGTGGTGGCATCATTGAGGCGGCGGTAATCCCCGCAGGAGCGCCAACCTCCGCCTGGTTTGGCGGCGATGTGGAGTGGGGAGGCCCAGGGACTGTTGGAGCGGCGGATGATGCCGAGCTGTTCCATGGTGGCAAACTCGGTCCGCGCGATCTCCAGTTTGGCCGGGTCCAGCCTGCGGACGTGGGCGTACACTGGGGGGCCTGTGGTGGGGATGAAGTGTTCCACCCCGTGTTTGGTGGCCTCCGCGGAGAAGGTCGGATTGGTAAGGGCCGGGAATTCGGCCAGGAGTGCCGAGTAGTCATCCGTGGCCCGGGCGTGGCACTGTGACACCATGTCGGCAGGTTGACAGGGGGCCATGGCGCCCAGGATGGGGGACATGGTGTTCATGTCCACGAGGCGGTGACGGGGGATGTCTACCAGTAGGCCGTGAATTTTTTAAGGTGCGCTGCCTTGAGACGTGCATACTTGCCTTCCTCTGGTGGGTTCTGCAGCGCTGTCCAAACCTTCGAAACTGTGGCGCTACCGAGTGACGTGACGAGGTAGTCGTACTGTGTCCCATCTGTGGTGATGTTTCGCAGCCGGAAGCGAGATTCAGCTCGGAGAAACCAGGCTTCGGGCTGGTTTTCCCAAAACTCTGGCAGTTTCACGGAAACTGCGTTCATGTCCGCCATTGCAGTGCTCGGAATACGTTCTGAGCGTCGGGGTCACCAATGTTGAGGCTGCCGCGAAACACGAATTAAGACTGAATCCATGTGTGGAAAACAAGAGACTTTTTAATAAAACTGCATGGTACAAAATGGCTGAACAGCCTGCTCCCAGAATTCACTGGAAAAATCTGAGGCCCTGCCCACTCCTGCCTTCAAGGTAAGGTGCCTTAAAGGCAAGGTGCTCGATATATTGTCCACGGACGGAAAAGTGGATAATGCCCATTTAGGTGGCGATCCGCCACAACTCGCTCTTTATAGAACCCGCCCTTTATAGAACCCGCTCTTTATATGTCCCGCCTTTTATAGAACTCACCCTTTATAGAACTCGCTCTTTTTATGACCCGCTCTTTATGGAACCCGCACTTTAGAGAATTTGCCCTTTATAGAACTCGCCCTTTATAGAACTCGCCCTTTATAGTACTCGTACTTTATAAAACCCGCTATTTATATTTCCCGCCCTTTATAGAACTCGCCCTTTATTAAATTCGCTCTTTACAGAACTCGTCCTTTATAGAACTTGCCCTTTATAGAACCCGCCCTTTATAGGACCCGCTCTTTATAGAACTCGTCCTTTATAGAACTCGCCCTTTATAGAACCCGCTCTTTATCAAACCATCTCTTTATAGAACTCGTCCTTTATAGAACTCGCCCTGAATAGAACTCGCCCTTTATTGAACTCGCTCTTTATAGAACCCGCTCTTTATAGAACTCGCCCTTTATAGAACCCATTCTTTATAGAACACGCCCTTTATAGAACTCGCTCATTATAGAACCCGCTCTTTATAGAACTCGCCCTTTATAGAACTCGCTCTTTATAGAACCCACTCTTTATAGAACCCGCTCTTTATAGAACCCGCCCTTTATAGAACCCGCTCTTTATAGAACTCGACCTTTATAGAACCTGCTCTTTATAGAACCAGCTCTTTATAGAACTCGCCCTTTATAGAACCTGCTCTTTATAGAACCAGCTCTTTTAGAACTCGCCCTTTATAGAACCTGCTCTTTATAGAACCCGCTCTTTATAGAACCTGCTCTTTATAGAACCAGCTCTTTATAGAACTCGCCCTTTATAGAACTCGCTCTTTATCGAACTCGTCCTTTATAGAACTCGCCCTTTATTGAACTCGCACTTTATAGAACTCGCCCTTTATAGAACTCGCCCTTTATAGAACCCGCTCTTTATAGAACCCGCACTTTATAGAACCCGCTCTTTATAGAACTCGCCCTTTATAGAACTCGCCCTTTATAGAACTCGCCCTTTATAGAACCCGCTCTTTATAGAACCCGCACTTTATAGAACCCGCTCTTTATAGAACTCGCCCTTTATAGAACTCGCCCTTTATAGAACTCGCTCTTTATAGAACCCGCACTTTATAGAACCCGCTCTTTATAGAACTTGCCCTTTATAGAACCCGCTCATTATCGAACTCGCCCTTTGTAGAACTCGCCCTTTATTGAACCCCCAGTTTATCGAACTCGCTCTTTATTGAACCCGCTCTTTCTAGAACTCGCCCTTTATATAACCCCCAGTTTATAGAACTCACCCTTTATAGAACTCACCCTTTAAAAAACCCGCTCTTTATAGAACTCGTCCTTTACCCCCAGTTTATAGAACTCGCCCTATTTTTATTCCATTGATTAGTGGGGTGGGGTACATTAAGAGCAGGCAGTTGTTCCACTCTGCCAGATTACCACTCAGCCAGTGAAGATAAAAAATATACCCAAACATTTAATTTCTCATTACACAAGAAGAATGCGCTAAGCATCGATTCACCAAAGGCATTACCCTCCAATGTTAAAAGAAATTAATTACGTAGATTTAGAATTACTGCTCTCTAACTGTAAAGTGTCTGGCTTATAGTTCTTTACACTAAATAATAAAAGTACTATCCATCTGTACTACCGAATAACACTATTTTTAATGAAAAAGAAAGGTATTCTAGCCTGCGAGATAACTTTTAGTAGTACTCTTTCCATCTAATCTCAACATACATCAAAATTAGATGACTGGTGGTAGAAAGTTGATACATGTTATGAAAACCAGAAAAAGATCTTAAATACCAGCAAAAGAATGTACAACTAAGAAAGTGGCTATAATTATTCCAAAAATGTAGATACAATTCAGATGTAAAGAAATCTGAGCAAAGCGACTTCTCTGTTTGCATTTCCGCCCCAGGCTATAATGTCTGCAGCTTCAATTGATTTTTTGCTCAATTCAAAGTGAAATAGAAGTGTCTCCAATGAATAAAGCCAGAAGAACTGTGGGGGCGGTGGGGGGTGGGGGAATTGCAGTTAGCAATCGGTTTTAAGAGAATACCATACCGGTGAGGTGTGAGAGTTTTGCTAATTTTTTTCAGCTGCCTTATTTATGTTAATGAGACCTTGGTGGGAAGAAAAATGTTGAAGAGAGATCAAAAAGCAAAATTTAAAAAAAGGAAGCCAACTGGAAAGAACATAATCAATGAACTATATAAAGGACATCATTACAGTTTGAAACATTAGGACATTATCGACAATTTTTTTTAGCTTATAGTTTAGAAATCTGAGCTATAATACATGAATTCTGGTTGTCATATTCAATGGTTAATACTGGCATATGAAATTCGAATTACTCCAAAACACACAAAAACCTGGCCTTTGGTGCTCAACATAATCTGTCTGAATTGCTGAAGCCAAACTGATTCAAGTGTAAATTGTCTCCATCTGATTCGTTACATGCTGGCACCAATTCGGATAGGTGGCAGTACAGCCTGCCAATGGACTGGACAGCCAATCACTCCCATTATACATGCTTCATCACATTTCACTATCACCCAACACATCCATTGCCATTTACCAAATTTTCTTGTAATACAGAGTCCGATGATGCGCCATTGTATGTGTGACAGACCGGGGCTTCTTCCACTTCAATTATCCCAACATTGACTGCATTGGAAATCCTGGGGTCAGCTCATTTCAATATTTTTTTTATTCATTTATGGGATGTGGGCGTCGCTGGCAAGGCCAGCATTTATTGCCCATCCCTAATTGCCCTTGAGAAGGTGATGGTGAGCTGCCTTCTTGAACCGCTGCAGTCTGTGCGGTGAAGGTACTCCCACAGTGCTGTTAGGTAGGGAGTTCCAGGGACAATGAAGGATCGGCGATATACTTCTAAGTCAGGATGGTGTGTGACTTGGAGGGGAACTTGGAGGTGGTGGTGTTCCCATGTGCCTGCTGCCCTTGTCCTTCTAGGTGGAAGAGGTTGCGGGTTTGGGCGGTGCTGCCGAAGAAGCCTTGGGGAGTTGCTGCAGCGCATCTTGTAGATGGTGCACACTGCAGCCACGGTATGCCGGTGGTGGAGGGAGTGAATGTTTAAGGTGGTGGATGGGGTGCCAATCAAGTGGGCTGCTTTGTCCTGGATGGTGTCGAGCTTCTTGAGTATTGTTGGAGCTGCACTCATCCAGGCAAGTGGAGAGTATTCCATCACACTCCTTACTTTTGCCTTGTAGATTGTGGAAAGGCTTTGTGGAGTCAGGAGGTGAGACACTCACCACAGAATACCTAGCCTCTGACCTGCTCTTGTTGCCACAGTATTTATGTGGCTGGTCCAGTTAAGTTTCTGGTTAATGTTGACCCCCAGGATGTTGATGGTGGAGGATTCAGCGATGGTAATGCCGTTTAATGTCAAGGGGTGGTGGTTAGACTCTCGCTTGTTGTAGATAGTCATTGCCTGGCACTTCTGTGACATGAATGTTACCTGCCACTTATCAGCCCAAGCCTGAATGTTGTCCAGATCTTGTTGCATGCGGGCATGGACTGCTTCATTATCTGAGGAGCTGTGAATGGCACTGAACACTGTGCAGTCATCAGCGAACATCCCCATTTCTGACCATTGCTGGGCAGGCCACAGGTGCACATCCCACCCAGCAACTGGCTAGGAAATACAATGGGTGGGGGACTGGGGCAGAGGAAGCATTTATGGCTGTAGAATGCTATATTTAAATCTGCACTGCTCTTAAAACAGTGCCAGCAAGCAGTAAGCTGAAGGCATGGATCAAAAATCAACCAGGAAGAGGAGGGCCTGAAATTTTTCAGAGAACGATGTAAATGTTTTTCTAACTGAAATTAGACATGGGGAGCACGATGCAATAGTGGGATTAGATGGCAAGAGACCTGCCAATACAGCAGCCAGGACCATTTAGAAAGAAATGGCACAGGTAGTGAGCGGCAAATCGCTAACCCCCAGGACCCCTCTCCAATGCAAGACAAGGTTTAGTGACCTCACAAGACCAGCAAAGCTAAGAGTGATGGCTGCAACTTGCCATTAATGTATATTTTGTACATTTCAAACAGGAGATCTATATTTATCCTAAAAGTGCATTCACAAATCTAATGGTATCACCCTTTGCATTAAATGATCTGTAGTGACACCTGCACATGGAAGATATCAATTAAACAGATACAACATCCTGCAATGCATTCTTGCTTATTGAAGCCTCACTATTATGAATCATTTAGGGGGATGGGAACCTGAGAGTGGATTCAGAAGGGAGAGAAGCAAAGCTGGAATTGGAGGTCATACAATTAGTAAGCAAGTCTGGAAGGCAGAGGAGACAAAGGCTGGAAAATAGACACCAAGGGAGTTTGGCAGTGCTAAATGATATATACTTCAATGCAAGGAGTATAGGGAATAAGGCAGATGAGCTGAGGGCAAAGATAGTGGGAATATGATATTATAGCTATTACTGAGACATGGCTGAAAGAAGGGCAGGAATGGCAGCTCAGCATTCCTGGTTACAGGGTTTTCAGACGAGATAGAGAGGGGGATAAAAAAGGAGGGGGGGGTCACAGTATTGATTAAAGAAACAATTACAGCTGTGAGGAGGGGTGATATGTTAGAAGGACCATCCAATGAGGCCATATGGGTTGAACTGAAGAATATAAAAGGGGCAATTACACTGCTGGTAGTGTATCACAGACCCTCAAACAGTCAGAGGGAGATAGAAGAGCAAATATGTAGGCAAATTTCTGAGAAGTGCAAAAACTATAGGGCAGTAATAGTAGGGGATTTCAACTGCCCTAATATTAACTGGGATAAAATTAGTGTGAAGGGTATAGAGGGTGCAGAATTCCTAAAATGCATTCAGGAGAACTTTTTTAGCCAGTACGTGGCAAGCCCAACAAGGGATGGGGCCGTTCTGGACTTAATTTTAGGGAATGAAGCTGGGTAGGTGGAAGGGGTATCAGTGGGAGAGCATTTTGGGGGTAGTGATCATAATTCAGTTAGATTTAGGGTAGTTATGGAAAAGGACAAAGATAGACCAGGAATAAAAGTTCTCAATTGGGGAAAGACCAATTTTACTAAGCTGAGATGTGATTTAGCCAAAGTGGACTGGAAGCAACTACTTGAAGGTAAATCAGTGTCAGAGCAGTGGGAGGCATTCAAGGAGGAGAAAGTGAGGGCTCAGCGCAAGTATGTTCCCTTAAAGAAAAAGGGTGGGACTAACAAATCCAGAGCCCCCTGGATGTCAAGGGGCATACAGGGTAGGATAAAGAAAAAAAGGGAGGCTTATGACAGTTACCGAGTGCTCAATACCATAGAAAACCTAGAGGAGTATAGAAAGTGCAGGGGTAAAATTAAAAACAAACTTAGGAAAGCAAAGAGAGGGCATGAAAAAATATTGGCAGGTAAAAGCAAGGAAAACCCAAAGATGTTTCATAAATACATTAAGAGCAAGAGGATAACTAAAGAAAGAGTCGGGCCTATTAGAGACCATGAAGGTAATCTATGTGCGGAGGCAGAGGATGTGGGTATGGTCCTTAATGAATACTTTGCGACTCTGTTCACAAAAGAGAGAGACGATGCAGACATTGCAATCAGGGAGGAGTGTGAAATATTAGATGAAATAAACATAGTGAGAAAGGAAGTATTAAGGGGTTTAGCATCTTTGAAAGTGGACAAATCCCCAGGTCCGGATGAAATGTATCCCAAACTGTTAAGAGAAGTACGAGAGGAAATAGCAGAGGCTCTGACCATCATTTTCTAATCCTCTCTGGCTATAGGTGTGGTGTCAGAGAACTGGAGGACTGCTAACATTGTTTAGAAAAGGGAGAAAGGGATAGACTGAGTAATTACAGGCCAGTCAGCCTAACCTCGATGGTGGGAAAATTATTGGAAAGAATTCTGAGGGACAGGATAAATCTTCATTTAGAAAGACACAGATTAATCAACGACAGTCAGCATGCATTTGTTAAGGGGAGGTCGTGTCTGACTAACTTGATTGAATTTTTTGAGGAGGTAACAAAGAGGGTCGATGAGGGTTGTGCATTTGATGTAGTGTATATGGATTTTAGCAAGGCTTTTGATTAGGTCCCACATAGAAACATAGAAAAATTGGAGCAGGAGTAGGCCATTCAGCCCTTCAAGCCTGCTCCGCCATTCAATATGATCATGGCTGATCCTCTATCTCAATACCATATTCCTGCTCTCTCCCCATACCCCTTGATGTCTTTTGTGTCTGGAAATCTATCTATCTCCTTCTTAAATATATTCAGTGACTTGGCCTCCACAGCCTTCTGTGGTAGAGAATTCCACAGGTTCACCACCCTCTGAGTGAAGACATTTCTCCTCATCTCAGTCCTAAATGTCCAACCCCGTATCCTGAGACTGTGACCTCTCGTTCTAGACCCCCCAGCCAGGGGAAACATCCTCCCTGCATCCAGTCTGTCTAGCTCTGTCAGAATGTTATACGTTTCAATGAGATCCCCTCTCATTCTTCTAAACTCCAGTGAATACAGGCCTAGTCGACCCAATCTCTCCTCATACGACAGTCCTGCCATCCCAGGAATCAGTCTGGTGAACCTTCGCTGCACTCCCTCTATGGCAAGTATATCCTTTCTTAGGTAAGGAGACCAAAACTGCACACAGTACTCCAGGTGTGGTCTCACCAAGGCCCTGTATAACTGTAGGAAGACATCCTTGCTCCTCTACTCAAATCCTCTTGCAATGAAGGCCAACATACCATTTGCCTTCCTAACTACTTGCTGCACCTGCATGTTTGCTTTCAGTGACTGGTGTACAAGGACATACAGGTCCCTTTGTACATCAACATTTCCCAATCTATCACCATTTAAATAATACTCTGCCTTTCTGTTTTTCTTACCGAAGTGGATAACTTCACATTTATCCACGTTATACTGCATCTGCCATGTATTTGCCCACTCACTCAACTTGTCTCAATCGCCTTGAAGCCTCTTTGCATCCTCCTCACAACTCACAATCCCACCTAGTTTTGTGTCATCAGCAAACTTGGAAATATTACGTTTGGGTCCCTCATCCAAATCATTGATATATATTGTGAATAGCTGGGGCCCAAGCACTGATCCCTGCGGTGCCCCACTAGTCACTGCCTGCCACCCCGAAAAAGACTCATTTATTCCTACTCTCTGTTTCCTGTCTGTTAACCAATTTTAAATCCATGCCAGTATATTACCCCCAATCCCATGTGCTTTAATTTTGCACACTAACCTCTTATGTGGGACTTTATCAAAGGCCTTCTGAAAATCCAAATACAGCACATCCACTGGTTCTCCCTTATCTATTCTACCAGTTACATCCTCAAAAAACTCCAGTAGGTTTGTCAAACATGATTTCCTTTCATAAATCCATGTTGACTTTGTCTAATCCCGTTGATATTTTCTAAGTGTCCTGTTATGGACAAAGAAATGGCAGACCAATTAAATACATACTTTGGTTCTGTCTTCACAAAGGAGGACACAAATAAACTCCCAGAGATGTCGGGGAACATAGGGTCTAATGAGAGGGAGGAATTGAATGAAATCAGTATTTGTAGGGAAATGGTGTTAGGGAAATTGACGGGATTGAAGGCCGATAAATCCCCAGGGCCTGATAATCTACATCCTAGGGTACTTAAGGAAGTGGCCCTAGAAATAGTAGATGCATTGCTGGTCATCTTCCAAAATTCTATGGACTCTGGAACAGTTCCCATAGATTGGAGGGTAGCTAATGTAACCCCACTATTTAAAAAAGGTGGTAGAGAAAAAACAGGGAATTATAGACCGGTAAGCCTGACATCGGTAGTGGGGAAAATGCTAGAGTCCATTATAAAAGATGTAATAGCAGAGCACTTGGAAAACAATGACAGGATTGGACAAAGTCAACATGGATTTACAAAAGGTAAATCATGCCTGACTAATCGACTGGAATTTTTTGAGGATGTAACTGTTAGAATAAATAAGGGAGAACCAGTGGATGTGGTGTATTTGGACTTTCAGAAGGCTTTTGATAAGGTCCCACATAAGAGATTAGCGTGCAAAGTTAAAACACATGGGATTGGGGGTAAGGGACTGAATTGGATAGAGAACTGGTTGGCAGACAGGAAGCAAAGAGTTGGAATAAACAGGTCTTTTTCCGAGTGGCAGGCAGTAACTAGTGGGGTACCGCAGAGATCGGTGCTAGGACCCCAGCTATTCACAATATATATTAATGATCTAGACGAGGGAACTAGATGTAATATCTCTAAGTTTGCAGACGACAAAAAGCTGGGTGGGCGTGTGTGCTGTGAGGAGGATGCAGAGAAACTCCAGTATGATTTGGACAGGTTGGGTGATTGGGCAGATGCATGGCAGATGCAGTATAATGTGGATAAATGTGAGGTTATCCACTTTGGTGGCAAAAACATGAAGACAGATTATTATCTGAACGGCAATAGATTGGGAAAAGGGGAAGTGCAACGAGATCTGGGAGTCCTTGTGCACCAGTCGCTGAAGGTAAGCATGCAGGTGCAGCAGGCGGTTAAGAAGGCAAATGGTATGTTGGCCTTCATAGCGAGTGGATTCGAGTACAGGAGCAAGGATGTCTTGCTGCAGTTGTACAAGGCCTTGGTGAGACCACACCTTGAGTATTGTGTGCAGTTTTGGTCGCCTTATCTGAGGAAGGATGTTCTTGCCATGGAGGGAGTGCAGCGAAGATTCACCAGACTGATACCTGGGATGGCAGGAATGACGTATGAAGAGAGATTGGGTCGATTAGGCTTATATTCGCTAAAGTTTAGAAGAATGAGAGGGGATCTCATTGAAACTTATAAAATTCTAACAGGACTAGACAGACTAAATGCAGGAAGGATGTTCCCGATGGCGGGGGAGTCCAGAACCAGAGGTCACAGTCTAAGGATAAGGAGTAAGCCATTTAGGACTGAGATGAGGAGGAATTTCTTCACCCAGAGAGTGGTGAACCTATGGAATTCTCTACCACACAAGGCAGTTGAGGCCAATTCATTAAATATATTCAAGAAGGAGATAGATATATTTCTTAAGGCTAAAGGGATCAAGGGATATGGGGAGAAAACAGGGACAGGGTACTGAATTTGGATGATCAGCCATGATCTCATTAAATGGCGGAGCAGGCTCGAGGGGCCAAATGGCCTACTCCTGCTCCTATCTTCTATGCTTCTATGCTTATCACATCCTTCATAATAGACTCTAGCATTTTCCCTACTACTGATGTTAGGCTGTAGTTTCCTGTTTTCTCTCTCCCTCCTTTTTTAAATAGTGGGGTTACATTTGCCATCCTCCAATCTGCAGGAACCGTTCCATAATCTATAGAATTTTGGAAGATGACAACCACTATTTCCATGGCTACCTCTTTTAGTACTCTGGGATGCAGATTATCAGGCCCTGGGGATTTATCGGCTTTCAGTCCCATTAATTTCTCCAGCACTATTTTTTTACTAATACTAATTTCCTTTAATTTCTCCTTCTCACTAGACCCTTGGTTCCCTAGCATTTCTGGGAAGTTATTTGTGTCCTCTTCCGTGAAGACAGAACCAAAGTATTTGTTTAATTGTCCTGCCATTTCCTTGTTCCCCATTATAAATTCTCCTGTTTCTGACTGTAAGGGACCTTCATTTGTCTTCACTACTCTTTTTCTTTTTACATACTTGTAGGAGCTTTTACAATCCGCTTTTATGTTCCTTGCAGGTTTACTCTCATATTCTATTTTTCCCCTCTTAATCAATCCCTTGGTCCTTTTTTGTTAAACTCTAAACTGCTCAGTATCCTCAGGCTTGCTACTTTTTCTGGCAACTTTATATGACTCCTCTTTGGATCTAATACTATCCTTAATTTCTTTTGTTAGCCATGGTTGGGCCGCTTTTCCTTTAGTGTTTTTGCGCCAGAAAGGAATGTATAACTGTTGCAATTCATGCATTCGTTCCTTAAATGTTAGCCATTGCCTATCCACCATCATGCCTTTTAATGAAGCTCCCCAATCTATCATAGCCAACTCACTCCTCATACCTTCGTAGTTTCCTTTGTTTAGATTTAGGACCCTAGTTTCGGATTGGACTTCTTCACTTTCCATCTTAATGAAGAATTCTACGTTATGGTCACTCTTCCCTAAAGGACCCCGCACAACATTAATTAACCCCTTCTCATTGCACAATACCCAATCTAGGATAGCCTGTTCCCTAGTTGGCTCCTCAATGTACTGGTCTAAAAAACCATCTCGTACACACTCCAGGAATTCATCTTCCACAGTATTATTGCTAATTTGGTTTGGCCAGTCTATATGTAGATTAAAGTCACCCATGATTACTGTAGTACCCTTGTAACATGCATCTCTAATTTCCTGTTTGATGCCATCCCCTACATTACCACTACTGTTTGGAGGCCTATAGACAATGGCAGACTGGTCACGAAAGTAAAAGCCCATGGGATACAAGGCAAAGTGGCAAGTTGGATCCAAAATTGGCTCAGAAGTAGGAAGCAATGGGTTATGGTCGATGGGTGTTTTTGTGACTGGAAGGCTGGTTCCAGTGGGGTTCCGCAGGGCTCAGTAGTAATTCCCTTGCTTTTTGTGATATATATCAATGATTTAGACTTGAATGTAGGAGGTATGATTAAGAAGTTTGCAGATGATACAAAAATTGACCTTGCGGTGTATAATGAAGAAGAAAGCTGCAGACAGCAGGAATATATCAATGGACTGGTCAGGTGGACAGAACAGTGGCAAATGGAATTCAATCTGGAGAAGTGTGAGATAATGCATTTGGGGAGGGCTAACAAGGCAAGGGAATACACAATAAATGGTAGGACACTGTTAAGTGCAGAGGAACAGAGGGACCTTGGAGTGCATGTCCACAGATCCCTGAAGGTAGCAGGACAGGTAGATAAGGTGGTTAATAAGGCATATGGGATACTTGCCTTTATTAGCCAGGCAGGAGGGTTGCCTCCCAGTCGGGGAACACTTCAGCAGCCAGGGGCATTCAGCCTCGGATATGCGGGTAAGCGTTCTCCAAGGCAGCCTTCGAGATACACGACAGCGCAAAATCATAGAGCAGAAACTGATAGCCAAGTTCCGCACTCATGAGGATGGTCTCAATCGCGATATCGGGTTCATGTCACGATACAGAACGTGACTTGACATCATGGCCGGTCTTCCCAGGTGTTTTTTTTTTAAAAAGGCTAACACAAGAACCTACACAGATTGACAGGATATGCAGCCAGCAGGTGGTTTGACACGTTGGACCCCCTGGGACACATCTCATTGTCTTGGCTGTGCTCTTTGATGTAGGAAAGATTTGAATATATTTTGTCTGTGTTTAAATTGTGAATTCTGGGAGATTCTCTCACTGCTAAACTTACCTGACGAAGGAGCGAACTGCTCCGAAAGCTTGTAAAATTAAATAAATCTGTTGGACTATAACCTGGTGTTGTGCGACTTCTCATAGAATATAAGAGCAGGGAGGTTATGCTTGAACTGTATAAAATGCTAGTTAAGCCTCAGCTAGAGTACTGCATGCAGTTCTGGTCACCACATTACAGGAAAAATGTGATCGTGCTAGCAAGGGTACAAAGGGGGTTTATGAGGATATTGCCTGGACTGGAGAATTTTAGCTATGATGAAAGATGGGAGAGGCTGGGGTTGTTTTCTTTGGAACAGAGGAGGCTGAGGGGAGACCTGATTGAGGTGTATACAATTATGAGGGGCCTAGACAGTGTGGATAGGAAGGACCTATTTCCCTCAGCAGAAGGGTCAATAACCAGGGGGCATAGATTTAAAGTAATTGGTCGGAAGTTTAGAGGGGATTTGAGGAGAATTTTTTTCACCCAGAGGGTGGTGGGGGTCTGGAACTCACTGCCTGAAAGGGTGGTAGAGGCAGAGACCCTCATCACATTTAAAAAGTACTTGGATATGCACTTGAAGTGCCGTAACCTACAAGGCTACGGACCAAGTGCTGGAAAGTGCGATTAGGGTGGATAGCTCTTTGTCGGCCGGCACGGCCAAAATTGGTCGAATGGCCTCCTTCTGTGCTGTAATTTTCTATGATTCTCTAATTCTATTACTGTTGGAATTCTATTAGGAAAGTGAGAAGAATTCTCAAATAATTGTCAAATGAAACCATCTGTGACTGACAATAACAAGTATTCATTTGTCAGGCAAGAAAAGATTGTGCACAATTCCTGAGAACGACCAGCTACAGGAGGAAGGACAGCAGCAGGAGGAGACAAAGGAAACTCTGTGAACTCACTCAGCTAATGGTGTAGAGGATGGAGACGTGCGAGGACCTGCGGCCACAGATGGTTTGTGCTGACTAAATGCTAATGGTCAAAGATCTGAAATGGTTTCTCTTTTTTGAAGCTTACACTCTGAGGAGACAATTACATGAGCTGAACAGGAAGGAAAATACAGACAGTGGGAAACTCTTTGACCTAGAAATTCCAATACGTCGGAAACCTGCCAGTAACAGTGCGGCCAAGGCTAACGGCCGCTCGCTGAGAGAACGCAGGCAGGTATTTTGGTGCTGCCTGCTAATAACATCAGCGGTACGGAGAACATGTAGTTAAACGCGCTCTTTCCAGCGCTAAGCTCAGCAGGAGGCCTAAGGTCGCATCTGAGTCCAGCTTGCAGTGAAGGAGAATGGGGAAGGAACGAGCAAACCTGTAAGCCATGTACAGAACAGTTACCATATTTGTGACAACAATATTACCTGCCACCCGCTTAGCAATCAATGTTGCAGGCACAAAAACAGAAAATGCTGGAAATACTCAGCAGGTCAGGCAGCATCGGTGGAGAGAGAAACAGAGTTAACGTTTCAGGTCTGCGTCATCGACCTGAAACGTTAACTCTGTTTCTCTCTCCACCGATGCTGCCTGACCTGCTGAGTATTTCCAGCATTTTCTGTTTTTGTTTCAGATTTCCAGCATCCGCAGTATTTTGCTTTTGTATTAATGTTGCAGGCAAATTGTTTATGTGTTTGTGGGGAGTCTGTCGACTGCACCAGGGAAGTCTGTGCTCTGATCAGACTTCGGGTTTGATGGGATCGGAGGAGGGCGTGGGTGTACAACAGGGCAAATTATTTATCGGAAGTCTGTACCTCTCATAGCGCTGAAGAAGGCATGCAGCATTCAGTGTTGTTGAAAGGGACCACAGGTCATTTTTTTTGTAATTGAGCCAAGATAGCCCATGTAATGCTTTCAAGGACTCTCCCCTATCACTTTATCCACACATCTCATTCTAAAGGAATGGAGACTAAGTCAAGCTCTTAATTTTAAATGCCTGTTTAAATTTTCATGTAGCAGGAAGAAAAGGATCTAGGAAAGGAACGATTAAATCCAGCGCTTCATAGTTTTTTATACCATTATACTGTAGTCATAATTTCATTCATATGCTGAGGTCACTTTAGTCACTGGCTTGGGAGGATCTGACAACGGAGGGCTTTTTACTATTCCATGCTGAGGACAGAGTACTCATATCTGATAACTTAAACAATTTGTATTCACATTTCAGATTTCAGAGATCGAAACACTGAACATCTATAGGTGATTCCTAATTCAAACCTCAAGCTTACTCTTCTAGTCACTCAGAAGTAATCACCTGCAATATTCTGCATCTTCGCATTTGTTACACATTCAGTAATACAATCTCAGCCAGGACAGTTTCAAATAAGCAAACCACCAAAAAAAAATTAAACTGTACCTATAAATCTCAAGGGTTACCTCTCAAGACCTAGGCTTGCGAATAGTATAAACACTGCTACGTGGAGAGTCCTGGCTGTCGTACATTTGTCAGTTGAAGCGTCCTCATGGCTGTTAATTCTGCTGAAGCGCTTTTAGTGGTTGCATGCACAGACGTGCTTTGGAGAGGGCAGCAAGAGTGGCAATATCCAAAATGGATGAGCAGGTGTCAACTCTGTATTGCTCGCCGATTGACGTCACGCTCCGACTAATTACAATACTTTCGGCGAGCACAGGCAACGACAGCACTGCCAACCTTCCGAAAGTGGTGGCTGCCGCGGGACCTGCCGGCAGCAGGTGAAAGTGCGGCAGTCACCATTTTTCCCCCTGAAACGGGCCTTAACGGCCAGCGGTAAGACCTCAAATTTTTAGGCCTTTACCTTTCTTATTCGTCTTATCTCTGCAGTAGCCAGAAGCAAGAAACATGCTGCAGAGTGAGAAGAAACCAATGCCAGAATCTTCAGCATTTGGCACTGCCAGCAGAAATTGGCCCACTCTGTCATGTCCCCTATCACTTGCACTCATCAATCCAGATAGTTAACTTGGGGTGAAATAGATAGTCTAGATGACAAAGTGATATAGGGTGCTTCACAACTCACAAGGAAGTTGAAGGATGAGATATTCAAGTGGAACATGATGTACCTGAACGGAGGTTAGGGGGTATCAGGTCCTGGCTGTTGAGTATTCAGACAATGATCTCAGGGGTATTGACATGAAAAGACAAATGGATGCAGAGCATCTGAACCCTAAGAAGGCCTTGCAAAGACTTTCCATTGGTGGGGCAGATGGTAGAGTTGGTGGCAGAGTTTAATGCCATCCTTTGTGGCACTTTCAGAGAAGACTTCTCTACAATGCAGAGCCTCCTAGAGTTACGGACAGCACCAACAACATCTGCATGCATCCTAAAGAACATAGACCTATCGCCTCAGACTTTTTTCAACTTGCATGAATACATTAAGCTTTACAACACAACATTTAAAAGTAATTATATTTTGTGACAAAAAGTTTCTGTGAAAATATTGTCAATAGACTCCAAAATGTGATAATGGGACATGGTGTTCTAGAGGACGTGTAGTTTATGGAAGCTGGAAGTGGGGATGCTGGCAAGGAGACCATTTGTCCTTCAACCAACCCCATTCACTTATGGCTATTTGTCGGATCCGCCTGTACAAAAAATGGATGTCATAACAACAGTCACTGCATTTTGTATGTGAAGCATTTTCAGGTATTACTGAGAGATGTGGGCCGCGATTTTATCGGCACTGAGAGGGCAGGTTTGGAGGCGGGTCAAAGGTTAAAATCTTTTTGATTGACGGCGGGTTGCGATCCCGCCGTCAATCCGTCTCCACGCTACTTTACCAAGTGCTGGCACTGTGAGTTCCGATTGGTCCCGCCACCAAGCGGCGGGAGAGGCACTTAAGGCTTGTTAACTGCCTGGATAAGCCTATTTTAAGAGGGTATTTCAATTTTATTACATTTTCAGCATGTTCCACGCCTTTCGCAAACCACGCCAGCTGATTGTGCCGGGTTCAGCAAGTGCCTGACTTCTTGACAGCTGCAGCTCCAGCATAGAAACGGAGCTCTAACATGGCTCACTTACAGATGACAGAACTTTGTTTTTTCAGGTTCTGGAACACTTTTTGCAGGTCTACTGATCTTGTAAGTGCTGAAGCTGAAATCCATATGCACTGTGACCTCCTTGGAAAACCCTCTGGCCACATTGACTGAGTGCTTATAACTTCTAGTCCTCAACTGACATATCTACCAGCGGAATGGGAACTATTTATATCCTCTCATCCTGGTCCTCAGATTCGGAGGAAGAGCAGCCGTGGCAGCAGCAGAACCAGGCACAACAGCAGCAGCAACAACAGGTGCACCAAGCTCCTCCTCACCCACCTGATGCTGCACAGGGCAGAGGGCGTCAGCGCAGGGCTGCACCTCGCCGCAGGAGATACCCCCAACACAGGGTTTACAGACAGAGGATGAGCTTCCTCAACATGATTGAGCAGCAGTGCCAAAGGAGGCTGAGACTTTCGCGAGAGGTAGTCGCTGACATCTGTGCAATGCTGCACCAACACTGGAGCCCAGAGGAGCGGGTGGACACCCCTTACCAGTGGCTGTCAAAGTCACCACCGCACTCAACTTTTTTGCTTCAGGGTCTTTCCAGGGATCATCAGCAGACATCAGCGGAATCTCCCAGTCGGCTGCACACACTTGCATCATGCAGGTTACCGATGCCCTCCTTGCAAAGGCGCACAATTACATCCACTTCTCCACGGATGAACCAAGTGTAACCGCGCGTGCGGTTGGCTTTGCAAATATGGCAGTCTTGCCAAGGGTGCAGGGCGTCATAGACTGCACACATATGGTCATTAGGGCACTCCATCACAACCCAGCTGTTTTTGTCAACCGCAAGGGCTTCCATTCCCTTTACATCCAGCTGGTGTGTAACCACAGGAAGAACATTATGCATGTTTGCGCCAAGTACCCTGGCAGTTGCCATGACTCATTCATCCTGTGGCAGTCTACTGTGCCTCAGCTCTTCAATCCGCCACCCCAACTTTCCGGATGGCTGCTTGGCAACAAGGGCTATCCCCTGAAGACGTGGCTAATGATGCCGTTAAGGAGGCCATCAAACGAAGCTGAAGAGCGCTACAATGCCAGCCACATTTCCACCAGAGCCATCATCGAGCAAACCATCGGCTTGCTCAAAATGCGATTCAGATGCCTCGACAGATCAGGTGAAGCCCTACAGTACGCACCAGCCAAGATCTCCAGAATCACTGCACAACATTGCACAGCAGCATGGCTTACCGCTGCCTGAGGAACAAGTGGCTCAGCGCACAGCCTCCTCAGAGGAGGAATATGAGGATAAGGATGAGCAGGAGGAGGAGGATGAGCAGGAGGAGGAGGAGGAGGACCTTGCAGAGGCGGATGCGCCAGTTCCACTAGCACACGAGCACATTGCTGCCCGTGATGCAAGAGATGCAATAATCTATGGCAGATTCGCTTAAGTTCACGAAGCAAACACATATGGCTTCCACCTTCATAACACACCATACACAATGTACAATAAAGTGTGGGTGCCTATCACTCTCACCACCATCATTACAGATGAAAGGCGCCCTGGCATCTCACTGTAACACTTCCATTTCTGGGCACACATAGGCCAACTCTTTGAATGTTTGCCATCGCATTTCTTTATTGACATTGAAATGGCGATGATTATATTAAACATGTATTACATCAAAACACCCAAGTGACTACCCTTGTGACTATAGGTGCTTCATTTTTCTCTTATGCGTGCTTCTACATGGTGCTTCCCCTGTGGCTTCAGCAGATGTGGAGGCACCTTGCTCACTTTCATGCTGCTCCTGCTTCGACACCTTTAGCGGGCGTCCTCTGGGTTTGGGAGCCTGGGAGGGCTCAGCAACAGTCTGCTCCTCCTGCGGCTGTGCAGAGGCTGAGATGGCCATCTCAGTTGGGTGAGGACTCTGGTGGGGCTCTGACCGAGGGCTCCGCAGTGGCATAGTCATGTGAGCGCTTGGAGAGGAGCCCACACTTCCTTGTTGCCTGCCACCAACATCTCTCTCATGGGTCAACCACACTTCAGTGCTAGCAAGTGGCTGGACAGCACCTTGCTGCACATCAGTGGGGCCATAAGGACCCATATCTGCACTGGCAGTCCTCCTCAAAAGGACATCCATGAAGCTCTGGTCTCCCTGCTCAATAGCTGCCCATCGCTCCTCCAGTGATGTCATTATATTCTGAACATTCACCATGTTTTCCTGACTCTGGCGACTTATTTCCTCCATGACCGTAGCCATCCTTTCCACGGAGGTTGCCATCCTATCCATGGAGGTAGCCATCCTATCCACGGAGGTTGCTACCCTATCCTATCCATGGTGGTGTGTTCATGCGCCATTGCCTCCACAAAGGCAGTGCTCATGTTAGAGATGGACTCCTCCATCCTCTCCAAACTCGCAGTTAACCCGGATGCAAAACCTGCCAGAGACTCCTGCACTTGTTCCTGGAGTTCCAGCACCGCTCTCTTTGTGGGTGGCCCCAGAGGTACAGGGTCCACATGCAGGTGAGCAGAGCTTGGAGCGCCCTGCGGCCTCCGACAAGGACTCTCAACTGCTGTCCCTGTCTCCAGCATCTGCTGATGCTCACTTGTGCGCTGTGATACACCAGGTGACAACACGACTGTATCTCTCGAAGGACCCACCGAGGTGTGCGTATCTGTGCTGGTGCTGGGTGCGCTTAATTCTGCTGACGCTGCACCCTCAGAGGTTGCAGCTTCCTCTGAGGTGTCTTCCGGCTCTTACTCCTGGACAGTGGGGAGGGGGGCTCTCGATGGTCCTGTGGGGAGTAAAGGCATGAGTTAGACATGTGACATTCAGGTATCATGCACATCGAATGTGCAGATGATCATAACTCAATCTGTATCAGTCACTCATGCAATGTAACTGAGAGGGCTGCAAATCTATTCTGTCACCAGCTTCCTCTACTATGCCCATCTGACCGTCCCCCACTTCCAGATCCTCAGCACCTCCTATGATCCCCAGAGCAGCCTCCTCAGTGGTGGTCAGCTGGGCAATGGAAGGTGGCCCTCCTCCTGTCCTGTCCCTCTCCCTCTTATTGTGGGATCTCTTTTCCTGCAATGAGAGACACAAGTGGAGTTGGAGTGAGAATGTTGGAGTGAGTGTAGAGAATCCATAGCATAGATGCTTAGAGAGAGACAAAGATGGATTGAGGTGCCAATACCAAGGGCCCGCCCTGTGCGTTGTTAGTTGTTGTCATTGCATAACAGTGATAGCGAGTGTGAGGGGTGCATAGTCGAATGGTGAAGTGATTCTGTATATAGAGAGAGAGGGATGGTTAAGGGTGCAATGGATGTAAGGGTAAAGTGGGATGTGCAGGAGTAGGTTGACAATGCAGAGTGCTGGTGATGAGAGGAGATGGGGAGCAGATTGAAGATAAGTGTGATGTTATATTCACTTTTGTTGAGCATACCAGGTCATTGAACCTTTTTCTGCACTGGACCCAGGAGCGAGAACACAAAGATCTGGAGCTCACCTCCTCAGCAATTTGCAGCCAGGCTGCTTTGCTTTGCTGAGGAGGCTTCCTCCGTCTGGATGAGGGGAAGAGTACCTCCTGGCGCTCTCTCACTCCCTCCACAAGAGTATGGAGGGAGTCATCATCAAAGCAGGGAGAGGCCTTCGCTCTTTTAGAAGTCATGGCAACAATTTCAAAACGAGAAGCAGCAGGAAAGGAAGGATTTGAAACAAAGCTGCATGGGCCCCTTAAATACAGCTGGCTGACAGACGTCAGCAGAGGTGAGCAGCAGACCCGAAGCCACTAATTGGGCCGGGTAGCGCGCATGGACTCATTAAGTAGGCTACTTAAGGCAAAATTGATTTTTCTGGACGGTTGAAATCGGAGGCGGGACCGGAACCCGCCGAACATCAAACCCGCACCCAACCCGGCACCAATGATAAAATCGCGGCCGTGATAAGTCTGTTTTTCTTTTACAAGAGTTTTTTCATAAGTAAGAGTTCCATGCTGTGAGTATCCAGCTGTACTAATTCATCTGCATGGATCCTAACTGAACCATTACTGTATCTTTCAAAGGTCTGATAGACCTGTTGTGCATTTCCAGCACTTTTTGTTTTGATTTTAGATTTCCAGTAGCTGCGATCTGTCTGGCTCAAAATTTGATATACTGACCCTGGATAACAGAACCCGGTTTCAGTCAGATTGAAGCAAAATACCAGCTCTGAAACATTCTCGGCCACCCTGTTCCAAATCGTTGCCCTTACCAAACGCACTTGCAACATTCGAACCGTTTTACCAAGAACATTTTATCCACAAGATCATTAAGTTACTGATTCATTTAGAATGACATTTGGGCAATGCATTATTAATATATTGCTTGTGATGAATAAAAGTGTTTATTTTAAAGTGCTAAAATAAAATAAATCTTTGTTGACATGCTTTTCAAGCTCCCACTTTGGTTCTTGTCATTTGCACTAATGGATCTATAAATAATGCTATTTTTGATATTCATCTAAAATAAACTGTAGAGGTAAATGAGAACTTAATGACTACTATGACCATCGCTCTCTAATTGAATTTGTTGCAGCTCAGCATGGTCCTACCAGAAATAGAAGAGATCTCACAGGACTGTGCTTTCACAGGTGAGAAGGATCCATAAATTAAGAGCGCAGTATATGCATGAGTTGTGACAGGTTTTCTGTTCAAGTGAAATGATACCTGAGACTACCTTGGTGGTGGGATAGTTTAATTAATATGCAGTGTTGAACATTCTGGGGAATCATTACAGAGCCAATTATTTGGGCTGAAGGACCAATTAACACATTTTGGTGAGCTGTTGAGGGCCGCACACCAATGTTCCCCCTAAGGCCGCGCGGTCACACACCAATCGCGCGGTCCCGCGCAGGCCGCTCACCAGCTGCTGCTGCTGGAAGAGATACCACGCAGCAAATTTAAAGGGACCGCGCACGTTGGTGACAGTAAAGTGTTAAATTGGTAAATTTGAAACAGGCCAACTCATAGGGCATGATTTTCCCTGCGGAAGCGGGATGGCGGTGGGAGAGCTGGTTGGTGGGTTCCGGTCCTGTTCCCATCTGCAGAAGCTCTCTGAAAATGATTTTCCATAGATTTGCCTTGTTAAGTCTGCCCTGCAGGGTTCCTGGCCAATTAACAGGAAGCGGGTCTGATGATGTCATTTGATGACATGCCATCAGCCAGTTTCCTTAAAGGGACCACGGCCACATTGAGTTTGACAGTTATGCTGTCAGTGTTCTGCAGCATTGAGGTGCTGCAAACACTGACAAGCACTGCACAAAGGTGCACGTCTGCACCCAGGCTCACACATGACTCCCGCCATATGCTTATGGAGGGAGCCACAGCGCATAGGGAGATTCTCTTCCTTTCTCATGGGCGGAAGAGACCTCCCCAGGAGATCAACAGGAGGACACAAGCAGGGATGTCGTCAGGAGTCCCTGGGTGCAGTGGCGCCAACCTTTCAATGATCTCAATAGATCACAAAACGTTACTGCAAAGCCACACTCAAACTTAGCCTGCTGTGCCACTCATCACATCCCCATCACACTGCCTTTAGTACCCTACTCCTGCACATCCTTACTCACACCAACTTACCTTGCACCTCCACCCATCCCTCTCTATCTACATTTTCACTTCCCCATCTCACTAGCCACCCCTTACACTCACCCTCATCCTACTACAAGCATACCAGCTAACAACACACAAGGGTAGGCACTTGAGAGGTTTAGCCAATGTTCATGTGAAGTTTCTGTTAATGTGTTGTCAAACATTGAAATCTATATTTTCAAAACCTCACCTTATTGGACAGATTTATGTGAACATAAGAACATAAGAAATAGGAGCAGGAATAGGCCACTTGGCCCCTTGAGCCTGCTCCGTCATTCAACAAGATCATGGCTGATCTTGGGTTCAAAGCCACTTTCCTGCCCGCTCCCCATAACCCTTCACTCCCTTAACTTGCAAAAATCTGTCTATCTCCATCTTAAATGTATTTAATGACCCAGCCTCCACGGCTCTCTGGGGCAGAGAATTCCACAGGTTTACAACCCTCTGAGAGAAAAAATTCCTCCTCATCTCAGTTCTAAAAGGGCAACCATTTATTCTGAAACTATGCCCCCGAGTTCTAGATTTCCCCACGAGGGGAAACATCCTCTCTGCATCTACGTTGTTGAGCCCCCTCAGTATCTTATATGTTTCAATAAGATCACCTCTCATTCTTCTATATTCCAATGAGTATAGGCCCAACCTGCTCAACCTTTCTTCATAAGTTAACCCCCTCATCTCTGGAATTAACCTAGTGAAGCGCCTCTGAACTGCCTCCAATGCAAGTATATCCTTCCTTAAATAAGGAGACCAAAACTGTACGCAGTACTCAAGGTGTGGTCTCACCAATACCCTGTACAGTTGTAGCAGGACTTCCCTGCTTTTATACTCCAACCCCCTTGCAATAAAGGCCAACATTCCATTTGCCTTTTTGATTACTTGCTGTACCTGCATGCTAACTTTTTGTGTTTCATGCACAACTGATGAACCTTTGGAAGTGACTTAGTGAGTTCATGATGAACTCATGAACCTTTGGAAGTGGCTTAGTGAGTTGTAGTGAACTTGGAGAGGTTTAAGCTAATTAAGGAGAGCCAACACGGATTTGTAAAAGGCAGATCATGTTTAACTAATCTAATTGAATTTTTTGATGAAGTAACAGAGAGGATTGATGAAGGGAATGCAATGGTTGTTGTCTACATGGATTTTAGGAAGGCGCTTGACAAATTACCACATAGAAGGCTGGTTAACAAAATTGAGGCTCATGGAATAGGTGGGTCAGTGGCAGCTTGGATAAGGAATTGGCTTAAGGACAGAAAACAGCTAGTTGTGGTAAATGGCTGTTTTTCAGACTGGAGGATGGTAGACATTGGTGTTCCCCAAGGGTCAGTGCTGGGGCCACTGCTTTTTTTGATATATATATAAATGACCTGGATATTGGAATACTGAGTAGAATTTCTAAATTTGCCGATGACACCAAACTTAGGGGTGTGGCAAACAGTGATGGTGATATCAATCAACTGCAACAGGACATAGAAAGGCTAGCAGAATGGGCAGACAAGTGGCAGATGGAATTTAATTCAGAGAAGTGTGAGGTGATGCATTTTGGCAGAAGGAACAGGGAGGGGCAATATACACTTAATGGCACAGTTTTAAAGAGTGTGCAGGGACAGAGGGACCTGGGAGTTAATGTGCATAGGTCCCTGAAGGTGGCGGGACATATTGAGAGAGTGGTTAGCAAAGCATATGGGATCTTGGGCTTCATAAATATAGGTATTGAGTACAACTGTAGAGAAGTTATGCTGAACCTTTATAAAGCACTGGTTCGGCCACAACTGGAGTATTGCGTCCAGTTCTGGTCACCACACTTTAGGAAGGATGTGAAGGCCCTTGAGAGGGTGCAGAGGAGATTTACCAGAATGGTTCCGGGGATGGGGGATCTTAGCTACAAGGACAGGTTGGAGAAGCTGGATTTGTTTTCATTAGAGCAAAGGAGGTTGAGGGGTGATTTGATAGAGGTGTACAAGATTATGACAGGTTTGGATAGGCTAGACAGGGAAAGGCTGTTCCCACTAGTTGATGGTACAAGCACTAGGGGACACAGATTTAAGGTTTTGGGCAAGAGATACAGGAGGGACGTGAGGAAAAACTTTCTTATGCAGCGAGTGGTGATGACCTGGAATTCGCTGCTGACGGAAGAGGTGGAAGTGGAGACACTCAATGTTTTCAAGAGGAGACTGGATGGGCACTTGAGGGAAATAAACTTGCAGGGCTACGGGGATAGAGCGGGGGAATGGGACTGACTGGATTGCTCTACAGAGAGCCGGCACGGACTCGATGGGCCAAATGGCCTCCTTCTGTGCCGTTACGACTCTATGACTATGACTGTGAATGGTGAGACATAATGGTACCCCCCACAATGGTGATGAGTGTGAAAGGAATGGCTTGGGCTTTGTAGGGCTGCTTTATGGTGCTGGTGTGGGATGGTGTCAACCTGGCGCATCATGTGGCAGCCAGGGTGTACAGCGTCAAGTGAAGTAAATCTGGATAAGGTGTTGCCATCGCTGGCCTCCTGGGCAGCAATGTTGTCAGGTGCTGATGCCCTGTGTCCTGTGCAGCATCAGGTGATGGTGGAGAAGGTTGCTGTTGTTGTTGGTGATGTTGGTGTTGTTGCTGATCGTGGAAGGATTCAGAGGACCAAGGTGTGATTTTTTCAAGGGCAGCGATGTTGCTGCAATAGATGGCAGCTGCAGCTGAAATGACAGAAGCGATCTGTCAATGGTGAGAGAGGTTGTTCTAATGAGGTGCCACTGGCTATAGAGTTGTCTCTAAACACTTGCAAGCTGAAGAAATCACTATGGGGGAAAAATTTGGTAACTTCGCGGGACGCTACTTTTAGTGCCTCAAAAATGTTAACGCCCCTACGCCGTAAATTCAGTGGTAGCACCCCAAGCAGGAGGAGGGGCGCTACTGGAAGTGCTCCCCCTCCTTCCTGGGGTGCTGCAAGTGAACATCGCGGCGCTACGTGCAACAGCGCCACACGCGTTGGCATGTAGCGCCACGGTATCGCCTCCCTGATTAAAGGGGAGGGGCCTAGCGCTGTGCGCACCGGGGACCTGCTTGACCACTGGGGAGCCGGGCGCCGGGAAAGCAGCCCGGCTCTCAAGAGGAGGGCCAGCTGCGATCGTTCAGCCCGGCACTCCTCTTGAGTGCCGGGCTGCTTTCCCGAGTAAAAAAGGGGAAGGGGGCAGGTGCTGGCAGACGGCCTAAAAAAAAAATGGCCGCCCGACACCTGCCCTTTAACTTGTGCTGCCACGGCTGCAAAAATGCCACCCTGACCCTGTCGGACATATCATCCGGCGATAGGTCAGGTGGCACAACTGAAGTTTGCGGCCGGCGCTGCGCATGGCGATGACGTCATCGCCGGAGACACAGCGCCACAGGGCGCTACCGGCTACCGCCGCCGCTAACCTCCCACTGAATTTTGCAGGAGGCATTAGTGGTGCCGTGCCTGGGCGCTAGGAGCTTTGTGCAAAGCAACCCAATTTTTCCCCCTATATGTCTTACAAATGCAGTAACCAACAGTTTCTGAGCTCTGAAATTGAACAGCTGCAACATGATATCCTTTATACCACTTCTGCCGCTGTCAGGTTATCAGATAAATCAAAGCAGACTCAGCTCACGCCAGGGTGAGCTGGCGTGTTCCCCGAGCAGTGGGTAACCCGTGGGGGAGCACGTAAAATTACAAGGTAGGCTCAAAATAGCATAAAATTGGCTGTTAACAAGCCATTTAATGATCTAAATTGTCTCCCCCGCCGCTTGGTGTCAGGTCAGTTCTGCGCCGACAGATCCGACACCTGGGAGACTCGTGGGGAGGCGGGTTGACAGTGGGTTTCCTACCCGCTGTCAATCTTTGCTATTTTGACAGCGGACCTGCCTCCAAACCCGTCCTCTGAGCGCTGGCAAAATTCAGCCCACAGTGTTGATCATCACTCCCACATCTACCCTCCCAATAATTTATAAACATAAATTCAAGTAGTAGTCAAATACTACCTTAAATACACAAAATGTAGTGTAAAATAGTAAAATCGCCCTTTACTAAATGAATGAAATGCTTGATCGATGAATTATATGTTGTACTGAACGTCTACGTGGCTGTTTGGCAGAGCGGCTTAAGGCTGTGGGGCCTCCGACGCGAGAGGTGTTCTCTTTTTAGTGCGCTGAGTACAGGAGCCCGAGGCCTCGCAAGGCCTGAACTACAATTGCATGCCATTACCTGGAGTCCTTATGCTCCAGGATCCACTCCCGTGTCTAAGACTCTGGGTACCGGGAGAGGAAAGACGTAGCGCTAAAAGAATCATCGAGATGAGCAGCCATGACTCGACTCAGACCAATGTGCAGCTCAAGCTCCGGCTCGCGTTCTATTTCTGTCCTGTCCAGTGAGCTGAAAAGAATGAACTGGCAGGCTGGAGATGGCCCGCAGCCCGTGGTCTGTACTTTGCCCACCACTGGGCTAGACGCTCCCCCGCTCTTTACTGAGGAAACTCCCAGAAATGGCAGGGACCCGACGTAACTGGGTCCGCGCCAGAGTTACGCCGGGAGACTGGCGGAACCCCTGCCGAATTCAGACAACACCTTTCACCCAATTGCACCAATAAACAAAAATCGCATTTTATAATTCACTGGAATGAAATCAAGCCCAGGACTAATTTTGAATTAGTCACTAAAATTCCTTCAGAGACGAGTTGAAACTAAAAGCTCACTGCAACTTTAAAAAAAAGTTCTAAGCAAACAATCTTCCAATCGATTTGATTGTGTCAATTCCGAGTCATGCTGCCAATAGCATTATTTTATATATTTAAAGTATTTATGTTATCGTGCATTTATCTGGAACGTTTGCACAGATTTATGGAAACTGAACCCACAAACAGTGAGTAATTCACCTTTCACGTTGCAGCGACAGCGCAGAAACTGAGGTTTCGAGTGTGATAACTACACACTGATGCAGCGAATGGCAGATTCGATTTGCCCGCCTCTGTTTTTGTTTATGACTTAGCTGATGCCTCGCAGACAATGACCCGCCTCCTGATGTTATGTGGGGCGGGGTCAGGCTAGGGGTCAGGCTTTTTTTATTCATTCTGAGATGTGGGCGTTGCTGGCAAGGCCAGCATTTATTGCCCATCCCTAATTGCCCATAAGAAGGTGGTGGTGAGCTGCCTTCTTGAACCGCTGCAGTCCTTGTGGTGAAGGTACTCCCACAGTGCTGTTAGGGAGGAGTTCCAGGATTTTGACCCAGCCAAGATGAAGGAACGGCGTTATATTTCCAAATTAGGATGGTGTGTAACTTAGAGGGGAACTTGCAGGTGATGGTGTTCCCATGCGGCTGCTGCCCTTGTCCTTCTAGGTGGTAGAGGTCGCTGGTTCAGGAGGTGCTGCCGAAGAAGCCTTGTTGAGTTTCTGCAGTGCATCTTGTAGATGATACACACTGCAGCCACGGTGCACCAGTGGTGGAGGGAGTGAATGTTTAAGGTGGTGGATGGGGTGCGAATAAAACAGGCTGCTTTGTCCTGGAAGGCATTGAGCTTCTTGAGTGTTGTTGGAGCTGCACTCATCCAGGCAAGTGGAGAGTATTCCATCACACTTCTGACTTATGCGCTGTAGATGGTGGAAAGGCTTTGGGGAGTCAGGAGGTGAGACACTCGCCACAGAATACTCAGTCTCTGACCTGCTCTTGTAGCCACAGTATTTATGTGGTTGGTCCAGTTAAGTTTCTGGTCAATGGTGACTCCTAGGGTGTTGATGGTAAGGGATTCGGTGATGGTAATGCCATTGAATATCAAGGGGAGGTGGTTAGACTCTCGCTTGTTGGAGATAGTCATTGCCTGGCACTTGTGTGGCACGAATGTTACTTGCCACTTATCAGCCCAAGCCTGAATGTCGTCCAGGTCTTGCTGCATGCGGGCTTGGACTGCTTCATTTTCTGAGGAGTTGCGAATGGAACCGAACACCGTGCGAACATCCCCACTTCTGACCTTATGATGGAGGGAAGGTCATTGATGAAGCAGCTGAAGATGGTTGGGCCTAGGACACTGCCCTGAGGAACTCCTGCAGCGATGTCCTGAGTCTGAGATGCTTGACCTCCAACAACCACAACCAACTTCCTCGGCGGACATTTGGCCTTGAAACCAGGTCTTGGCAGGTTGGATTGAATCCATTGTCAGGCCAGATATGGCCCGCTGGCTGTATTTTACCTGCCACTGCTTTAGATATTTTCATTAATTTTTTCCTCCAATTTTCTCCACCTCTCTCCTGAAAGTGCTGGCTCCTGCTGGGCTACTATCCATGAACGTTGGCTTGCCCTCTGACACCTCATCCAAGTAGCCATTTTTCATGAATAAGCATAGGCAGTGAGTGTCAACAGGTGATTGACCGTGGGGACATCACCATCAAGAATGATCCTGTTCTCACATGATGTCCTGATATTCACACTTCCCAGCAATAGACATGAGTTAGAACCTAGCTGATTTTTTGGTCCCTTCCCAGGGGTTCTGAAATGTATAGTAGAGTCTCTTCCACTGCCCCAGCAAACAATCTGACTGGGAATCAAACCAGTCTCTGTCTTACTCTACATTTCTCAACTCCATACCAGATATAACAACAGAAAATGCTGGAAACACTCAGCAGGTCAGGCAGCATCGAGGAGAGAGAAACAGAGTCAACGTTTCGGGTCGAGGACCCTTCGTCATAACTGGAAAAGGATAGAGAAGAGAGATTTTTAAGCAGGGGCAGGGAGGAGGGGAGGAAAGAACAAAGGGAAGGTCTGTGACAGGCTGGAAGGCAGGAGAGATTGACTGACAAAAGGGATGATGGTGCGAGGCAAAAGGAGAGGCTAATGGGATGCGTTAAGAAACAAAAGATGACTAGATGAGATGTGAATGATGATGGCAGCAACATTAATAGCTACCATGTGAAAAATCAAGAGAAAAAAAGAAATAAATATAAAGAAATACAGGTTATAGTCTGAAATTGTTGAACTTGATGTTAAGTCCAGAAGGCTGTAAAGTGCCTAATTTACAGAAGCTAATTTACAGAGCAAACGGGAAACTGTTCAACCTCCATCGCCTCCAGTCCAGATCCAAGGTCGTCCCATCCTCTGTCTTCGAATTACAGTATGCAGACGACGCTTGCGTCTGCGCTCACTCGGAGGTCGAACTCCAAACCATCGGTAACACCTTCACCGAAGCATACGAGAGCATGGGCCTTACACTAAACATCCGTAAGACAAAGGTCCTCTACCAACCTGCCCCCGCCACACAGTACTGCCCCCCCGATTATCAAAATCCACGACAAGGCCTTGGACAACGTGGACCACATTCCATACCTCGGGAGCCTACTGTCAACAAGGGCAGACGTCGATGACAAAGTCCAACACTGCCTTCAGTGTGCCAGTGCAGCCTTCGGTCGCCTGAGGAAGAGTGTGTTTGAAGACCAGGACCTTAAACCTGGCACCAAGCTCATGGTCTACAGAGCAGTAGTGATACCCGCCCTGCTGTATGCTTCAGAGACATGGACCATGTACAGCAGGCACCTCAAAGCACTGGAGAGGTACCACCAATGCTGCCTCCACAAGATCCTGCAAATCCATTGCCAGGATAGGTGCACCAACGTCAGTGTTCTCGCTCAGCCCAACATCCCCAGCATCGAAGCTTTGACCATGCTCGATCAGTTCCAATGGTTGGTGAAGTAAGATATTAAAAATTGGATATAACCAGGGCAATTCGGGCATGACTCATTTGCAGAAAGCCAGGCCTTTAACGAGATTTGTTTCAAGTCACACAACACCTTACAAGCTTTCGGAGTCTACCTCCTTCAACGAGATTTACAGATAGCATTGTATGTAACTTTTACAGCCACCCTCGGATAACGAGATCCCCATAAGGCGAGACAGAAATGTTTGCTAACCAAGTAACTTTTAAACCTAATTGGATCTCTGAAAAGGCAAGACAGAAATATTTGTAAAACGAGTAATGTGTTTTTTAGACCTAGCATTGTGTGTAACTTTTAAACCTGATTGGATATAAATATGTGTGTTTTCATTAGCTCGGTGGAGTTGTACTCATGTAAGCGACATGAGAGGTTCTCCCCAGGCCTGTAATAAACCGTTGTGACTTCAATTACTTGGTCAGTCTTTCTTCCAACAAGCTCAGTAGCGTCGACCTTGTATATCACTGGGTCCGCACTTTGGGAGCTTACATCAATTGGCGACGAGGATGGGATGCGCGATCTGAACAAAACTCTCGGACAGCGATAACCTAAGACGGGTGAGTACGTTTAAATTACCACCTGTAAAATTAGAGGTTAATCGCTGGCGAGACGTTAAGTAAGATTGACGTACAAAAGAACTATAAAAAGAAAGACACCTTTAATTGAAGGCGGTTAACACTGCCGGACTGCGGTACCGGAAAACAAGGGTTTAGAAACCTGATAGGCCCACGAGGTGCGGCTCTTAAGTAGTAGTTAAAACGGGGAGTTTTAACACGGTGGAGGACGAGTCCTTCTGGCCGAAAAGTAAACTTAAGTAGGAGTTAAAACGGGGAGTTTTAACACGGTGGAGGACGAGTCCTTCTGGCCGAAAAGTAAACTTAGGTAGGAGTTAAAACGGGGAGTTTTAACACGGTGGAGGACGAGTCCTTCTGGCCGAAAAGTAAACTTAAGTAGGAGTTAAAACGGGGAGTTTTAACACGGTGGAGGACGAGTCCTTCTGGCCGAAAAGTAAACTTAAGTAGTAGTTAAAACGGGGAGTTTTAACACGGTGGAGGGCGAGTCCTTCTGGCCGAAAAGTAAACTTAGGTAGTAGTTAAAACGGGGAGTTCCTTCTGGCCGAAAAATAAATAAATAAATAAATAAATAAACTATGGCTAGCAAAGAGGATAAGGAACCCTGGGGAGACCCAGAGTCTGTAACACGATATGTTTACGACAAGAATAAAAAATTAATTGAGAAAATGAGAAAGGCAGGGTGGAACCAGGACGATAAACCAGACACACAAAGGGACTGGTGGAGGAAACAAACCAAAAATAAATTGGAGAAAGCGTGCATTATCGTAGCGGCACGATACGATCGGGAACGTATGCTCCAGCGCGGAGCCCTTAAAACATATCCAGCAGCTGCAGCCAACCCAAAACCGGGTAACTCCCAGGAAAGGTTATACCCGGAGCTGCCCCAGGGGGGGCCGACTGGCTGTCCTCCCCCATATACAGGACACCAGTCGGCAGCCCCGGAGCCTGTTCCGATGGCACCAGTGACACTGCAATATAGGCCAGCAATCCCCGCGGTTCCGGAAATTCCGGCGGCAGGGGGGAATCCGGCCGTCCCGGCAGTACCGGGCAGGCCGGCCACCACAACGTTGACCTACACACCGTTAAGCCTGCAGGATCGGGTGATTCTCCTCAATGAATTACCAGCCTTAAAACACCGCCAGAATAATCAGACATTCTGGCACAAACTGTGCGAAGTACGCATAAACCATGCCCTACATAGTATAGATATCGATCAATTGGTACGAGCTAAATGTCCCGAGGAACAGTGGAGATTAGTGCAGGGCAACCACGGAAATGGCCAGTGGGCCACAAATACAGGACAGACAATCCAACAATTAAACACTGAGTTCGACCAATTCAAGGCCGCTGTGGAAGCAGCAATGGGACAGGCCCCCGTAAATTGGGCAGCTATAAGCGGAATCACACAAGAAAAGGGAGAAAGCGCTATCGATTATGGAAAACGAAAGTGGTCCGCCTTTGAGGGTAACTGTGGGATCCCAGGCCCCTTAAACAAAAACAACGCTTGTTTTCTGCAAACATTTAAACAGGGACTAAGTCCAATGCACCAGAATGCAATAAAAATGGGGCTAGTGGTCCACCATAATTGGGAGGACTTAATACAGTGGGCGTGCGAAGTAGATAATCAGGTCCAAGAACAAGCCAAACCTAAAATAGCTGCCCTAAGGACGGATAGCGACAATGAGGATGCATTAAGTGTGGCGGCATGCTTCGGTTGCGGACAGGAGGGCCACATGAAAAGGGATTGCCCGAGGCAACAGAACAAAGGGGATAATCAGACATCTCAGCAAAAGGCTTCCTGTCATAATTGTGGAAAACCAGGGCATAGGAAACAACAATGTTGGAATAAAGGAGGAGGAAGGGAAGGTCAGGGACCTAGACAGGGAGGAAAACCGGGGTCAAGTATTGGAAGGTCAGAGAATAACGAGGAAAGCATGGCGAAACTGATCAGGAAGGGAATGCAAGACTGGGAGGATGACAGAGAAAGAGAAGAAAGGAAGAGGAGAAAGAGTAGGAAGTATAAGAGAGATGATTCCTCAGACACCTCCGACGAGGAAGACATAGTGGAGCTGACAAGGAAAATGGAAAAACTGGTCAAACAGATAAAAAAAGGCAACGCCTGAAAGGTAGCGGCCCTCGGAGACCCGGTAAAGGGAGACCCTAGAATGTTTATTGAGGCACTGGTAGGGGGCCGACAGTGCAGAATGCTCATAGACACCGGGGCAGCAATATCTCTAACAAACGTACCCTTGCCGCGAACCAAGGAAAATATTTTTATATCTGGGATAGGGGGAGTAAAAATTAAAGCATGGAAAAGTGAGACAGTATTACTAGAATTGGGAAAAATCATTATACCTACATGTTTCTGGATCTGTGAGAATACTGAGGGAACCATCCTGGGTATAGACATACTAAGGGAAGTGGGAGTTTTAATAGACCCCAAACAGGATAAGTTGCTATGGCCCGATAACCACAAGGAAGGGAGACATAACTCAAAGGGATCCAAGACAGCATGTGCCATCAGCGCTATCCAAATAATAGACCCCAAATGGGACGAAAAGGGAGGGTGGGGGGCAATTTGCCACCGATTCCCCGAACTATGGGCCAAACACAAGCAGGACTGCGGACTGGTTAAGATGAACCCAGTCAGAGTCCCCGGGCCAACCCACCGACCCCATAAACAATATCCCCTAAAAGTGGAGGCCCAGACAGCCGTACGGAGTATAGTATTGGAACTCGTGAAACAGGGAATTCTGCGAGAAACAGTGTCCGGCACTAACTCTCCAGTATGGCCCGTAAAGAAACCTGATGCGTCATATCGACTTACAATCGATTACACAGCCTTAAATAAAGTGACCCCAAAGGAATATCCAATTGTAGCAAGCCCAGCTACTATCTTTAACGGTTTAAAACCAGAACACAAAATATTCACCGTGTTAGACATCGCAAACGGGTTCTGGTCCATTCCCCTGCATGAGGAATCACAGGAAAAGTTCGCCTTTACAATAGGCGGCAAACAGTATACATGGACACGGGTCCCACAAGGATTCCATAACAGTCCAGCCATTTTTCACCGCCACATGGCCAGAGCTCTTGAAGACCTAGACTTAGAGGGTGAAAATAGTACCCTCTTACAATACGTGGATGACCTCCTAATAGCGTCAGAAACGAAAGTGGGACATAAGGGGGCCCTGGTAAAGGTCTTTTCAACCCTACGGGAGGCGGGTTTTAAAGCAAACCCAGCCAAAGCCCAGGTAGGAAAATTGGAAGTCACATACCTCGGGTATAGGGTCAGTATGGGAAAAAGGGCTATGCCAGAGGAAAGGAAGGAGGCAATCAGCCAAATGCCAAGGCCCATAAACGTGAGAGGAGTACGACAGGTACTCGGTCTCTTTAACTTTAGCCGGAACTTTATAGAAGGCTTCTCACACATGGCCGCGCCTCTGTATGAATTAACAAAGGGGGGTAGGGCAGCAGGAGAACCCATCGGGTGGACATCCACTCAGGAAGAAGCATTTACCAAACTTAAACAAGCCCTGACCGCCGCCCCCGCGTTAGGATTACCTGATCAAGAGAGACCCTATCACATATTCTGTCACAATCATGATGGACACTATAGCGCCGTAGTAGCCCAGGAGCACGGAGGAAACATGAGATCGGTGGCCTACTATTCCACTAGACGATCCCCCATCGTGGCAGGTATGCCCCGCTGCGTGGCCGCTATAGACTGTGCCAGATGGTCAGTACAGGTCAGTGAACCGATTATAATGACCGGAGATATTGTACTACACACCCAGCACACCCTGGTAGAATTACTTAATACGGGACGACTGAAGTCTGTCTCAAATGCTCGACGAGCAGCCTGGGAGGCGGTACTATTACCCAAAGACAAGTCAATACAGATAGTCAGGGATATGGGGCAGAACCCAGCCTCCATGATGATCATGGAAGGAGAGGACCACCAATGCATGAATGAGGAAGAGCCAGAAAATGACCTAGACAAAATAAAAGAAATACCCTTGGCCGAAGCGGACTTGGAGTTATATGTAGATGGATCCCGAAAATATGTACAGGGAAAGCCGAGGACAGGCTGGGCGGTGGTAAATGGGGAAGGGATGGTGTTACAAGCCGGAACTCTCCCAGGGGATAAATCTGCCCAGGTCGCAGAACTAACAGCCTTAACGGAAGCCCTGAAACTGGCTATGGGAAAAAGGGTTAATGTATATACCGACAGCCGCTATGCCTTCGGAATAGTACATGATTATATGGCCGCATGGAGTAGGAGGGGGTACATCACCTCTGGGGGAGCCCCCATCCAACACCTGGACGTAGTAAAGTCCTTGGTGAATGCCGCGCGCGGACCAACGGAGTTAGCAGTAATAAAGGTTAAAGCGCACACCAAAGGAAAAACTCCACAAGAACAAGGTAACAGAGCGGCAGACCGGGCCGCCAAGGTTATGACGGAGGCGCCCTGTGGCAATGTAACACCGATAGGGGGAGCCCCAGTCCCATTAATACCCCTTGAGTATAATATTGTTAAGTTACATCAAGGCATACCAGAACCTGAGCTGAACATTTGGGAAAAGAAGGGAGTAATGCTATCCAGAGATAAGGTCTGGAGGAAGGAGGGACGGGTCTGTGCACCGGAGTGTATCCAACAGGAACTAATGAGGTTGTATCACGGACAAGCCCATACAGGGGCCAGCCGAATGATAAATAACATAGGCCAATGCTGGTGGTGGCCCGGACTATCAAGCAGTATAAGGAAGTATTGTAAGGATTGCCACATTTGTGCGCAATGTAACACCGGAAAACCAGTAAAGGTAAAATGGGGTAGACAGCCAAGACCCAAGGGACCCTGGGAGAAACTACAAATAGACTTTACAGGACCATTAACCAAAAGCAAAGGAAAAACCTACTGTCTGGTAATAATTGACCAATTCACAAGGTGGGTGGAAGCTTTTGCCACCCGAAACTGTACCGCCAGTACAGTGGCCCGGATCTTGGCAGAAGAAATAATACCCCGGTGGGGAGTCCCATTACAAATAGATTCAGATAATGGAACACACTTTACCGGAAAGGTAATGAAAGAGGCTTGCGCCCTGTTGGGCGTAAAGCAGAAATTTCATATACCTTACCATCCCGAAAGTTCAGGAATGGTGGAACGAATGAATCGGACCTTAAAACGATCTCTCACAAAGGCCATTGTGGAGACGGGGCAGGGATGGGCGGAACTGTTACCCACAATCCTAATGAGACTAAGGGCCACACCAAATAGCACCACCGGACTGACCCCTTTTGAATTAATGACGGGACGGGCAATGGCGCTTCCCGAAGGAGTAGTGACCGGAGGGGAAGATGTGGGACCTTTAAAGGACAGAATCAGAAGGTTCATAAAGCAATTATGTGCGGAACTGCACGGGCTGAGACAGGAGGCTAGAGACCAGCAGATAATCAAGGATCTGGAGAGGGATACCGAGGAACAAAAGAAAGTCATACCTGGGGTGGGAAGTCAGGTAATGTCTAGAATAATTCCAATAAAACCTGGGTTACGGCCCCGGTGGGAAGGACCCTATTTGGTATTAATGACCAGCGACACTTGTGCATGCATAGACCTGCACGGCACTGGAAAGGGAAGATGGAAACACTGGACACAATTAAAATTATACAAAGAAGCTGATGAATAACCCAGAAATCATATTGTACAAGGAAAGCAAGGATTATTTGCATAGGGTCCAAAGGGACAGGACATCCTTGTATTCGCGTTAATATGATCCTGTTGCATTATGATAGTAACATTCTTCGTGGTCTGTATGTTTCAATAGATCTGGGAGACTGGCAAAGTAGTAAGAATGGAATAACTAACTGCTGGTGACGACCAGCCTTGTATTTCCACAGGACAAATTAGAAGAACGACGGAAGAAGGGACGGCTGACAAAAAGGAAGATAATCAAGTATCTGCTTATATATGGCCTATATAA
The DNA here is from genome assembly GCA_030390025.1 of Squalus acanthias. Taxonomy (NCBI): domain Eukaryota; kingdom Metazoa; phylum Chordata; class Chondrichthyes; order Squaliformes; family Squalidae; genus Squalus; species Squalus acanthias. The sequence goes on from CM059425.1 coordinate 187,236,956, forward strand.
CACCGGAAATGATATTTTGGTGATTGGGGGTCAGGATGGTCGGGGACGTTGGGCGCCTCAGTGGTGCAAAGCATAATGATATTCCTCGTGATTGTTATTACAATATACTGTGTATTCTTGCTGCTCAAAGATTAGGTAAAGCCATGATGGTGTAAGACCCGATCTATAGCCCTAAAATTACAAGGGATGAATTGGACATGGTAATTAATAACCAGGCCGGCCAACCGTAAGACGGGAGTGGCAGAAACAGGATTGGTGAGTGATGACAGTCTCGAAAGGACACGTCACGCACCCACCGAGGGAATGGAGGACGAGCTCGAACCAGAAGCTCGAACCAGAAGCCCAAACCATTGATGCAGGGCTCTTGGGCCCCGGGGATGGCAACATAGAACCAAGACAAGAAAATAATAAGTCCACATATACCGCGTGGGGTGAAACCGGCTTATAAATTGGTTTGTCATACCCATGTATAACCTAGACTGGTAGAAGGCCAGAGAGTGCACGCTCAGGCAGACACCAGGCAATAGGAATACATGTTGACCTGTATTGGAACAGTTGTCCAATAGGTCAAAAGGGGGGAATTGAAGTAAGATATTAAAAATTGGATATAACCAGGGCAATTCGGGCATGACTCATTTGCAGAAAGCCAGGCCTTTAACGAGATTTGTTTCAAGTCACACAACACCTTACAAGCTTTCGGAGTCTACCTCCTTCAACGAGATTTACAGATAGCATTGTATGTAACTTTTACAGCCACCCTCGGATAACGAGATCCCCATAAGGCGAGACAGAAATGTTTGCTAACCAAGTAACTTTTAAACCTAATTGGATCTCTGTAAAGGCAAGACAGAAATATTTGTAAAACGAGTAATGTGTTTTTTAGACCTAGCATTGTGTGTAACTTTTAAACCTGATTGGATATAAATATGTGTGTTTTCATCAGCTCGGTGGAGTTGTACTCATGTAAGCGACATGAGAGGTTCTCCCCAGGCCTGTAATAAACCGTTGTGACTTCAATTACTTGGTCAGTCTTTCTTCCAACAAGCTAGTAGCGTCGACCTTGTATATCACTGGGTCCGCACTTTGGGAGCTTACATCAGTTGGGTCACATCGTCCACATGCCTGATACGAAACTCCCAAAACAAGCGCTCTACTCGGAGCTCCGACACGGCAAGAGAGCCCCAGGTGGGCAGATGAAATGCTTCAAGGACACCCTCAAAGCCTCCTTGAAAAAGTGCAACATCCCCTCTGACACCTGGGAATCCCTGGCCCAAGACCACACAAAGTGGAGGAGAAGCATCCGGGAAGGTGCCGAACACCTCGAGTCTCTTCGCCGGGAGCAAGCAGAAGCCAAGCACAAGGAGCGCACGTCAACCCAAGCACCCCACCCACCCGCTCCTTCAACCACCGTCTGCCCCACCTGTGACAGAGACTGTAGGTCCCACATTGGACTCATCAGTCACCTGAGAACTAATTTTTAATATGGAAGCAAGTCATCCTCGGTTCCGAGGGACTGCCTAAGAAGAAGAGAAGAGAAGAAAGTGCCTAATAGAAAGATGAGGTGCTGTTACTCGAGCTTACGTTGAGCTCGAGGAACAGCACCTCATCTTTCTATTAGGCACTTTACAGCCTTCTGGACTTAACATTGAGTTCAACAATTTCAGACTATAACCTGTATTTCTTTATATTTTTTTTTTCTCTTGTTTTCTCACATGGTAGCTGTTAATGTTGCTGCCATCATCATTCACATCTCATCTAGTCATTTTTTGTTTCTTAACGCATCCATTGCCTCTCCTTTTGCCTCGCACCATCATCCCCTTTGTCAGTCAATCTCTCCTGCCTTCCAGCCTGTCACAGACCTTCCCTTTGTTCGTTCCTCCCCTCCTCCCTGCCCCTGCTTAAAAATCTCTCTTCTCTATCCTTTTCCAGTTCTGACGAAGGGTACAACCCAAAATGTTGACTCTGTTTCTTTCTCCTCGATGCTGCCTGACCTGCTGAGTGTTTCCAACATTTTCTGTTGTTATTTCAGATTTCCAGCATCCACAGTATTTTGCTATTCCATACCAGATATGTTTCGGCAGCTGAACCACTCGGGAACCAAATTTATTCCATATTGTTTTGCATGGCTGCCAAATGTCATATGATAATTCACACATGAGGATTATTGTTATTTATTGTTTGTTTGGCCAGTTACCCTGCTGGTTCGGGAAAATGCAGCTCATTCGAATATTGGGGCGGAGCCTAAACACCGTCCCACCCCACCAGAGCCGTGCATGTGTACCCAACATTGCGGCTGCGCATGCGCACTGGAGGGCCCTTGTCCCCACATTGCTGGCGAACTGTGGGGCAGGCTGGCGGGCGTAGGCCTGAGCAGTAGGCCACGGCCTTGAGGTGGGAGTCTGGGTGTGGGGACCAGACTCAGGCTCTGCAGCTGTGGGCCCAAAACTTCAACACCGCTTACTGTCTGTGTGGGTATTTCTGCTGCGATCGTCCCCCCAACCCACCAACCCCGGGTGGAGATGCATGGCCGAAGTTTTGGCCTGTTTGTGCTGCACGTGTTTGGGGAGAAGGTCAGGAGATCGGATAGGGAGAGGAGAGGGTATCAGAGGGGGGAGAGGAGAGGGTATCAGAGGGGGGAGAGGAGAGGGTATCAGAGGGGGGAGAGGAGAGGGTATCAGAGGGGGGAGAGGAGAGGGTATCAGAGGGGGGAGAGGAGAGGGTATCAGAGGGGGGAGAGGAGAGGGTATCAGAGGGGGAGAGGAGAGGGTATCAGAGGGGGAGAGGAGAGGGTATCAGAGGGGGGAGAGGAGAGGGTAGCGGAGGAGGAGAGGAGAGGGGATCGGAGGGGGAGAGGAGAGGGTATCAGAGGGGGAGAGGAGAGGGTATCAGAGGGGGAGAGGAGAGGGTATCGGAGGGGGAGAGGAGAGGGTATCAGAGGGGGAGAGGAGAGGGTATCAGAGGGGGAGAGAAGAGGGTATCAGAGGGGGAGAGGAGACGGTATCAGAGGTGGAGAGGAGAGGGTATCGGAGGGGGGAGAGGAGAGGGTATCAGAGGGGGAGAGGAGAGGGTATCGGAGGGGGAGAGGAGAGGGTATCGGAGGAGGGAGAGGAGAGGGTATCGGAGGAGGGAGAGGAGAGGGTATCGGAGGGGGGAGAGGAGAGGGTATCAGAGGGGGAGAGGAGAGGGTATCGGAGGGGGAGAGGAGAGGGTATCGGAGGGGGAGAGGAGAGGGTATCGGAGGGGGGAGGAGAGGGGATCGGAGGGGGGAGGAGAGGGGATCGGAGGGGGGAGAGGAGAGGGGATCGGAGGAGGAGAGGAGAGGGTAGCAGAGGGGGGAGGAGAGGGTATCAGAGGGGGAGAGAAGAGGGTATCAGAGGGGGGAGGAGAGGGTATCAGAGGGGGGAGAGGAGAGGGTATCAGAGGGGGAGAGGAGAGGGTATCGGAGGGGGGAGAGGAGAGGGTATCGGAGGGGGAGAGGAGAGGGTATCAGAGGGGGAGAGGAGAGGGTATCGGAGGGGGGAGAGGAGAGGGTATCGGAGGGGGGAGAGGAGAGGGTATCGGAGGGGGGAGAGGAGAAGGTATCAGAGGGGGGAGGAGAGGGTATCAGAGGGGGGAGGAGAGGGTATCGGAGGGGGGAGAGGAGAGGGTATCGGAGGGGGAGAGGAGAGGGTATCGGAGGGGGGAGGAGAGGGTATCGGAGGGGGGAGAGGAGAGGGTATCGGAGGGGGGAGAGGAGAGGGTATCGGAGGGGGGAGAGGAGAAGGTATCAGAGGGGGGAGGAGAGGGTATCAGAGGGGGGAGGAGAGGGTATCGGAGGGGGGAGAGGAGAGGGTATCGGAGGGGGAGAGGAGAGGGTATCGGAGGGGGAGAGGAGAGGGTATCGGAGGGGGAGAGGAGAGGGTATCGGAGGGGGAGAGGAGAGAGTATCAGAGGGGGAGAGGAGAGGGTATCAGAGGGGGGAGGAGAGGGTATCAGAGGGGGAGAGGAGAGGGTATCAGAGGGCGAGAGGAGAGGGTATCAGAGGGGGAGAGAAGAGGGTATCAGAGGGGGAGAGGAGAGGGTATCGGAGGGGGAGAGGAGAGGGTATCGGAGGGGGAGAGGAGAGGGTATCGGAGGGGGGAGGAGAGGGTATCAGAGGGGGATAGGAGAGGGTATCAGAGGGGGGAGGAGAAGAGATCGGAGGGGGTTGATGAGAGGGGACCGGAGGGGGGCAGGAGAGGGTATCGGAGCGGGGAGGAGAGTGGATCGGAGGGGGGAGGAGAGTGGATCGGAGGGGGGAGAGGAGAGGAGATCAGAGGGGTGATGAGTGGGTATCAGAGGGGGGAGGAGAGGAGATCGGAGGGGGAGAGGAGAGGGTATCAGCTGGGGATAGGAGAGGGGATCAGAGGGGGGTGATGAGAGGGGACCGGAGGGGGTAGAGGAGAGCGTATTGGAGGGGGGAGAGGAGAGGGGATCGGAGGGGGAGAGGAGACGGTATCAGAGGGAGAAAGGAGAGGGGATCGGGGGGTGTGATGAGAGGGGACCGGAGGGGGTAGAGGAGAGGGTATCGGAGGGGAGAGGAGAGGGTATCGGAGGGGGGAGAGGAGAGGAGATCAGGGGGGTGATGAGAGGGGATCGGAGGGAGGAGGGGATTGGAGGGGGAGAGGAGAGGAGATTGGAGGAAGGAGAGGGGCAGGAACTTGGTGGAGGGAGAAGATCCTGTTAACAATCCGTGACCCACTCATAATGCCCCATCTATGGGGAGGGGGAGAAGGTCAGGAACTTTTGGCAGAGGCGGTGGGTGGGTAGGTCAGGAACTTGTTGAGGGGAGAAGGTCAGGAACTTGTTGAGGGGAGAAGGTCAGGAACTTGTTGAGGGGAGAAGGTCAGGAACTTGTTGAGGGGAGAAGGTCAGGAACTAGTTGGTGGAGGAGAAGGTTAGGAACTTGTTGGTTGGGGAGAAGGTCAGGAACTTGTTGGTTGGGGAGAAGGTTAGGAACTTGTTGGTTGGGGAGAAGGTCAGGAACTTGTTGCAGCGGGGGAGAAGGTCAGGAACTTGTGGTGGGGGCGGGGGGAGGGGAGGTCAGGAACTTGTTGAGGGGAGAAGGTCAGGAATTTGTTGGTGGGGGAGAAGGTCAGGAACTTGTTGGGGGAGGGGGTGGAGAAGGTTAGGAACTTGTTTGGGGGAGGGGGTGGAGAAGGTTCTAAAACAGGAGGGTGAGCCCTGTCTGTTCTCTAAAAGCAGTAGTGGCTGCCTCAGCCTGGCTGTCACAATGAATGAATCAAATTACACTTTGCAAAGATCTTGATTATTCCAGCAGGCAGGATCTAATTACACATTCCAGACAAATGGTTGGGTGTGTCTTGTCCTCCAAGGGGACCAATCAGAAATCTGGTGTTGCAAAAAGTTACAGCCATAAAATTCTTTGTATCTATAATCTTCTATAATCTTTGATGCCTTGCCAAAATGGCAACTGAGTGGTCAACAATAGAACATTCTAGACGATGCCATACCTTCAGTACATGCCTGTTATTTTGAATGTTAGAAATATTTATAATAAGAAAAAAATTACCTCACAAGACAAAAAATAAACATTCACATAAAGTCAATATTATTTCAATGCGTAAGATCTGTCAGCATATTCTTGACCTTGGTGTAATTTTCTCAGAACAGAGACAAGAGCAAAATAAAACCGTGCATAGATCTGACAAAAAATGGATTTTGTCAGCAACAAAAGAGCAAGAGATCTCTGAAGAATAACTACACTCTTTAAATAAAACATCACTGAAACTATTTTCTCTTGCTCTGCTCAATTTAATGATGATCTGTATAAATTTTGCAGTACAGTGTGCTCTGCAGCTGCTTAGAAAGTGCAACTATAGCATAATAGTAGAGTGCTAATTAGACACAGGAATCTTACAGGGAATTCCTGAGCCAGCTGCATAGCACTGCTCGCTGCTGGTTGACTTTGTAAAACATACCATTTTGATTGTGATAAAGATATGTATCAACAAAGAATGAACCTATGTCGTCTGGCTCTGCAAAATGGTGGACCATTGCAGCAGAATTTATTAAAGTGACTGAGCCATAATAATGCCTAGAACATAAGATCATTGTTCAATTCCAAAGACAGCTCTGCTGGTACCTGCTCCTACACTGCTGCTAGATAACGCAAACATTGCTTTTTTATTATGCATCTGTTAAAAAAAACACAAGGCAACCATTCTGAGTCAGAAGGTTGTGGGTTCAAGTCGCACTCCAGGGACTTGAGCACATAAATCAGGATGACACTCCAGTGCAGTGCTGAAGGAGTGCTGCATTGTTGGAGATGCCGTCTTTCGGATGAGACGTTAAACCGAAGCCCCGTCTGCTCTCTCAGGTGAACGTAAAAGATCCCATGGCACTATTTCGAAAAAGAGCAGAGGCGTTATCCCTGGTGTCCTGGCCAATATTTATCCCTCAATCAACATCACTAAAACAGATTATCTGGTCATTATCGCATTGCTGTTTGTGGGAGCTTGCTGTGCCCAAATTGGCTGCCGCGTTTCCCACATTACAACAGTGACTACACTCCAAAAGTACTTAATTGGCTGTAACGCGCTTTGAGATGGTCGTGAAAGGCGCTGTATAAATGCAAGTCTTTTTTTCTTTTCTTTATTGCTTCGAGTGCAGCAGCAGATGAGCCGAGTACTTTCTTCATGTGTATGATAACCCTAACACTGACAATAGAATATTGAATAAAATAATATAGCATTAAGATTAATATAATTACCATTAGTAGCGCAATTACAATATGCCTACAATTTATGGATTGCATTAATGATGTTAGTCACTTCATTGATAAATTTCTGCAACTGCTACAGGCCCAGCAGTACTTTGTGATATGTGCTATCAACTCCATTCAAACCTGCATCAAGGTCAGTGTCATCAGAGTGGATTTTGTTCGAAACTTAATGTACATTTTGTACCTGGGAAGGGGTTAATTAGATGACTGTTATTTATAATTTAGTGCAGTTAAATCAAACATAGCAATAGCTGATTTAGCAATATTAACAGCTAACGGTGCATCCAATTACATCAGGTGATAAGTAACTAGAAATACTGCCAAAATAAAAGCAGCTCATGCAACAAAAACTGTGTTGAACAAGATGGATTTTTTATAGCAAGCTGGTTGCAGTGAACCTTGCAAAGACCTTACTAAGGGTCAGCAAACTCTCCTATAATCTGAGCATCAGGAGGTTTGCACATCCTCACACAAAACTAACAGCAGCAGCTTGTGCGACCTTTTATATACAATGTCATTGTCATACTGTTTTATAGGTTACTAGAGTAGCATAAAAATGTTGGCATAAGAAAAAAACCAAAAAGGTATGTACTCAGCAATATTGTCCAGAGTGATTCTTTTAGCTGTTATTAATCAAAGACTATTAGCTTTGTGATTGCTGGGAGATGGACCGATTTTCGGTAGTAACATTCCTTTCCACTTATCTCTCTTTCTCTCCTCTGGGATCCTAAGTGTACATTTGTATTGCTATTGCCATATGCCGCTGGCTGTTTCTCCTTAATGTACAACAGTTATTACTTCTGGGTTGAGCCGGTGACAGTTGTCTGGGGCTTCTTTTGCTCACTGCTACAATGGTGTGTGTCTGAATTAAAGGAATCACACTACAATATGATTGTTTTGTGAAAGGGTTTGTACGTGTGTTAGGAGTCAGATAGAAGAAGAATTTAATGCACCAAATCGAATTTTATTTTAAGGGAGTGAAATTTGTCTTGGGCAGTAGCGCAAAATGGCCAATAGTGAATCAGCAGCCGTTTTACACTTCGCCTGATTCTTGTCATGGAAATTAAATCAGACGGAGTGTAACACAGTTATTACTTCTGAGTTGAGCCGATTCGCTAGCGCCCATGTTATGCTATTGCCCAAGACAAATTTCAACCCCTAATTGTTCCGAGCTAACCAGTTTAATCTAACATGTCAAATAAATCTATTAATCGGCTTTCCATGCTGACCCATGGTGTGAAAGCACTAGGGTTTAGGCACATCTTTGCAGAAGCGAGCCAAGGTGCCATAATATATTGTCTTACCTTGCTTTTTGATTGGCTTGTTATAATACTAATCACCTGTAGTATTCAAATACATACTGAGTTATTTAACTGACTGCATGGACCTACATTAATTGCACATCTATCTTCACTTTCTAGCTATGATTTACATGCAAACTTGATATCAATTCCATCTAATCTCGGGCTCTATTGTTCCTAAATTGCAAGTGGCAACAACCACAAAAAAGAGCAACATGACATCTTACTTCAAATGTACTGTACTGCAATAAAAAAAAGAAAATGTTGCAAGTACACAGAAGCCCTATCAGCAACTGAATGAGAAAAGACAGGTTTTTGTTACACTTGGTGACCCTTTGGCCCCGAAAATATATGGACTGTGATCCCGGGGATATGCTAGGATTACTGGGACCTGCCAGTGCCAACCCAAAAGAGTTTGCTGGGGTCAGCGGGAGGGCACCTCATTTACATGGGGCTGGCATATCTCTGGCATCCACCTGCCCCCAGCAGTCAGAACCTCTGACACCTACCTGCCAACAGGGGAGGTGCCCAGGGCTCAACCCCATTCTTCCCCCTTCAGCCCTCTGTGAAAGGGGACCAATCCAATCCACCAATCCATTTAAAAAAAAATAAACTAATCTTTTCTATAGAAGTCCAGGTTGCTCCCTTCACTTGGACCCCCCTGTTGAGGCCCACTTGAGGCTGGAGGATGATACACATCTGGAGGCTAAAACACCTCATCTCACTCATGCTGGGCTCCAGAAATATGCTCGGTCCCGATTGAGCTAGGGAAGGGAGAATTCCCAGCATAGGGACTACCTCCCCTAGCTCCATCAATGAGGCTGCACCCTGATGTCATTGGCCTTGTATGGGGGTCAGGTAGAAGGTTCTGCCCTGTACAAGGCCAATTGGTAATTCCTGGAATTGGTAGGACAGGGCACCCAGCACAACCGGGTCCCTGCCATTTTCTAGAGTCTGACAGAACCCCTGAAGAAATTTAAGGGCTTCAACTCTACTGAAATGTTAACCTGACTTTCATTTTTCTCATGCTGATCCATCCACTTTATATTTCCACCATTTCTGTTTTATTTTCAGATTTCAAACTTTTACAATTTTTATTTTTAAAGACTAAACGTTATTTATTATTTTGTAGCTGTATAGGCTCAAGGCAGTTTTGAGCAGTAACAGAGCATTGCATTTTTTCATTTGTTTTATTTAAAGATTTTTATTGAATTCTCAAGAGTTTAAATTCACACATACACGCACATGCACACACACACTTGCACAGACACATGTACACACACACATATTGCCACACACATACACACACATACATGCACACATGAACAGAAACATGTGCACACACATGCACATGCACACACACATGCATGCACACACACATGCACAGACACACTCACAGACACACTCACAGATACAGACACATGTACATGCACATAAACACACATACATACACACACATGCATACATATGTACACATGCATGCACACACAGACACACACACACACACACAGGTACATACAGACGCACACACACATGCGCAGAAACACAGGCATGCACACCCGTATATTGACAGGTTACAAATTCTTGGTGTGGTTGTGCTTCTGCTGTGAGCAGTGTGTATTTAAAGAGTGAAACAAAGGGCTGGATTTTACTTACTGAGACGAGTTGGGGCGGGACTGCCGCCTTCCAGGTTCTAGTCCCACCCCCAGCGACATCTGACGAACAGATGCTATTTTGCCCTGATTGGCCTTGTTAAGCCCACCCTGCGGGCTTGCCGGCCAATTAAGGGAAAGCCGGTATCAGATGACGTCAGTTGATGATGCTTCATCTGCCGGTTTTCTTAAAGGCACATGCACCACACTTGCTTGACAGATGAATTGTCAGTGTTTGACAGCATTGAGGTGCTGTCAAACACTGACAATCACTGTACACAGGTGAGCCCTTGTACCCAGGCTCTCCAGTTACTCTCTCTTTAGGATAAAACAGATGGCAGCTGCAGCTGAGATTGCAGAAACCATCTGTCACTTCTCCCGATGAGATGAGGCTACACAAACACATCACAGCTTGTCACCTGCAGAAACATCTAACCACATTAAAAATTACTTTCACAACATTTCCTGACCTCTGATACTAACCATTGTCCCATTGCATCCTTCACACCACTTCTGCAGCTGTCATCCAGACACCAACGTAACAACAGACCCACAGCATGCCTCACTTACCCTGGCGGGGTCCCCCGTCATCAGGAAGCCCGCAGCAGCAGCCAAAAAATTGGGAAAAGCCTCTTAACTGCCTGTTACCTACTTGTTAACAGGCAGTTAAGTGGCTATAATCCTCTTCCCGCCAATAGGAGTCAGGTCCCTGTGCAAATCAGGGACCCGACTCCCGGGAAGATTGGTTGGAGGCGGGTTGGGAGAGATTTGCGCAGGGACCTGACTCCTAGTGGTGGGAAGAGGATTATAGTCACTTAACTGCCTGTTAACAGGTAGTTAACAGGCAGTTAAGAGGCTTTTCCCAATTCCCAAGCGGGTTCGGGACCCGATCCCATTCTTTTTGACTTTCCCTGCAGTACCACCTCCAAACCCGCCTCCTCAGGGCTGGTAAAATCCAGCCCAATGTGTTTGTTCTTGGTGCCTGAGGCTCAGCCTGCTTACGAGTAGTCCTCTTGGTTAGGTTCATGGCCCTCACTTGTCTATTAGTAGGTCATTGTTGCTGGTTCAATTTCTCTTCCTAGGAGGTGGCTTGGTTATTAGGTGTGTGTTATTTGTGCTAAGTGAGACTCCAAGAATGCATTCAAGAATGCTTGCTACTTCCCTAGTTCCAGATGGAAGTTGAATATCACTTGTTTGGATTCACAAAATATCATCATATTTTTTTCTGAACGAGGCTTGCAGTCTACCACAGTGGTGATTGAGGGATACACCTTTTGCAGCTAAAAGCTGTAGCAAGAGCTGTGCTAGTCTCTCTGCTGCAAAGGGGTCCTCCCCTTCTAGTGAGTACATTCTGCAAGTATGGTCATGGTCTTTGCGATGTCCCTGACCACAGTCCAGCATGGCTGAATGTAGGGCCATGACCAGAATACATAGAAGAGACTGTCCTGGTTCTAAAGGTACAATCTCAACCATTCCCAAACAGAGGGCATGTTCCTGAAGTAGGATGTCTCCATGTACATATGGTCAGGGTCTGGCACCAGAGCATAAAAGTTACACCAAACCCACCATCCTTTACAAAAGGAACTCTCCCCCTTGCCTACTACCTCCTTAATCAGTAGTTGTATCTCCCTAATCAGATGGAATAATTTCCCCATATAATTTATAGGAGGAGCAGACACAATAAAGATGAACATCTTTCCAATGCTGCCAGAAGAACTATCCCAAAACTATCCCAAAAGCTAGATAGTCTCATCTTCAAGTTTCTGTGGGTAGACAAGAGGCTACAAATAAGCCTCAAGCATCTTGAACTCCAGAAATAAGAAGGGTGGCTTAATGTTACAGCCACTATTACTAGGGGGTCCAATACAAGGGACGATGGCCTCTCATGACTGGAATGAAGACCGGGGTCTCCCTATTAACACCTGGACAGCTTACTCACCGTAAATCGCCATAAAGGGTTGACGGGGTCCAGAAACACCTCATGTCACACTTCCCTCGAACCTCCTAATGGATCATTCCAAGTCTGTCAACCTTTTTCTCAATCTGGTCCAATAGGAAGCCTCTAGGAGCACTGATCTTAAATAGATTCAGGACCTGGCATGAGAAAGGAGTCATCAGACTAGGGCAGCTCCTCCACAAGGGCCAAATTAGGGGGCAGATTTTCCTCTTTTGTACTTGGGCAAATAGCCACCAGGGCAGAGCAGGTAGAGGAAAATACAGTGGGGTGTACTGCATGCCCATAACAGAGCTTGCTTAATTTTCCATCTGCTATTTTAAATGGAAGGAATATTGGGCGGGCTCCTTTACAGGCATACGACCCTTCCCACCCTATTTTCCTCTGTGCATTCTACCCAGATGATTATTTAACACCCAAAGACAAAAGAGGAAAGTGTGCTCCCATGTCTTCCCAATAGTTAGCTGACAAATTTCAGCTCCCCCTGCACAACCAATACTGCTACCTCCAGATTAGGCACAACCTCCAGAACCTAGTGATACTTTATAGACTCCAACACAGGGCAATTCCCAGAATTCTTCTTCTACTCTTCAACAGATCCCAGCAGACACATCTCTTTGTTCCATAATAAACGGGAACTGGGAAAAGGCCTAGTCCAATTAACCGTAAAGGAATAGTGAGTGAAATGGTCTGGAACAACATCAACAGCAGCAACACACAACAACTCAATTCTATATAAAAGTAAATTCAGTGATGCCCTCTTCCCAGTGCAGAGCCGTGCTCAAAGGGAGCATGGGTGAGGAATAGGGCTAAACCATTAAGGTGCTGATTTGCTGATCCGCATTCCCTTTGAACACAGCTACCCACTGGGAGTGTGGGAATACTGACCTTATCTTAAATGGCACATACCATGCCCTATGCAATCTTCACAAACTCTGTCCCTTTGTTCCAGCCAGTTTTTCTTTTTCTCTCTATTACAACTTGAAAATTCAATAGACATTGGCAAATGAAAAGTGAAATGAACCAATCAGATTAACAATTTAGATTGCAGATAATGAAAGGGGAGATTAAAACTTGTTTGAGAACCTTTGTAAATTCCACCTTGGTGAGACCACACCTGGAGTATTGTGTGCAGTTTTGGTCTCCTTAAAGGATATACTTGCCATAGAAGGAGTGCAGCAATAGTTCACCAGACTGATCCTGGGATGGCAGGACTGTCGTATGAGGAGAGATTGGGTCGACTAGGCCTGTATTCACTAGAGTTTAGAAGAATGAGAGGGGATCTCATTGAAACGTATAAAATTCTGACAGGCTAGACAGACTGGATGCAGAGAGGATGCTTCCCCTGGCAGGGGGGGTCGAGAACGAGGGGTCACAGTCTCAGGATACGGGGTAGGACCTTTAGGACTGAGATGAGGAGAAATTTATTCACTCAGAGGGTGGTGAACCGGTGGAATTCTCTACCACAGAAGGCTGTGGAGGCCAAGTCACTGAATATATTTAAGAAGGAGATACCTGTAGATAGATTTCTAGACACAAAAGGCATCAAGGGGTATGGGGAGAGAGCGGGAATATGGTATTGAGATAGAGGATCAGCCATGATCATAGTGAATGGCGGAGCAGGCTCGAAGGGCCGAATGGCCTACTCCTGCTCCTATTTTTCTATGTTTCTATGTTTCCCCGATATATTCAATCTCATTCATCCCAGACTGGACCTCTTAGTGTTCTGTCTCATAGTTGTTGTTATAAAGGCAAGAGAACCAGAGACAGCAAATGAAAACAAAGTCTCATTACAAAGTGAACATTACTCCCAATACCCACAATTTTACTTTAAAAAAAAATCAGCCTTAAAGTATATGCAGCTCTAGGTTGAAACACAGGTTTGTTCTAGTATTCACCTTCATCTCATGCCACCACACTCCCTCGAGTGTTGTGACCTGAAATAAATATGCACCTTCTCATTCATTATTGCCTAATTAGGCTACTGCTTACTTTTGCACTTTGAACTCAGGTCAGTGAGGCAGGTTGGCTAATGAAGCCACTTGGTGTGTCAGGTGAGACTGGCTCATTGTCACTCTTCCCAACATTCATTCTGATACATTGCCATTAATCACTATCAGAACACAGCAACCATGTAGATAGTATAAGAAAAATGAGTAAAAAGCAAAGTATTGAAATGAGACAAATTTACAGAAACATAACAGACATGGAGCAACACACTGCTGATCTGATGCACTATTTACTAAAAATGAATTAAATTCAGCCCATAAATAGATAAGCAAAATGCAAAAGAGTACAGTTCAGTCTTTGGCCATAACATTTACAGTATAATGAAAATAGAAGGAACAAGATGGAAACGCCAAGGTTTGTAGAGATTGGGCCAAAAATTCGGCCCTTCCCGGGTGAGTACACAGTCCGTACTCACCCGTAGTGCGTCCCGAAGTGCCGGTTTCCTGCATGCATGGGAAACCGGAACTTCCGGTATGGTGAAGGGGGCGGTTCCTAGGTGAACCGCGTGCGCGGTAGAGGCTGCGCGCACGCAGCAAACTTAGATTTTTTTTCAGGTTTCTACGTGAGGGTAAGTAGTGAAGAACCTACGCTATTAAAAAGGAGGCGCAGGACCCGTTTTCAACAAGGTAAGTGGTTAATTAAGTATAATTTAAAAAAAATTTCAACAGGTTTATCTTTTTTAGATACTTTAAAGAAAGGTAAGTTTATTTTTTATCACTTTTAAAAAGTATTTTAATTTTTTCAAAAATTTAAATTTTTGTTTAAAGTGGTTAATTTATTTAACTATAGTTATTTTATAAATGTGATGGTTTTTTTTAACATTTATTTTAAGTTTAGCTGTTCTTTTGGGGCCGATTTCAATTCACAGATTTGACAGGTCTCCTGTCAAATCTATGAATGAAAGATGGTCTGCTGCCATTGGCTCTCCATGGCCCACGTGATCCCAGGGGACGCATCGCACTAACTGCACCCCTGGGACACGCAAGCACTGTGCGCCGGCAGTTGGAGCAGGCCCAGGAGCTGAAGTTCCCGTGGGCCCAAAACTCAACGGCAGGCGCAGTAGGTAAGTGCGCGCGCGATCCTTACCCCCGCGGCAAGCCGGAGAGGCGAATTTCAGGGCCATTATCTTTGCTGGTGTTTGACTTTACCATTGTTCAAATCAGCATGCTTGTCTTTGGTAAAAAGCAGTTTAATAAGGGCAAATGCTAAATAGGCTCTTTCCTGCTGTGAAGAATATAACTTGCACATTTGTTTGGCGAATAAAATACAGCAAACTGCACAGTCACCATAAAGTTGATAGAATTAGGAATCTTCAGTTGAGATGCTCAGATGAAATAATTAACCACAAAAGCAAAGTTTGTTTACGGATATCGCTGACCATCATTAGATCACATCCTTTTACTGTCATCAACACTATAAACTGTAATCTTAATAACATGAAAATAATGATGATGAAAGATAAAAATAGAAATGAAATAGCATTGTTGGAAGACTGTCAGAGGCTACAGTGATTCCTGTAGCATATTCTATATTGTCATTAAAAAACTTTCTTATTATTGAACATTATAATCCAATATATTTCTAGCAATGTACAGCCCTCAGTAATGTTAGAATCTATTTTATAATCATGTGGTTATTTAATTTGTGTATTAACATGACTTCATAATTTTATTCTAAGTCAGGAAAATAGAAACAGGAGTAGGCCATTCGGCCCCTCAAGTCTGATCCACTTTTCAGTTAGAGGATGGCTGATCTGTACCGCAACTACATTTACTGCCTTTCATCTATATCTATAAAAATCATCTTTTTGACTAAGCTTTCAACCATAGAGTCCTGGGGGAAAAAATTCAGTATCGCCCCATTTGGGGCGCAATTATCGGCCGGGCGCAAAGATTAGCGCCTGGCGCTAATTATTGCCTCCGACTGCAAACTTGGCTTTTATCGCCCCTGGAGGTGATTGGAGCGCTAAATCAGGCCTTTCACACCTGTCTTAAGGCGCAAAGGCTGAGGAGCGAGGCGCTAACTCAGAGCGCTGGCGAAGCTCATGTGATGTCAGTCAGCAATGGAACAGAGACACAATGGCGCCAGCCAGTTCTTAAAAGGGGGGGGGGGGGTTGATCTTGCTCTCCATCCATATCCTGCTCATTGCAGCCTTGAATCTCGGCCTGGAGAGACCTGTACATCAAATCTGCTGCAAAGAACAATGGAGAGTCCCAGGGAAAGAGCTCAGAGTGCAGCCCCCACAGTCTCCTCCAAATAGATGCAAGGAAGGGCAAATCAAAATGAACCTGCAAAGTGCTGCTCAGTACCCAAAACTCCTTCACACAGCGTTGAATCTCTCCAGAAGTCTCTCTCTCTCTCTCAGAATGTGTGGTACAAAAATGTCACCAACAAAAAAAGGCAGGAAGCGTTCGCCTTTAAATAGCGCTCCCCCAGTCCCTTCCTGACTGCAAAACACTCCTCTCAACCTGTCGTTGCTAGCGGTAGGCGGTAAGGCAGGGGGCGCCACTCAATATCCACTCCGGGGCGCTACCGGGGCATTGCACACTCGACTGACGTCACGATCTGCCGGCGCAGGAGATTGTGGCGCTAGTGTTTAGCGCCACCGCAAAATGTCTAGTTAATTTCGCGAGCAGTGCAAACATCATCGCGCCCGGGCGCGAGTTGCTTTGCGCCCCATTAGCGCCCTCTTAAGGCGCTAACGGGAGGCGCAACCAACTGAATTTTCCCCCCATAGAGTTATACAGCACAGAAAGAGGCCCTTCGGCCCATCGTGTCTGCGCCGGCCATCAAGCCCTGTCTATTCTAATCCCATTTTCCAGCACTTGGTCCGTAGCCTTGTATGCTATGGAGTTTCAAGTTCTCTTCTAAATGCTTCTTGCATGTTGTGAGGGTTCCTGCCTCTACCACCCTTTCAGGCAGTGAGTTCCAGATTCCAACCACCCTCTGGGTGAAAAGGTTTTCCCTCAAATCCCCTCTAAACCTCCTGCCCCTTACCTTGAAACTATGCCCCCAAGTTATTGACCCCTCTACTAAGGGGAAAAGTTCCTTTCTATCTACCCTATCTATGCCCCTCATAATTTTGTACACCTCAATCAGATCCCCCCTCAGCCTTCTCTGCTCTAAGGAAAACAACCCCAGCCTGTCCAGTCTCTCTTCATAGCTGAAGCGCTCCAGCCCAGGTAACATCCTGGTGAATCTCCTCTGCACCCTCTCCAATGCAATCACATCCCTCCTATAGTGTGGCAACCAGAACTGCACACAGTATTCCAGCTGTGGCCTAACTAGCGTTTTGTACAGCTCCATCATAACCTCCCTGCTCTTATATTCTATGCCTCGACTAATGAAGGCAAGTATCCCATATGCCTTTTTAACCACCTTATCTACCTGTCCTGCTGCCTTCAGGGATCTATGTACATGCACACCAAGGTCCTTCTGATCCTCTGTCCTTCCTAGGGTCCTACCATTCATTGTGTATTCCCTTGCCTTGTTAGTCCTCCCAAAATGCATCACCTCACACTTTTCAGGGTTAAATTCCATTTGCCACTGTTCTGCTCATCTAACCAACCCGGCTATATCGTCCTGTAGCCTGAGGCTTCCCTCCTCGTTATTTACCACTCCACCAATTTTCATGTCATCTGCGAACTTACTCATCATACCTCCTACATTCATATCTAAATCATTAATGTACACTACAAATAGCAAAGGACCCAGCACCGATCCCTGCGGTACACCACTGGACACAGGCTTCCAGTCACAAAAACAACCTTCGACCATCACCCTCTGCCTCCTGCCACTAAGCCAATTTTGGATCCAATGTGTCAAATTGCCCTGGATCCCATGGGCTCTTACCTTCTTGACCAGTCTCCCATGTGGGACTTTGTCAAAAGCCTTACTGAAGTCCATGTAGACTACATCAACTGCAGTACCCTCATCCACACACCTAGTCACCCCCTCGAAAAATTCAATCAAATTGGTTAGACATGATGGGCTCGATTTTGCCAGGCCCGAGGAGGCGGGAATGGAGGCGTGTGGGGTGTTAAAATTGCAAAAAATGGCGGGCGGGACCCCGCCTCCATCCCGCCTCCGAGCAATTTTCCCAAATGCGTGGTTTCTGATCCCGTCTCCGTCCCGCCTCCAAGAGGCGGGATAGGCCCTTAACAACCACTTAATTGCCTCTATAATCCCATTTTGAGAGACCTTTCTGATTTTAACACTTTTCCGACGTGATGCACGCCTCCTCTGAAACACGACGGTGAAACCTGGCGGTAGCACACTTGGATTGCTGACTATCAGCTGCAGGTCCACCATTAAGAAGGAGATTTGATCAATCATCATTCTGGGGGAACTTTTAGCAATCATAACCATGGCGGTGGTGGTGACGGCGGCGGTGGTGGTGGTGGTGGTGGTGGTGGTGGTAATACAAAAAAAGTCTGGGAGCAGACTTAGGACTCCTGCTGCTCATTTTGCCTCCAGGTCCCTCTCCCAGCAAAGGCCAAAAGCTTCCCAGTCTTTGCAGACCTTAAATGCAGCAGCAATGATGACATCATCAGAGGCGACTTTCAGACTGAAAAAATTAATTGGGTCATGGGTTCCCACATGCTGGAACTCAATTGCCCAATTAGGGGAAAATTGAATAATTCTCCCACATCCAATTGGAGTCGGGTGGCTAACACGAAAAGCGGATGACACGACCCCAGCCCACCCCATGACAAAATCGAGCCCGATCTCCCCCTGACAAAGCCATGCTGACTATCCTTGATTAAACCTTGCCTCTCCAAGTGGAGACTAATTCTGTCCCTCAGAATTTTTTCCAATAATTTCCCTACCACTGATGTTAGGCTCACTGGCCTGTAATTCCCTGGTTTATCCCTACTACCCTTCTTGAATAATGGTCCTACGTTAGCTGTTCTCCAGTCCTCTGGCACCTCCCCTGTGGACAAAATTGAGAGGTCGCACAACACCAGGTTATAGTCCAACAGTTTTATTTGAAATCACAAGCTTTCGGAGCTTACTACTCCTTCGTCGGGTGAAGTAAAAAGATACAGAATCGCCAAAGCATATATAGATAGAGAACAATGCATGTGTACCTTACAATTGCAGACAACTAAATTAAATCATCCTGACTATCTGCCGAGGTGTGATAAAGTTAATCAGGTCAGCCAGGAAGGTACCACATCAAAGACATAGCAAGATACAACTGAGACAATGAGGTGGAGTCGCAGGGGGTCTACCGTGTCAAAAGCTGCCGTCTGTATGTAAAACGATAAGCTTTAAAATTTTTACTTTTTTACTGGGAATCACATCTGTGAACAAGCCAACGACGACTCGAGTCCGGATCACGTCATGTATCGTGACATAAACCCAAGATCCCGGTTGAGACCGTCTTCATGAGTGCGGAACTTGGCTATCAGTTTCTGCTCGATGATTTTGCGTTGTCGTGTGTTCCTAAGGTTGCCTTGGAGAACGCTTACCCGCAGATCCGAGGCTGAATGTCCTTGACTGCTGAAGTGTTCCCCGACTGGGAAGTAACAATCCTCATACGTTGCAGTAAAGAATGCACCGCGGCATGGTACATCGGCGAGACCATGCAGACACTGAGACAACGTATGAACGAGCACCGCGCAACAATCGCCAGGCAGGATTGTTACCTCCCAGTCGGGGAACACTTCAGCAGTCAAGGTCATTCAGCCTCGGATCTGCGGGTAAGCGTTCTCCAAGGCAACCTTAGGAACACACGACAACGCAAAATCATCGAGCAGAAACTGATAGCCAAGTTCCGCACTCATGAAGACGGTCTCAACCGGGAGCTTGGGTTTATGTCACGATACATGATGTGATCCGGACTCGAGTCGTCGTTGGCTTGTTCACAGATGTGATTCCCAGTAAAAAAGTAAAAATTTTAAAGCTTATCGTTTTACATACAGACGGCAGCTTTTGACACGGTAGACCCCCTGCGACTCCACCTCATTGTCTCAGTTGTATCTTGCTATGTCTTTGATGTGGTACCTTCCTGGCTGACCTTATTAACTTTATCACACCTCGGCAGATAGTCAGGATGATTTAATTTAGTTGTCTGCAATTGTAAGGTACACATGCATTGTTCTCTATCTATATATGCTTTGGCGATTCTGTATCTTTTTACTTCACCCGACGAAGGAGTAGTAAGCTCCGAAAGCTTGTGATTTCAAATAAAACTGTTGGACTATAACCTGGTGTTGTGCGACCTCTCAATTTTGTCCACCCCTGTCCAACACCGGCATCTCCGCATCATGACCTCCCCTGTGGCCAGACAGGTTCTGAAAATTTGTGTCAGAGCCCCTGTAACCTCCTCCCTTACCTCACACAGCAGCCTGGGATACATCTCGTCTGGGCCTGGGGATTTATCCACTTTTAAGCCCTTTAAAACCGCTAGTACCTCCTCCCTCTCAATACTAATTTGTTCAAGTATATCACAATCCCCCTGCCTGATTTGTATGTCTACATCGTCCTTCTCCATAGTGAACACAGATGCAAAATATTCATTTAAAACCTCACCTACATCTTCCGGCTCTACACACAGATTGCCACTTTGGTCCCTAATGGGTCCTACTCTTTCCCTGGTTATCCTCTTGCCCTTAATAAACTTATAAAACACCTTGGGATTTTCCTTTATTTTGCCCGCCAATGTTTTTTCCTGCCCTCTCTTCGCTCTCCTAATTTCTTTTTTAAGTACCCCCCTGCACTTTCTATACTCCTCTAGGGCTTCCATTGTTTTTAGTGCTTTGTATCTGCCAAAAGCCTCCCTTTTTTTCCTAATCCATTCTTGTATATCCCTTGACATCCAGGGTTCGCTGGGCTTGTTGGTCCCACCCTTGACCTTTACATGAACATGTTGGCGTTGTACTCTCTCTATTTCCTTTCTGAAAGACTCCCACTGCTCTGATGTGGATTTTCCTACAAGTAGCTGATCCCAGTCCACTTTGGCCAGATCCTGCCTTACCATATTAAAATCGGCCTTCCCCCAATTTAGAACTTTTATTTCCGGTCCATCTTTGTCCTTTTCCATGACTACCTTAAATCTCACCGAATTATGGTCACTGTCACCAAAATGCTCTCCTACTGACACTTCTACCACTTGCCCGGCTACATTCCCTAGAATTAGGTCCAGTACCGCCCCCTCTCTTGTAGGACTTTCTACATGCTGGCTCAAAAAGCTCTCCTGGATGCACTTTAAGAATTCCGCACATTCTAAGCCTTTCACACTCTGACTATCCCAGTTAATATTGGGGAAGTTGAAATCCCCTACTATTATTACCCTATTATTTCTACACTTCTCTGAGATTTGCCTACATATCTGTTCCTCTATCTCCCCCTGACTGTTTGGGGACCTATAGTACACTCCCAGCAAAGTGTTTGCCCCCTTTTTGTTTTTAAGTTCTACCCATATGGCCTCATTAGAGGAACCTGCTAAGATATCATCCCTCCTTACAGCAGTAATTGACTCCTTGATTAATATTGCGACACCCCCTCCTCTTTTACACCCCCCTCTGTCTCGCCTGAAGATTCTATACCCCGGAATATTGAGCTGCCAGTCCTGCCCCTCCCTCAACCATGTCTCTGTGATAGCAACAATATCATACTCCCATGTGTTCATCAACACCTTTAATTCATCTGCCTTACTCACAAGACTCCTTGCATTAAAATAAATGCCATCCAGACTTGCCATACTCCCTTGTGCCGTTACATATTTGCTCTGCCTTCCAGGCTGACTTGTTTTTTCCTCTATATTTGGCTGTGCATCACCCCCTACTATAGCTCCACTCCGTATCCCATCCCCCTGCCAAGTTAGTTTAAATCCCCCCCACCAACAGTACTAGCAAACCTCCCCGCAAGGATGTTGGTCCCGTTCCGGTTCAGGTGCAACCCGTCCGACTTGTACAGGTCCCACCTTCCCCAGAAGCAGACCCAGTGATCCAGGAAACTAAAGCCCTCCCTCCTGCACCAACTCTTTAGCCACGCATTCATTTGCTCTATCCTCCTATTCCTATACTCACTAGCACGTGGCACCGGGAGTAATCCAGAGATTACAACCTTTGAGGTCCTGCTTTTTAATCTGTTACCTAGCTCCCTAAATTCTTGTTGCAGGACCTCATCCCTCTTTCTACCCGAGTCGTTGATACCAATGTGAACCACGACCTCTGACTGTTCGCCCTCCCCCTTCAGAATGCCCTGCAGCCGTTCAGTGACATCCTTGACCCTGGCACCAGGGAGGCAACATACCATCCTGGAGTCACGTCTGCGGCCACAGAAATGTCTATCTGTTCCCCTTACGATAGAATCCCCTATCACTATTGGTCTCCCACTCTTTTTCCTCCCCTCCTGTGCAGCTGAGCCACTCGTAGTGCCAAGGACTTGGCTCTTGCTGCATTCCCCTGAGAAACCATCTCCCCCATCAGTATCCAAAATGGAAAATCTGTTGGAGAGGGAGATGGACCCAGGAGACTCCTGCACTACCTTCCTAGTTCTTTTACTCTGTCATCCCTTGTAATCTCATCCTCCCTGGTCAGTGCCCATTTTAATTGTGCCTTTTGGTGACCTTTTTTACATTAAAGATGCTGGGTGCAAATTTGGGATCGTTAGCGCAAGTTTTTGGATGCTACGAGTGCCCTTAGAGCTCCAAACTGACATCCACGATGGGCGTGCACACTAGTGGGGCGAATAGCGGTGGATGCCATATTGGTGCAGGCATTAGCACGCGCGCAGTGAACATCCGCTGGAAGTATGCAGAGAAGATAAGAACATTAGAATTTGTAGCAGAAGTAGGCCATAGTTGTTTCAAGTTTCAAAAGTCTACAGGGGGAGGTGTGGCAGGTGCTGAAGTACTTTTTGCTGACTTCAAGGCTTCTGCATAAACCACTTGCTGCCAGACATGGATGCACTAGTAGGAATTCCCCTTGGAATACAGTATGACTTGGAGAATGAGAAGAGGCCACGCAGAGCAGGACAAGCTGCTGGAAGAGGGAGGAGCAGGAGGGGTAGAAGGTCTCGCACCAGGAGGCCGTATCTGCCCAGGGTGTTCAGGGACCAATTCTCCTTACTGAACCACAGTGAGGAACAATGTTTGAGACATCTGTGCTTCAAAAAGGACGTCCTCACTAGAACCTGCCACCCGCTGCAGCCACAAATGCAACGTCAGAGCAGGGCAAGGACCGCATTGCCAGTGGCTGTGAAGGTGACCGTGTTGATGAACTTTTATGCGCCTGGCTCCTTCCAGGCTGGAGCTGGAGATTTTTACAACATCTCGCAGTTTGCCGTCCACTGTTGCATAAGGGAGGTCACTGAGGCTCTCTGTTGAAAGAGAGCTGACTAAATTTAATTCTCTCTTGCCAGAAACAAGCAGGCGGAGCGAGCACATGACTTCGCAAGGATTGCAGGCTTCCCCATGGCGCAGGGTGCCATTGACTGCACGCACATCGCTTTGCGGGCGCTGCATATCAACTCTGCCATGTACTGAAACTGAAAAGGATTCCACTCCCTCAACGTCCAGCTGGTGTGCAACCATAGGCAGCGAATCACGCAGGTCAATACCTGGTATCCTGGCAGCAGTCATGATGTCTTCATTCTGCGGCAGTCCGCTGTGCCAGCTGCATTTCAGTCACCGTGGCAAACCAAAGGGTGGCTACTGGGCGACAAGGGCTATCATTTGACAAGATGGCTCATGAGTCCAGTGCGCAAACCATGCACACGTGCTCAGCGTGCATACAATGAGAGCCATGCTGCCACATGAAATGTGATAGAGCAGACCATTGGCATGCTGAAACAACGCTTCCGCTGCCTGGACCGCTCTGGAGGAGCCCTGCAGTACTCAGCAGAGCGGTGTCAAGATTCGTGGTGGTATGCCGCACAACCTTGCCATCATGAAGGCACAGCCCTGGCCACCAGCTATATGACGAGCAGCTGAGGAGGAGGAGGAGGAGGAAGAGGAAGAGCAGGAAGAGGAAGAAAGAGGAGGAAAGGAGGCAACCTAGATAGCCCCTTTCTCCCCGGGCTGTCCGTGAAGTATTCATTCAAGTACGATACCAGTAACCGCAACCCCAATTCCCCATTCACCAAAAGTCCCACACCTTACCTGCCCTCTGTCACTGACCATCACAGTGTCTGTTTGGCCACTATGCAAAAATAAAAGCCACCACAAAATAAACATTCCAAACCAAATTTATAACGCAAATCATGCCATATTGCATACAAATATTAACTAATCACCCTTGTGCATTCCCTTAGTGCCTGTCTTCCGTGTGCCTTTGCCTGTCCTAGTGCTCCTACATAGTGCCACCCCAGTGGCTGCAGCATGGCTGGTGAAAGGTTGCTGACTTGCAATGGCGGACACTGCAGACGGCCTCGGCGTACGACCGCGAGCAGCTCTGGGCCTATAAGGCCCGGCTGCAGACTGCGTCATCTCAGTATGGGCGGCAGCAGTCTGAGCTGGCTGGCTGATAGGCAACAGCAAGGGCACTGACGGAGTGGCAGTAGTGGGAGGACGAATGCTGTCTTCGTGAGAGAGGACAGCAGGTTCGTGCTCCATGGAGCCACTGCCACTCTCCCAGGGCGGCGCCGCACCAATCCTAGTAATCTGTTGGAGGACAGATTGCTGGACTATTGTGACATCTTGCAAACCCCTTTGAACTCTATAATCCATAACCATGATGGGAGCAGTCTGAGCTTCCACTGCAGCACTCAGACATTGGGTGGCTGCTGCTTGTGCTGCAATGGAAACTGAGACAGCGGCCATCAGACGCTGCATCATGGTTGGGTCCACAAGTGCGCTAATGCAGTTGGCCACCACTTCCATGCTGTAAAGGATGGGCTCCAAGCTCTGCGCAAAGACCTGTGCCAAGTTGGTGCCGGACTCCCCCATGCTCCTTGACATTGCATGCAGGCTTTCTGGCAGGCTTCCCAATGCACCAAGCATTGCATTGTGCATACCCATCAGCCTTCTCCTGTAGCTTGCCCCATCAAAATCCTCCTCTGAGTACACTGTAGTGGAACCCGTGTGCGACCTCGTCCTCCAGGGAGATGGCAGCTGCTCTATCTTTGCCTCCTGCCTTGGTTGAAGCCCACTCGTGCCCGATATCTCACCACGTGTAGATCCCACCTCTAATCTATCCTCTAAGATACACGCAGTGTCGGTTTCTGAACTGGTGGCTGCGAGTGTGAAATCAAGTGATGGTGCTGTATCTTCATCATCACTCTCTTGTTGGTGTTCCTCCACTGCCTGGCCTGGCTGCACCTCTTGGTTATCTGAAAGGAAAAAGGCACAAGGGTAAGGTTGTGGTGAGGGGCGGGTGGGGGCCGGCGGTGGTGTTGGGGGGTCAGGGTAGTAAGAGGTGCATGCTTACACCATCCGCAGAGATTTTTGTTCCGTGACAATTTCACACTTAAGTAGAAACAGGACGGTGGAACATCTCAGGTTGCTGGTTGGGGCGGAGTCTAAAGTGTAATCGTATTCCATATTATTAGGACTGAAATCGACTAGAGCAAAGAGACCCATTAGCTCCCCACCCCTCTCTGCCCCACCTCTGCCCACCCCCAGTAAAAGGTATTGCTGGAAAATGAGAGCGAACGTCTCAGGATAAGACATTGTTTTGTGATTTAATTTTTGGAAATAAAGTTCATATATATATAAAGAAACCTGGTGATGAAAACAAGTAGGGCTAGAAATTCATTATAGCCAAGGAATGGGTGGTATAATTAGAAAAGTTGGAGAAATAGCGTCGGGCGCTAATGCTTTAGACTGCACGCAAAATTCATGCTCACTGCTTAAAGAAATGATTGGAGCGTTAATTCAAGTCTTTGGGGGGAAAATTCGGTACCTTAGTGCCTCCCTTTAGCGCCAGCAGGTGGTGCTAACGGGGCGCTAGTGCATTATCGCCGGGGCGAGGCTAATCGAACGCCGCACACGTAATCCCACCCTCCGCAGCGCCACCACTGACAGTTATCGCCGGGAGCCTCAACGCCAGGTGCATCATGGTGGTCAAGGAGAAGGAGCCGGAGGACTGAAGCAGCTGTACTCATGGCAGATCCACGCCCCAGGGAGAGAGCCCGCAGATTCAGCAATCAATCAATGGAGACGTTGGTGTTCGCTGTGGAGAGATGGAGGGTGATGCTCTACCCGGCAAGTGGCAGGAGGCCCTCGCCGCAAGTCTTCCGCACCATGTGGAGGGAGGTAGCCCAGCATGTCTTGGGCAGCACTGTGGTCCCCAGGACCCACACACAGTGCAGGAAGAAATTTAACAGCCTCACTCGGGTGATCAGGGTGAGTCACTGCTTCAACAAATGCTACATACCACCATCTGAACCACAGTCTGCACACACTGCCCAAAGCACCACACCACCAGCACTCACCCACCAACAATCTCTACCTACCAACACTCACACTCACATTTCACACCTTGCACAAAATGACAGCCATTCAACTATGGCAGGCACATCTCCCAAACACATTGCTCCACACTCACTCATGCACCTTCCTTTCTCTTGCAGGCCAAGGTGGCTCACAACAGGAGAGAGCAGGAGCGCACAGGCGGGAAACAAGCTGACACCCAACCACTGTCTGCGCTGGAGAATAGAGTGCTGCAGATTATTGGGTGCCAGGTGGTGGATGCCATGGCCACCGGTGAGGTTGACCCCCTTGGGGACAACAACAGTCTGTTCATCCCTACTCCTTCTTCTCACATTCCACTTCCCCCTCACCCCACAAACGATTTGCTCTTTCCAGCTAATCATGCTGTATGCATGCATTTCTCCCTTCCTGCCCCTTCCCTCACCATAACCCGACTCTTGTGCCTTTCAGATAATGAGCAAGCACCTGAGCAGCCTGTCTCTGAGGGCACCGTAGGGAGCGAGGTGGGAGAAGAGGAGGAGGAAGAAGACACCGTGTCACTGCATGTCTCACCCGCAGGCACCAGCTCAGACACTGGTACTACGCGTTCTTTAGAGGCTAGTATAGTAGCGGGATCTGCACAGGGTGAGGCAGCAAGGCCAGGGGGAAAGGGTAGCTCAGGGGCCAGCTCCCCGGAGGGTGAGTTCGCACGCGAGTTCTGCTGCACAGGACTCAGATGAGGACCTTGATGGGGAGGCCTTTAGAAGAAGGGTGATGGGCATGCACACGGAAATGATAGGTGCAATGGCAAGGGTGCCAGAGAGCCTGTCGGCAATGGTAAGGAGCGTGGAGTAGTCCGCCTCCAACATTGCACAAGGCTCTGTGCGCACCATCATTTCCAGTCTGCAAAGGATGGTAGACTCCCAGAGAGACCGTGGCAACCCAGACCTGATGCCACGTGTGATGGGCGATCTGGCAGCTTCCATTGCAGCACAGGCGGAAGCAACGCAACATCTTAGTGCTGTAATGCCGTCTCAGCTTGATGCCATGCAAGCTCTGACTGCTGCCATCATGGTTGGGTCCACCACCATCGAGCAGGGCTTTCATGGTGTCGCAACAGGCCAGCAATCTGTGCTCCAACAGATTGCTAGTGATGCTGAGGTGCTGCCCCGGGGGAGTGGCAGTGGGTCAGTGGAGCAGGAAGCTGCTGTCCTCTCTCAGGATGACAGCATTCCTGCTCCCACCACTGACACTCTGCCATTGCCCTTGTCGCTGCCTCTCATCCAGCCAGCCCAGACTGCTGCTGCCCATGCTGAGGTGGTGCAGTCTGCAGCCGGGCCTTCCAGGCCCAGAGCTGGTCGAGGGCGTCCTGCAAGGCCATCAAAAGTCTCCCAATCAGCAGCCTTCCACCAGCCCTGCTGCAGCCACTGGGCCAACATTTTGTAGGAGCACTAGAGTAGGCAAAGGCACAGTAACGAGAGGCACTAAGGGATTGCACAAGGGCGAATAGCTAATATTGTTGTTGTAAATATGTGTTCACTGATTATTGATAAATTTATTAATTCAGTTTGGTTTCTTTTGTGATGTGTCTCATTTCAGCTTGAATGATGGGGATGTGGTGAGCAACGGGGATCTGGGGTTTAATTCATTCGAACCGCAGTCTGATGAGGCGATCACGGAAGGCCGATTGAGTGGCTGCCTCTTCCCTCGCTCCTGTTCGTCCTCCTCATTGTCCAATTCATCTTCCTCTTCCTCCTCGTCCTCCTACTCTCCCTCTTCCTCCTCCTGAGGTGGTCCCGCAATCCCTGGTGGCAAGGGCTGGGCCCTCATGATGACCAAGTTGTGGAGCATGCAGCCAGACCACCACGAAAAGGGACACCCACTCAGCCAAGTACTGAAGGGCTCCTCCTGAGAAGTCAAGGCAGCGGAACCACTGCTTGAGCACCCTGATGGTCTGCTCGATGATGTTCCTGGTGACAGCATGGCTCTCATTATATGAGGGCTGGGCAGGAGTGTTGGGGCTGCGGAGGGGAGTCATGAGCCAAGTGGAGAGCGGAAAGCCCTTGTCTCCGACCAGCCAGCCGCGAGCTTGACATGGTGGCTGGAAGAGTGCTGGCACACTGGTCTGGCACAGGATGAAGGCATCATGGCTGCTGTCAGGATAGCGAGCATTGACATTAAGGATTCGCTGTCTGTGGTCACACACCAGCTGCATATTAAGTGAGTGGTAGCCTTTGTGGTTACGGAAGATCTCAGGATTGTTATGCGGTGCCCGCAAAGCCACGTGGGTGCAGTCAATGGCACCCTGCACCATGGGGAATCCCGCTATCCTGACAAAGCCACATGCACATTCGTCCTGCTTCTCTCTGGTGATGGGGAAGGAAATGTAGTCCCTTCTCCGACTGTCGAGAGCCTCTGTGACTTCCCGGATGCAGCGATGGACGGCGAACTGCGAGATGTTAGCTATGTCTCCTGTTGCAGACTGGAAGGATCCGCTGGTGAAGAAACTGAGGGCAACGGTGACCTTGACTGTCACTGAGAGAGCCGTGGTAGCCCTGATCTGAGGCTGGAGGTCTGGTTGCAGGAGGTGGCAGAGTTCTGTGACCAACTCCTTGATGAAGCGGAGCCTTCTAATACACTGCTCATCGCTTAATTGGAGGTAGGAGAAATGCTCTCGGAATACTCTCAGAGGGTAAGGTCTCCTGTTGAGAGTTCTGATGGCCCTCTTCCTCCCTCTGGCCACATGTTCCAGTCTTTCTCGCTCCCTCTGCCATAGATCCTGGAGGTCGAGGTTGATTGTCAGTACAGCCCCCAAGTGTAGCAGTTTGATATTTTTTAAGAATAAATGTAGCTACTTTTTAGTTGCCACAACACTCCTGATACTAAATAACCTTGAAATTACAGAATGAGACTATTGCACTATGTGAAACTGACAAGAAACCACTGAAACACAATTAACCTACAGCTGCGACTCATTACTGATGATCCCTTTAAATAACGCCCCTGGAGCTGGATTCCTGTTGCTTCACACCAGCTCTCCCTGTTGCTGTTTCCTCCAGGCAATAAGTAGGTGTCGATAATCAATTTCGCAGATTGGGTGGCCAGTGAGCGTTGCACACTCACTGATGTTACGATCCACCTGGCATTGAGGCTTCTGGCGATAACTGTTAGTGGTGGTGCTGCGGCTGGGGGTGGGGGTTGGGATTTGGCGTATGCCGTCGGATTCGCCTCGGCCCGGCGATATTGTTCTAGTGCCCTGTTAGCCCCATCTGCTGGAGCTAACGGGAGGTGCTAAGTTACCGAATTTTTCCCCCATAGAGTAGTAAACCTCTGTAAAGGAAAATTCCATTAGAATACATGTCGGGAAGTTCCTGAGAGCTGCTCCTGCATTACTTCAGCGGAAGTGCCAGAGGAGCAGGAGCAGTTCCAAGGAATTCCCCAGCCATAGAGAAACTCAAAGGTCGATTTTTGTCTTTACTACCTGAGTTTTAAGCATCATCTGGGCAGAGTGCAGAGAGAAAAATTGGCGGAGAGAATCAGACCCCAACCCCATAATGGGGCCTGCCTGATTTTCCACTAGAGCAGAGAAGGCTAAGAAGAGATTTAATAGAGGTTTTTAAAATTATGAAGGATTTTGAACAGAGGAAAGATTATTTCCACTGGTTAGCTATTAGTGACCCTGGGGTCATCAATTTAAGGAGAGCAGTTAAAAGAGAAATGTCTTTATGCAAAGGATTGTTAGAGCCTGTTTGCTGTGCCACAGGAAATGGTTCAGGCAGACATTATTTTATCTTTGAAGGGAAAAATGGATAACTATTTGAAGCAGAGTAATGCATAGGGCTATGAGGAGAAGGTGGGACAGCGTGATTAGTTTTGGATTGCTTTAGCAAAGATCTGGCAGATGCTATGAGCAAATTTGATTTATTCATTCCTGTGATGTGGTATTTATTGCCCATTCCTAGTTACCCTGAGAAGGTGGTGGTGGGCCTCATTCTTTAACAGCTGCAGTCTGTGTTCTTTGTAGTGGTTTGATTACTACTGACTGTTTTGCTAGGCCACTTCAGAAGGTAGTTAAGAGTCAACCACATATAGACCTTACTGGGTAAGGATTCCTTCCCTAAAGGACATTAGTAAACCAGTTGGGTTTTTATGACAATCTGATAGTTTCATGGCCAGTTTTACTGATACCAGCTTTTTGCTTTTTTTCCTTCTGTGCTGTAAACTTCTATGGTTCCTCCCATTAATTTAAATGGAAGGAAAATCAGGTGGGTTTCATTATGGGCTTGCAATCTTCCCCACGCCATTTTCCCCTTTGCACTCCATTCAGGAGATGCTTAATATCCCAGGTAATATAGACACAAATCTACCCCATAGGTTATATTTTCCTCTGTTTGACCATTTTTACAAAGAGTAAAAGTATGGAAACGGGGATACAGTAAGGGTAGAACGCTCTAACAGACTATTTGTCCATGTTCACCATTGCTGTGCAGATCAGTCCTATCCAAAAATGGGTTCAGGCAAATTAGCAAAAAGTTAAAAAAAAACAGCTTCTTGTTTGTGGGATGAGAGAGAGTACAGCAACTATGTTGATACCTTGGAATTTGCATCTGAGCTATAAGGAGAAGCTATGGAAACTGTGAATGTTTACATTGGATAAATAACAGCTCAGGAGAGATTGTCAAGATTCTAAAGGGATAGATTGATTGAACCCTTTAGATTTCAGTTCAGAAGAGGAAGGGTACATAGACAATTTGGATTTAACTAATTTAAACAGAGGGGTGGTGAATATAAGGAACACATTTCTAGAGACAGTGAGGTGAATGGTGTTGACAAATAAATATTTGGCAGAAGAAATGATTGAGGGTTATAAGGAATAAAGTACTGCATGGAATTTTTTTTAACTTTTGGGATCGGGCAGATAGATTGATGGATGTAAACAGTGGTATCCCCAGTCATTCTTAGGACCACTGCTCTTCTCAATATATATATAAATGATCTGGACTGGGGTATGGAGGTACCTTACCAAAATTTGCAGATATCACAAAAAATGGGGTGTGCTTAACTCTGAAGAGGACTTTAGGAAGACATAAATAGGCTAGTAGATTAAGCAGAAAGATGACTGCTGAAATTTAATGTGGAGAAATGAGAGATGATACATTTTGAAAGGAAGAATAAGGATAGGAAGTATACACTAAATAGCCAAACTTTAAAAGAAGAAGAGCACAGAGATTTAGGAGTTCAAGTATACACATCTTTAAATGGATGGAAAATCAGGGGGCTTTCTTACAAGCATCTGCTCCTCCTCATCCTGTTTTCCTCAATGCACTGCACCCATGTGATCCAATAAATGTGGGTGTAGGAATAGCAAAATCTGCCCAGTTGTTAAAGCTGTACAAAAAAAGCACAGAGGTTATCGAGTACATAACAGTATTGATGTGGGCAGAACTCACCCTGGATAAGGAGCAGCTGCAATGAATGCAAGGGTGGACAAAGAGGTCTTGTGCTCTATTATGGTACCTCTATGTACCTAGCCACTGTGTTTTGCTGGGGGATGCCATCCTAACCCACCAAAAAGGTACTGCAAGATCTCCATCACACAGTTCACTAGCCTGTGAAACATGTTTTATTATCTTGACTCAACTATTTTTCAAATGTATTGAACACTTTACAGCCAGATTAATTTTTTGTCATCTATACTGGTTAAGTTCCTAGATAGGTGCTTGAGAAGTGTTAAAAGATCATTATTCTGGGTTGTATTGATTGACTGATTATTTTGCTGTCTCCACTAACAAAATTGTATTGCACAAAACCACCTGTTTAAAAATTCAGTGCATCCATTGACCCCGATATTGCCTGAGTGCTGGGCAGGTGGACCACACCAGAAGTGCACGCCATCTGTCCAGGCCAAGGTAGACCTGATTTTAGTGGGTCAGGTTATTACCATTAGCATGGTGCATGCCCACCCCCACCCCGCAGGACCTTGTGCTGGGAATCAGGGCAGAAACAGGAGCACAGCTACAGGCTTGGCTGCTGGCATCAGGGCATTATGGTTGCTGTTGCAGAACAGGAAGCTTCCAGGCCCAAAAGTCTGGTGAGCCTCTAAGAAATAAATGGGCCACTTACCATGTTGACCATCCTTGGCTTGCAATGTGGACTCCTTAGATCCTTCAATTTGAGGGTGGTTCAGGCACAAAGCCCATTACCAGCTACTTGGGTTGAAGGGATAATTACTAGTCCTAGCCCCTTTTGGGCTACCCCGGATCAGGCGTATTCCCCAGACGTTCACCTTCAACTAAAGTTAGAGGTAGCCGAATCCTAAAGACGCTTAATTGGGTCTAAAGGTCCAGATTATCTCTCCCTAAAGGAAAGGAACAGCCTGAAGATGTTACCGTCCTCCAGATAGCACTTTTAATAAGTTTAGCTAGACTGTAACGTTCCGGATATTATGAGGGTCCGGAAAACTCCCTCAGAATTCTGCAACTCCTCACCAAAGAGTGTACAGAGATTGAGTTTGCGAGTTTGATACAGAAGTACTATGTGAGACAATTCTAAAAATATATAGATTTATTAAAGAACCGACATGTAATTACAGTTGGTGATTCAATCGCAACTTTAACAATTCCAAAAACAGAAAGCTTTTACAATCTTATTATCAGAGATCCTTATTCTCAAATCTTAACTTCGTTACATTTTTACATTTCTTAGTCTATTCCAGGATATCCACCAAAATCAAATACAAGTACCTTGATCCCCGAGACTCAAAGAGTTGAAGACTTACAGAGCTTGCCTCTGAAGTCTGAGAATCGCTTTGCCCCTTCAAGCGAATCTGTCTTCCCATTTGAAAGTCCAATTTTTATACCCTTTCTCAGTGGTATTTCCTTTGAAGTTTTCTGCTGATGTAAGCTAATTATCTCTAGTCATTTTTCTGCTGACCCCTTCTATTCTTACAGTTAGTTCAGCTGGTAGCAAGCAGACTCGTGTCTCTACCTTTAGGTGTTTCAAGTTCAACACAAAAACAATGTGATGGCTGGTGCCTCCCCCACCTGATGCCACTCTTACCAAGGTCTTCTGTTTGTATCTTTTGCATTTAGAACACCTCAACCAGATGCACCATTGTCTTCTTAGTTACCTCAACTGGTTGCATTAAGAATTATGGGGGATAAATTCAGTTGGTTGCGCCTCCTGTTAGCGCCTTAAGAGGGCGCTAATGGGGCGCAAAGCAACTAGCGTCCGGGCGCGGTGATGTTTGCGCTGCTCGCGAAATTAACTAGACATTTTGTGGCGGCGCTAAACACTACCACCACGATCTCCTGCGCCGGCAGATCGTGACGTCAGTTGAGTGCGCAACGCCCCGGTAGCGCCCCGGAGCGGATATTGAGTGGCGCCCCCTGCCTTACCGCCTGACGCTAGCAACGACAGGTTGAGGGGAGCGTTCTCCAGTCATGAAGGGAAAGGGGGAGCGCTATTTAAAGGTGACCACTTCCTGCCTTTTATTGTTGGTGCCATTTTTGAACTACGCATTCTGAGAGAGAGAGAGACATCTGGAGAGATTCAACGTTGTGTGAAGGAGTTTTG
This sequence comes from Squalus acanthias, assembly GCA_030390025.1. Lineage (NCBI taxonomy): Eukaryota > Metazoa > Chordata > Chondrichthyes > Squaliformes > Squalidae > Squalus > Squalus acanthias. Next base: position 187,270,572 of record CM059425.1, read on the forward strand.
GGTACTGAGCAGCACTTTGCAGGTTCATTTTGATTTGCCATTCCTTGTATCGATTTAGAAGAAACTGTGGGGGCTGCACTCTGAGCTCTTTGCCTGGTACTCTCCATTGTTCTTTCCAGCAGATTTGATGTGTAGGTCACTCCAGGCCGAGATTCAAGGCTGCAATGAGCAGGATGTGGATGGAAAGCAAGATTAACCATCCCCTTTAAGAACTGGCCCGTGCCATTGTGTGTGTGTTCCATTACTGACTGACATTACATGAGCTTCGCCAGCGCTCTGAGGTAGCGCCTCGCTCCTCGGCCTTTGCACCTTAAGGGGGAAAAATTCAGTCGCGCCCCATTTGGGGCGCAAATATCGTCCGGGCGCAAAAATTAGCGCCTGGCGCTAATTATCGCCACTGACTGGAAACTTCACTTTTAACGCCCCTGGAGGTTATTGCAGTGCTAAATCAGGCGTTTCACACCTGTCTTAAGGCGCAAAGGCCGAGGAGCGAGGCGCTACCTCAGAGCGCTGGCGAAGTTCATGTGATGTCAGTCAGCAATGGAACACACACACAATGGCACGGGCCAGTTCTTAAAGGGGATGGTTAATCTTGCTTTCCATCCACATCCTGCTCATTGCAGCCTTGATTCTCGGCCTGGAGAGACCTGCACATCAAATGTGCTGGAAAGAACAATGGAGAGTACCAGGCAAAGAGCTCAGAGTGATGCCCCCACAGTCTCTGCTAAATCGATACATGGAATGGCAAATCAAAATGAACCTGCAAAGTGCTGCTCAGTACCCAAAACTCCTTCACACAACGTTGAATCTCTCCAGAAGTCTCTCCCTCTCTCTCTCAGAATACGTAGTTCAAAAATGGCACCAACAATAAAAGGCAGGAAGCGGTCACCTTTAAATAGCGCTCCCCCTTTCCCTTCATGACATAAGAACGCTCCTATCAACCTGTCGTTGCTAGCGTCAGGTGGTAAGGCAGGGGGCGCCACTCAATATCCGCTCCGGGGCGATACCGGGGCGTTGCACACTCGTCTGACGTCATGATCTGCCGGCGCAGGAGATCGTGGCGGTAGTGTTTAGCACCGCTGCAAAATGTCTAGTTAATTTCGCGAACGGCGCAAACTTCACCGCGCCCGGGCGCTAGCTGCTTTGCGCCCCATTAGCGCCCTCTTAAGACGCTAACGGGAGGCGCAACCTACTGAATTTTTCCCCCATATAAGACAGGTGTGAAGCGCCTGATTTAGCGCTCCAATCACCTCCAGGGGCGATAAAAGTCAAGTTTGCAGTCGGTGGCGATAATTAGCGCCAGGCGCTAATCTTTGTGCCCGGACGATAATTGCGCCCCAAATGGGGCGATACTGAATTTCTCCCCCTATGTCTCTACCCTAGGTGTTCGAAGCTCATCATAAAAAACAGTGTAACAGCAGTGGTTCTATTTGATGTCATTTTTACGAAGGCATATGTTTCTTTATCTTTCTGTGTTTCATTTCAAAGTGTTGGTTTAAGACACTTTAACTGGGTATACCATTGTGTTCTTGCCAAGGCTTCAGACTTCCTGGAACCTCTAATCTTCTGTTTCAACGAGGCTATTGTTTCAGTGTCAACAACTTATCTTATCTCAAAAGCCTGTATGCTGTTTACAGCTTTAGATTTTTGAGGCTTCCAGATTTTCAAGCCCAGTATGTCATGTTTTAATAAAGTCAAAATTCTTTCATAGGATGGTGTATTTTTCTGAATAGGTATATTGCATATTCCTTCGCAGGGTGACACTGTAAATGGACACCCCTTAGATGTTAACCAAACATATTGAGGTTGGAGAGCTGGAAATGAGCCCTCATGCCTCATTACCATGTCAACACCTGGGGGCTCCACCCTCTCCTATGCTACTAATTCCATTCTAAAGCCGTCAGCTTACTCGATGTAAGACCATATCTAGTCCAAGCCTAAATTCCAGCTCTTCTGGCGTTACAGCAGGTGTATTCCGGAAGGATCACCAATTTCCAGCTCCAACAAATATGATTTCAAATGCAGCTCATAATTCAGTGAGCTCAACCTTATTGATAAATTGAGGGTGCACAGCAATGAACATTGGAATGCTCAGTGTATAGGATGAGTGAGGTCCCCTATAACTCAGCAATAAAAAAGTCACAGGAGAATTATTCGGCTTTCGTCATGAATTGAATAAATTTGACATCCCACTGTTCTGCATTATTTATTCTGTTTATACAAGTGAGGGAATAATTTTGTTTAAAATGAAATAAATAATTTTAATTTAAATGTAGTTTAGGTTTTTGATTAAGTTTAAAAGGGATTATAATACTTATAATTGTGTCATATGAGTTGTTTTATCTCAATCCAAGTCATCTTGAAAAATCTCATCAGCAAAATTGAAATGTGACATTTCAGCTCCACATACTACTTCTTCCATGAAGGAATCATGAAGCCAGTATAAATATCAAGCTCCATCTCTTCCTATAAGAGAAAAGAGGTAGAACATGTGGCCAATTTTGTAGGCAACTTAATGGGTTGTAAGTGAAGTATAATGGACCACCTGAATATCCCAGACCTGTGACAGGACCCAGGAAAGGAAAAGACATTCTGGTCATATTGCTTTCTGATAATCATTTAATATAATGGGATTTATCAAAAGGAGTGCTGTGTAAATACGTAGCACATTGATTTGTTGCAGAATAAAATATACAGAAATATATATCTGCAATAGCCAGCATGAGTTATGGGAAACATGCCCATAAGTCAGGCTGACCAGATAAGATGTGAGTGACAATGTTATGATTGGGTTTTGGCCAGCCTCACAAATGGCAATAGTAATCATATCTCACTGAAAGCCAGCGTGTATTCTATTTATACTTCTTGTATGTTTATAGAATTAAACAATAATTTTAGTAATCACATTTGTAGTTATTGTAGCCCACGAAACTCGGCTGTGTACTTTATCAGTGTAGTGTAATTCTTGTAAAAATATGATTTTTATGTCTACTGCCATTTCACTACACAAGTGTTATAAATTGCATTAGATTCATCTTACGGAAGAACTAATACAATCATTACTGAACAGATTTGTGTTGTTTTTCAACTGCCTTGTGGCCATGCTAAGTAATTCATTACACAGACCACTGGATATCTCAGAGATTCATTTATAAATTGTATTACCTTCAAGAATGCCTTGCAGTGGAGTAAGGGTCACAACAGAAACAGAGTGTACTGAACTAAGCAGTTAAAACACAGAAAGGAGTGTATTATGCAACCAGAAATACAAACAGTAATAACATTTGATTCCCAGCAAATGAAAAATAAAATTGTTAGTAGAATGGGAAGCTTCTTGCAATTTTTTTTTTATTCGTTCATGGGATGTGGGCATCACTGGTAACAATAACAACAACAACAACTTAATTTTTATAGCGCCTTTAACGTAGTAAAACATCCCAAGGTGCTTCACAGGAGTATTAAAAGACTAAAAAATTTGACACCGAGCCACATAAGGAGAAATTATGGCAGGTGACCAAAAGCTTGGTCAAAGAGATAGGTTTTAAGGAGCGTCTTAAAGGAGGAAAGAGAGGTAGCGAGGCAGAGAGGATTAGGCAGGGAATTCCAGAGCTTAGGGCCTAGGCAACAGAAAGCACGGCGACCAATAGTTGAACGATTATAATCAGGGATGCTCAAGAGGGCAGAATTAGAGGAGCGCAGATATTTCGAGGGGTTGTGGGGCTGAAGGAGATTACAGAGATAGGGAGGGGCGAGGCTACGGAGGGATTTGAAAACAAGGATGAGAAATTTGAAATCGAGGCGTTGCTTAACCAGGAGCCGGTAAGGCCAGCATTTATTGCCCATCCCTAATTGCCCTTAAGATGGTGGTGGTGAGCTGCCTTCTTGAACCGCTGCAGTCCGTGTGGTGAAGGTACTCCCACAGTGCTGTTAGGGAGGGATTTCCAGGATTTTGACCAAGTGCCGATGAAGGAACAGCGATATATTTCCAAGTCAGGATGGTGTGTGACTTGGAGGGAACTTGCAGGTGATGGTATTCTCATGCGCCTGCTGCCCTTGCCCTTCTAGGTGGAAGAGTCGCAGGTTTGGGAGGTGCTGCTGAAGAAGCCTTGGCAAGTTGCTGCAGTGCATCTTGTAGATGGTATACACTGCAGACACGGTGTGCCAGTGGTGGAGGGAGTGAATGTTTAAGGTGATGGATGGGGTGCCAAGCAAGTGGGCTGCTTTGTCCTGGATGGTGTTGAGCTTCTTGAGTGTTAATGGAGCTGCACTCATCCAGGCAAGTGGAGAGTATTCCATCATACTCCTGACTTGTGCTTTGTAGATGGTGGAAAGGCTTTGGGGAATCAGCGGGTGAGACACTCATCGCAGAATACCCAGCCTCTGACTCGCTCTTGTAGCCACAGTATTTATATTCCCTGAAATTCTGATAGTATCTGCTAGGAATGATTTGCCGGAAATGTCGGAAACCTCCAGCAGGTTAGTCAGCATCTGTGGAGAGAACAAGTAAGTTAACATTTCAGGTGTAACCCATCGTCAGAACTGGAAAGCATTACAGATGAACAGCATTTAGAAGGAACAGAACAAAGGGAAGGGGAGAAAAAAAACACACACACAGACACACACACGTGTGAGCAAGGAAGTAGAATGATCTATAAAGTGCTTAACTGGAAAACAGGAGATGGTTAATGCCTGAAATGATAGTAAAATGGGACAATAGGAAGAAGCACAATGAATGAAATGAAAGACATTTAAAAAATACAGAGAATGTGTGAATAACTAAGATGGTGGGTGGGGGGGGGGGGGGTGGTGTGAGTAAAGTAGATCTAAAATGGAAACATAAAAGCTGGCAGATTGGAACAGAATCTGGCAGTTTAGCAGAAGAAAAAAGGTGTAGGGCTGCAAACTGTCTGATCGAAAGATAAAGTACTGCTCCTCAAGCTTGTGTTGATCTTCATTGGAACAGGGCAGAAAGCCATAGATGGAGAGGCCAGAGTGGGAGTGGGATGCAAAATTGAGTTTGGGCTTGTACTTGCAGACATAGCGGAGATCTTCAGCAAAGTGGTCACCTAAACTACATTTGGTCTGCTCATTGTAGAGGAGACTGCACCGTGAGCAGCAGTTACAAAATAGAAGACAGGAGGGCCGGTGAATAACGTCAGTAGGTAAGTCTCCCGGCCGATTTTAACTGCCCGCCTGCTCAGTTTCCACTGGGTGGGTTGGGTTAAAATTGCCTCTGAAGAAACAGAGATGGCAAGGGATGGGCAGAAATTAGAAGCATAGCTAATAAACTTCTCTAGGTGTGGGCGAAAGCAGGACGGAGCATCAACGCAGTCATCAATATAATGGAAAAAGAGGCCAGGGAGGGGACCTGAGTAGGACTGGAACAAGTGTATTCAACATATCTATAAAAAAGACCAGCTAAACTATGATCCATCAGGTTCCCAAAGCAACACCTTTTATCTGGAGGAAGTGAGTAGCATTAAAGGAGAAGTTGTTCAAGGTGAGGATAAGTTCAGCCAGGTAGAGAAGGATAGTGGTGGATAGAGGCTGGATGGGCTGCTGTTCAAGGAAAAAGCAGAGGGCCCATCCTGGTGAGGATTGGAGGTGTTAAGGGACTGTACGTCCACAGTAAAAGGAGAAGGTTTGGGGCAATGTTCCCTTTAAGCTGCATGGCCGCGCAGTGCTCTGGAGGTCCCGCCCAGCCAGCAGTGAGCTGGCTTTTAAATGGAAAAACTGCACATACGCGGAATTTTGAATGGGCCGCGCAGCCCATTTAAAGGGGCCGCGTGGTCCAAAAAAAAGTTAGAGGGAACATTGGTTTGGGGTGAGAAAAACGTAATTCATTAAAGTGACAGAGGGTGCCAGATGAATTAGAAATGTAGGTGGATAGGAAGTGGACAAGCGGTGCAAAAATGGAGTCAAGATAAGAGTAAATTAATTTGATGGGCCAGGAGCAGGCTGAAATGATTGATCTTCTGGGACCGTTCTGTTTATGTATCTTGCGGAAGAAGTAGAAATGGGCTGTGCAAGGGTGGTGAACTATGAAGTTGCAGGCAGTGAGGAGAAGATCCCCGAAGGAAATGAGGTCAGTAACTGGTAAATGATAGCTTGGTGTTCATTAGTGGGACTATGGTCTAGCGAGAGAGTGGGGAAGCTGACGTTTAGCCTCAGTAGCAACAATAACAACTTGTATTTATATAGTGCCTTTAATGTAGTAAAATGTGCCAAGGCGCTTCACAGGAGCGTTATTAAACAAAATTTGGCACGAGCCACATAGGAGATATTAGGGCAGATGAGAGGTAGGCTTTAAGGAGCGTTTTAAAGGAGGAAAGAGAGGTAGAGAGGTGGAGAGGTTTAGGGTGGGAATTCCAGAGCTTAGTGCCTAGGCAGCTGAAGGCACGACCGCCAATAGTAGAGCAATTAAAATCGGGGATGGTCAAGAGGCTAGCAAAGTAGAGTTCTTCTGCCATACAGCAACAGAGCCCTCTTTGATAGTAGGTTTGATAATGATGTTGGATTGGACCTGAGAGAATAGGGATTCAGAGGGAGATAGATTACAATGAGTGAAAGGAGGGTAGACACTGACATGGCCGATATCTCAATGAAAAGATCAGGATAGGGTAGGTGGTTGGGGGAGGGAACCAAGTGGATTGGGATCACTGAAGACAGGAGAAGGGGTCAGATGTGCAGGGAGGAAGTCTCTTGGCCAAAAAGGTTGACACGGAGATGAAGGCGGCGGAAGACTGTCGTATCCAGTAAAAGTCAAGTGCGCTTATGGCCTATTGGGTTTAGTTTATATTTATCACTCAAGTGCAATTTTCTTAACTGCACAGACAGCAATGAGTCCTGAATTGTAAGCATGCTAGTTTACCAAAATGGGAATGATTGAAAACATCTTTACTACTCAAATCAGAGGCAAACTGCAAACCACAGCATGGCTCTTTATTATTACTTCCATTATCCGCTCAGGCCAGGTGACAGGAAATCAAAATGTCACTTAGCTGAGGCTGAAAGGCTGCTGCCACTGCCCTGACATCTCCTTCAACCACAACAATTATTAATGTGTGTATTGCTGTTGGATAGTAATTATCTTGAGCGTGTCCAATAAACATATGCTAATGAGATCAGCCTGCCAACATTTGGAATCCATTTCACATGCAAGCAAAAGACGTAAAAGGAAAAAGGAAGAAAAGCTAAATTCCCAGCGTTAGATGGCAAACCAATGCTGTCGCTATGGCATAAGAGGTTTTCAACCCGCTGACCCATACATGTATACTTACATTAAATATTTAAGACCACAATGTTTTATTCAGAATGTCAGGAAGATGAAATGATTGGTCTGAAACAGTAGAAAGATGAGAGGGGGACAGGGTGAGCAGGAGACAGACAGATTGAAAGAGAGAGAGCGAGCGAGTGGGAGGAGCAGAGCAAAGAGGAAAAGAGATACTTATTGGTTGCAGACATCCTGAAGGCAAATAACGCTGTGAGATTCTTTAACTTCCTGAATTATTCATAAGCATTTAATGGAACAAATTCAGAAAAGCTGACTGCATTCAATAGGTTATACAATAAAAACATTAATTTGTACCATCCTATTCCATCTCCTTTCTATAAAATTCATATATTGCTGTATCATTTTCCTAATGTATAAAATCACTAGCTCTGTTCCTTTCTGGCAGTATATCATTTATTATTCCTTTAATGCCCGAAGTCTCCTTCGTAGATTGAAGACAGCATATTGTTTTTTCCCCAAAATTACCATGATGAATATTCCAATAATGAGTAATGCACTTGAGAGAGCCAGCTTCCAATAAGTTTGGCAAGTGTTCAAACATGTGTGTAAATACGAACCATCAAGTGCAGTGGTAGGCTATGTGTTGGCCAACCGGCCAGGTTTTTTTCTTGAGGTTTGGCTCCCCTCAAAGTAAAATAAGTTTGTCAAACCTGTAAAACCAGATGTTATTGCAACAGAGCTCTCTGAACATCAGCTTCAATTTGTCTGGAAAATTCTGAAGGAATATGACCTTAACAAGAATTACTGATTGTGGCACAAACCAAGATTACTGACTGTCATTCACTTAGTTGGACCAGCAGTCAGCATAGATCCAGTTACAGACATCCAGAAAGAACAGTTTAATATATGTTGTTGGATGGGTCATTGGGGCAGTTATTGTGAGGTAACACTACAGAATAATGAAATAGAACAAAACCAGAAAATGCTGCAAATACACAGCAGAACTGTCAACCTTCCAACAGAGAAAAGACAGGTTAATGTATTGGGGAGAGCAAATGCAGATTAAACATTCCAATTTTTTCCCAAGTGTAATCTCCAATTCAACTTCCCTTCCAATGCCCTTTCCACCATTGGTCTCCTACTCTGCTCCAGCTTCAAGAACAGTTGTGCTGATTCTCTAATACAGTGCTCACAGGGGCGCATCTCAGGAAATCACGGCCCCGCAGCTCACGCCCAGTTTCTCAAGAGTACCACTCTCTGTTAGGAGGCCCATTGCAGAGTAATGTCATGTTTCACATCGCATTAGATTTCACATCACATCACATTTTAAATCATGTTATGTTTTATATCATGCCACGTTTCACGTTGCGTCATGTCTCACATTGTGACATGTTTCACATCATGTTTCATTTAAGCCACGTCATGACATATTTTATGTCATTACACTTTTATGTCGTGTCACATTTTACAACACGTCACATTTTATGCCACATCATGTGTTATGTCACACCTTGTTTAATGTCCTGTCACATTTCACGTCACGTCATATTTCACATCACGTCACATTTCAATTTGTGTCACATTTCAGGTCACGTTGCATTTCTCGTGTCACATTTCACATCATGTCACATTTCACGACACATCACGTTTCAAGTCACGTCAAGTTCCACAACACATTACATTTCACGTTACATTTCACATCATGTTCATGTCATGTCACGTTTCATGTTACGTTGCATTTCACGTCACATTTCACGTTTCACATCACGTCACATTTCACATCAGGTCACGTCACATTTCACATCACGTCGCATTTCATGCCACATTTCACATCGCGTCACATTTCATGTCACATCACATTTGATGCCATGTTTCACATCATGTCACATTTCATATCACGTTATCTTTCACGCCACATCACGCTTCACGTTACACCACATTTCACATCAGGTCACATTTCAAGTCACATCACATTTCATGTCATGTCATGTTTCACGTCACATCACATTTCACGTCATGTCACATTTCATGCCACGTTCCACGTCAGGTCACATATCACGTGATGTCACCTTTCTCAATGTCATGTTTCATGTCACATCAGCTTTCACATTGTGTCACATTTCATGTCACGTCACATTTCACATCATGTCACGTTTCACATTTCACATCACGTCACATTTCACGTCGCTCACATTTTAAGTCAAATCACGTTTCACGCCATGTCACATTTCACATCGATTCTCATTTCACATCACGTCATGTTTCAGGTCACATCAGATTTCATGTTGCATGACATTTCATGTCATGTCATATTGCACGTCATGTCACGTTGCACGTCGCATCACATTTCACATTTCATGTTGCAGCACATTTCACATCACATTTCACGTATTGTCAACTTTCATGATGCGTCACATTTCATGTCATGTCACGTTTCACATCGCGTCACATTTCACATCATGTCATGTTTCACGTCACATCACATTTCATGTCATGTCACATTTCACGTTGCGTCATGTTGCATGTCACGCTACTTTCATGTCATGTCACATTTCACATTGAGTCACGTTTCATGTCATGTCACATTTCATGCCATATCACATTTTACGCCACATTTCACGTCATGTCACATTTCTCGTAACGTCACATTTCATGTCATATCACGTCACATAATATTTCACGTTTCATGTCACATTTCATGTCACATCACCTTTCACATTGTGTCACATTTCACATCATGTCACATTTCACGTCACATCACATTTCACAGCATGTCACACTTCACGCCACGTAACATTTCACGTCACGTCATATTTCACATCACGTCACATTTCATGTCGTGTCACATTTCAGGTCACGTTGCATTTCTCGTGTCACATTTCACATCATGTCACATTTCACGACACATCACGTTTCAAGTCACGTCAAGTTCCACAACACATTACATTTCACGTCACATTTCACATCATGTTCATGTCATGTCACGTTTTATGTTACGTTGCATTTCACGTCACATTTCACGTTTCACATCACGTCACATTTCACATCAGGTCACGTCACATTTCACATCACGTCGCATTTCATGCCACATTTCACATCGCGTCACATTTCATGTCACATCACATTTGATGCCATGTTTCACATCATGTCACATTTCATATCACGTTATCTTTCACGCCACATCACGCTTCACGTTACACCACATTTCACATCAGGTCACATTTCAAGTCACATCACATTTCACGTCATGTCACATTTCATGTCACGTCACCTTTCACATTATGTCTCATCTCACATCTTGGGACATTTCATGTCGTGTCACGTTTCACGTCACGTCACATTTCACATCGCCTCACATTTCACATCATGCCACATTTCACATCACATTTCACATCATGTTCACGTCATGTCACATTTCATGTTATGTTGCATTTCATGTCACATTTCACGTCACATCACATTTCACGTCATGTCACATTTCACGCCACGTTTCATGTCACGTGACATTTCACACCACGTCATCTTTCACTTCATGTCGCATTTCACATCATATCACTTTTCAGGTGGTGTCATACTTCACATTGCCTCACATTTCACGCTGTGTCACATTTCATGCCACGTTCCACGTCAGGTCACATATCACGTGATGTCACCTTTCTCAATGTCATGTTTCATGTCACATCAGCTTTCACATTGTGTCACATTTCATGTCACGTCACATTTCACATCATGTCACGTTTCACATTTCACATCACGTCACATTTCACGTCGCTCACATTTTAAGTCAAATCACGTTTCACGCCATGTCACATTTCACATCGATTCTCATTTCACATCACGTCATGTTTCAGGTCACATCAGATTTCATGTTGCATGACATTTCATGTCATGTCATATTGCACGTCATGTCACGTTGCACGTCGCATCACATTTCACATTTCATGTTGCAGCACATTTCACATCACATTTCACGTATTGTCAACTTTCATGATGCGTCACATTTCATGTCATGTCACGTTTCACATCGCGTCACATTTCACATCATGTCATGTTTCACGTCACATCACATTTCATGTCATGTCACATTTCACGTTGCGTCATGTTGCATGTCACGCTACTTTCATGTCATGTCACATTTCACATTGAGTCACGTTTCATGTCATGTCACATTTCATGCCATATCACATTTTACGGCACATTTCACGTCATGTCACATTTCTCGTAACGTCACATTTCATGTCATATCACGTCACATAACATTTCACGTTTCATGTCACATTTCATGTCACATCACCTTTCACATTGTGTCACATTTCACATCATGTCACATTTCACGTCACATCACATTTCACAGCATGTCACACTTCACGCCACGTAACATTTCACGTCACGTCATATTTCACATCACGTCACATTTCATGTCGTGTCACATTTCAGGTCACGTTGCATTTCTCGTGTCACATTTCACATCATGTCACATTTCACGACACATCACGTTTCAAGTCACGTCAAGTTCCACAACACATTACATTTCACGTCACATTTCACATCATGTTCATGTCATGTCACGTTTTATGTTACGTTGCATTTCACGTCACATTTCACGTTTCACATCACGTCACATTTCACATCAGGTCACGTCACATTTCACATCACGTCGCATTTCATGCCACATTTCACATCGCGTCACATTTCATGTCACATCACATTTGATGCCATGTTTCACATCATGTCACATTTCATATCACGTTATCTTTCACGCCACATCACGCTTCACGTTACACCACATTTCACATCAGGTCACATTTCAAGTCACATCACATTTCATGTCATGTCATGTTTCACGTCACATCACATTTCACGTCATGTCACATTTCATGTCACGTCACCTTTCACATTATGTCTCATCTCACATCTTGGGACATTTCATGTCGTGTCACGTTTCACGTCACGTCACATTTCACATCGCCTCACATTTCACATCATGCCACATTTCACATCACATTTCACATCATGTTCACGTCATGTCACATTTCATGTTATGTTGCATTTCATGTCACATTTCACGTCACATCACATTTCACGTCATGTCACATTTCACGCCACGTTTCATGTCACGTGACATTTCACACCACGTCATATTTCACATCACGTCACATTTCATGTCGTGTCACATTTCAGGTCACGTTGCATTTCTCGTGTCACATTTCACATTGCGTCACATTTCACATTGCGTCACATTTCATGTTGCGTCACATTTCACATCATGTTAACGTCATGTCACATTTCATGTTATGTCACATTTCACGTCACATTTCACGTCACATTTCACGTTTCACATCACATCACATTTCACGTCATGTCACATTTCACATTGCGTCACATTTCACATTGCGTCACATTTCATGTTGCGTCACATTTCATGTTGCGTCACATTTCACATCATGTTAACGTCATGTCACATTTCATGTTATGTCGCATTTCACGTCACATTTCACGTCACATTTCACGTTTCACATCGCATCACATTTCACATCATATCACATTTCACATCATGTCACATTTCACATCACGTCACATTTCACGTCGAATCACGTTTCATGTCACGTCACATTTCACACTACATTTCACACCACATTTCATGTCACGTCACATTTCACGTAATGTCACATTTCACGTCGTATCACGTCACATAACATTTCACGTTTCATGTCACGTTTCATGTCACATCACCTTTCACATTGTGTCACGTTTCACATCACGTCACATTTCATGTCGCATTACATTTCACGTCACGTCATGTTTCACGTCACATCACATTTCACATCATGTCACATTTCACGTTGCATCACGTTGCATGTCACGTCACATTTCACGTCATGTCACATTTCATGACGCGTCACATTTCACGCCACATTTCATGTCGCGTGACTTTTCACGTCATGTCACGTTGCACGGCATGTCATGTTGCACGTCGCATCATATTTCACATTTCATGTTGCAACACGTTTCACATCACGTCCAATTTCACATCATGTCATGTTTCAGATCATGTCACATTTCACGTCATGTCACATTTCACATTGCGAGTCATTTCACATCATGTCACGTTTCATATCATGTCACATTTCATGTCATGTCACATTTCACGTCACGTCATATGTCACGTTGTGTCACATCACATTTCACGTCACATTTCACATCATGTCACGTTTCATGTCATCAATTTTTACATTGTGTCACATTTCACATCACATCACATTTCACGCCACATTACATTTCATGTCACGTCACATTTTCCATCATGTCAATTTCACATCATGTTACGTTTCACGTCACATCACATTTCACATCATGTCACATTTCATGTCATGTTCACATCGCATATCATGTTTCATGCCACGTCACATTTCATGTCATGTCACATTTCACGTCATGTCACGTTTCATGTGATGTCACCTTTCACATTATGTCACATCTCAGGTCTCGGGATATTTCACATCATGTCACGTTTCACGTCATGTCACATTTCACGTCACATTTCACATCATGTTGTCATCATGTCACATTTCATGTTATGTTGCATTTCATGTCACATTTCATGTTTCACGTCGAGTCACATTTCACGTCACTTCACATTTCACGTCACATCACATTTCACATAACGTCACATTTCATGCCACTTTTCATGTCGCGTGACATTTCACGTCATGTCACCTTTCACATTGCATCATGTGTCACTTAATGTGACATTTCACAACATATCACATTTCACGTCGCGTCACACTTCACATAACGTCACATTCCATGCCACATTTCATGTCATGTCACATTTCACGTGATGTCACCTTTCACAATGTCACATTTCATGTCACATCACCTTTCACATTGTGTCATGTTTCACATCATGTCACATTTCACTTTCATGCCACATTTCACATCGCGTGACATTTCTCGTCACGTCACCTTTCACATTACATCACATTTCACGTCATGTCACATTTCACATCACGTCACATTTCACATCACGTCATCTTTCACATTACGTCATGTTTCACTTCATGTGACATTTCACATCATTTCACGGTTCATGTCATTTCACACTTCATGTCACATCACCTTTCACATTGTGTCACGTTTCACATCATGTCACATTTCACGTCGCATCACATTTCATGTCATGTCACATTTCATGTCGCATTACATCATGCCACATTTCACAACACTTCACATTTCACAACATGTTCTCATCACGTCACCTTTCACATTACATCACATTTCACCTCACGTCACATCACATTTCACATCACATCACATTTCACGTCATGTCACATTTCACATCACGTCACATTTCACATCACGTCATCTTTCACATTGCGTCATGTTTCACTTCATGTGACATTTCACATCATTTCACGGTTCATGTCATTTCACACTTCATGTCACATCACCTTTCATATTGTGTCACGTTTCACATCACGTCGCAATTCATGCCACATTTCACATTGTGTCACATTTCATATCATGTCACATTTCACACCACGTTTCACATCACGTGACATTTCACTTCACATCACATTTCACGCCACATTTCACATTACGTCACATTTCGTGTCACGTCACATTTCACGCCACGTTTCACATCGCGTGACATTTCACGTCATGTCACCTTTCACATTGTGTCACATTTCATGTCACGTCACATTTCACATCATGTCACGTTTCACATTTCACATCACATCACATTTCACGTCGCTCACGTTTTAAGTCAAATCACGTTTCATGTCACGTCACATTTCATGCCACGTCACATTTCACATCGATTCTCATTTCACATCACATCATGTTTCAGGTCACATCAGATTTCACGTTGCGTGACATTTCACGTCATGTCACGTTGCACATCATGTCACGTTGCACGTCGCATCACATTTCACATTTCATGTTGCAGCACATTTCACATCACATTTCACGTATTGTCACCTTTCATGACGCATCACATTTCACATCACGTCACATTTCACGTCGCATCACATTTCACGTCACGTCATGTTTCACGTCACATCACATTTCACGTCATGTCACATTTCACATTGCATCATGTTGCATGTCACGCTACTTTCATGTTATGTTACATTTCACGTCGAATCACATTTCATGTCATGTCACATTTCATGCCATATCACATTTCACGCCACATTTCACGTCACGTCACATTTCACATAACGTCACATTTCACGTCATATCATGTCACATAACATTTCACGTTTCATGTCACGTTTCATGTCACATCACCTTTCACATTGTGTCACGTTTCACATCATGTCACATTTCACATTGCATCACATTTCATGTTGCGACTCATTTCACATCATGTTAATGTCATGTCACATTTCATGTTATGTCGCATTTCACATCACATTTCACGTCACATATCACGTTTCACATTGCATCACATTTCACGTCACGTCACATTTCATGTCATGTCACATTTCACATCATGTCATGTTTAATGTCACGTCACCTTTCACATTGCGTCATGTTTCACTTCATGTGACATTTCACATCACGTTGCATTTCACGCCACATTTCACGTTGTGTCACATTTCATGTCACGTCACATTTCACACCACATTTCACATCACGTGACATTTCACTTCATGTCACATTTCACGCCACATTTCACATTGCGTGACATTTCACGTCACGTCACCTTTCACATTATGTCACCTTTCACATTATGTCACATTTCACATCATGTCACATTTCATGTCACATCACCTTTCACATTGTGTCACATTTCACGTCATGTCACATTTCATGACGTGTCACATTTCATGCCACATTTCACGTCGCGTGACTTTTCACGTCATGTCACGTTGCACGGCATGTCATGTTGCACGTCGCATCACATTTCACGTCATGTCATGTTTCACGTCACATCACATTTCACACCATGTCACATTTCATGTCACATCACCTTTCACATTCTGTCACGTTTCACATCATGTCACATTTCACATCATGTCACATTTCACGTTGAATCACGTTTCATGTCACGTCACATTTCACACCACATTTCACACCACATTTTATGTCACATCACATTTCACGTAATGTCACATTTCACATCATATCACGTCACATAACATTTCATGTTTCATGTCACGTTTCATGTCACATCACCTTTCACGTTTCATGTCACATCACCTTTCACATTGTGTCATGTTTCACATCACGTCACATTTCACATCGCATCACATTTCACGTCACGTCATGTTTCACGTCACATCACATTTCACGTCATGTCACATTTCACGTTGCATCACGTTGCACGTCACGTCACATTTCACGTCATGTCACATTTCATGACGCGTCACATTTCACGCCACATTTCATGTCACGTGACTTTTCACATCATGTCACGTTGCACAGCATGTCATGTTGCACGTCGCATCACATTTCACATTTCATGTTGCAACACGTTTCACATCACGTCCAATTTCACATCATGTCATGTTTCAGATCATGTCACATTTCACGTCATGTCACATTTCACATTGCGTGTCATTTCACATCATGTCACGTTTCATATCATGTCACATTTCATGTCATGTCACATTTCACGTCACGTCATATGTCATGTTGTGTCACGTCACATTTCACGTCACATTTCACATCATGTCACGTTTCATGTCATCAATTTTTACATTGTCACGTTTCACATCACATCACATTTCACACCACATTACATTACATATCACGTCACATTTTCCGTCATGTCAATTTCACATCATGTTACGTTTCACGTCACATCACATTTCACATCATGTCACATTTCATGTCATGTTCACATCGCATGTCATGTTTCACGCCACGTCATGTTTCATGTCATGTCACATTTCACATCATGTCACATTTCATGTGACGTCACCTTTCACACCACGTTTCACAACACATGACATTTCACTTCACATGACATTTCACGCCACACTTCACATTGCGTCACATTTCGCATTGCGTCACATTTCATGTCGCGTCACATTTCACATAATGTTAACGTCATGTCACATTTCACATGATGTCACCTTTCACAATGTCACAATTCATGTCACATCACCTTTCACATTGTGTCATGTTTCACATCATGTCACATTTCACGTCATGACACATTTCACGTCGCATCACATCACGTCACATTTCACGCCACGTCACATTTCACGCCACATTTCATATCGCGTGACATTTCTCGTCACGTCACCTTTCACATTACATCACATTTCACATGTCACGTTTCATGTCACATCACCTTTCACATTGTGTCACGTTTCACATCATGTCACATTTCACGTCGTGTCACATTTCACATCATGTCACATTTCATGTCGCATTACATCATGCCACATTTCACAACACTTCACATTTCACATCACGTCACGTTTTACATCACTTCACATTTCACCCCACATCACATTTCACATCACATCACATTTCACGTCATGCCACATTTTATGTTGCATCACATTTCACATCCTGTTCACGTCATGTCACATTTCATGTCACATCACATTTCACATAATGTACACATCATGTCACATTTCATGTTATGTTGAATTTCATGTCACATTTCACCTCACGTCACATTTCACGTCACATCACATTTCATGTCAAATCACATTTTATGTCATGTCACATTTCATGTCACATCTCACATAATGTACACATCATGTCACATTTCATGTTATGTTGAATTTCATGTCACATTTCACCTCACGTCACATTTCACGTCACATCACATTTCATGTCAAATCACATTTTATGTCATGTCACATTTCACATCATGTTACATTTCACATCATGTCACATTTCTCGTCTTGTCACATTTCACGTCATGTTTATGTTGAGTCACATTTCATTTAACATCACATTTCATGTCACATCACATTTCACGAAACGTCACATTTCATATCATGTCACATTTCACGTCGTGTCACGTTGCATGTCACGTCACCTTTCACATTATGTCACGCTCACATCTCGGGACACTTCACGTCATGTCATGTTTCATGTCACATCACAGTTCACATCTTGTCATGTTTCACATCATGTCACATTTCACCTCAGGTCAAATTTCACGATGCATCACATTTCACTTCACGTCATGTTTCACATTGTGTCACATTTCAGGTCACATCACATTTCACAACACATCACATTTCAAGCCACGTCACATTTCACGTCATGTCACATTTCACGTCACATCGCGTTTCACGTCATGTCACATTTCACGTCATGTCACATAACATTTCACGTCACATCACATTTCACATCACATCACATTTCACATCATGTCACATCACGTCACAATTCACAACACGTCACATTTCACACTTTAGGTCACATCACATTTCACATCACATCGCATTTCATGTCACGTCACATTTCACATCATGTCACATCACGTCACATTTCACGACATGTCACATTTCACATTTCAGGTCGCATCACATTTCACGTCACATCGCATTTCATGTCGCATCACATTTCATGTCATGTCACATTTCAGATCATCACATTTATGACATGTCACATTTCATGTCACATCACATTTCATGACACATTTCACGTTATGTCACATCACATTTCACATCACATCACATTTCACATCATGTCACATTTCACGTCATGTCACATTTCATGTCACATCACATTTCACATCACGTCACATTTCACATCATGTCACATTTCACGTCATGTCACATTTCATGTCACATCACATTTCACATCACGTCACATTTCACATCACGTCACATTTCACATCACGTCACATTTCACATCATGTCATATTTCACATCATGTCACGTTTTAAGTTATGTCACATTTCACATCACATCACATTTCTCATCGCATCACATTTCACGTCACGTCACATTTCACAACTCGTCACATTTCACGTCATGTCACATTTCACCTCAGGTCAAATTTCACGATGTATCACATTTCACTTCACATCATGTTTCACGTCGCAACACATTTCACATCATGTCACATTTCACATTGTGTCACATTTCAGGTCACTTCACATTTCACGTCAAATCACATTTCACGACACGTCACATTTCACGTTTCAGGTCGAGTCACATTTCACGTCACATCACATTTCATGTCGCGTCACATTTCATGTCACATTACATTTCACGTGACATTTCACGTTTCATGTCACATCACATTTCACGACACATCACATTTCACGGTTCAGGTCACATCACATTTCACGTCACATCACATTTCATGTCGCGTCACATTTCATGTCACATTACATTTCACGTGACATTTCACGTTTCATGTCACATCACATTTCACATCATGTCACATTTCACATCACGTCGCATTTCACATCACGTCACATTTCACGTCATGTCACGTTTTAAGTTATGTCACATTTCACATCACATCATGTTTCACGTCACATCACATTCACAACATGTCACATTTCATGTCACATTACATTTCACGTGACATTTCACATTTCATGTCACATCACATTTCACATCATGTCACATTTCACATCACATCACATTTCACATCACATCACATTCATGACATGTCGCATTTCATGTCACATTACATTTCACGTGATATTTCACGTTTCATGTCACATCACATTTCACATCATGTCACATTTCACATCACGTCACATTTCACGTTTCAGGTCGAGTCACATTTCACATCACATCGCGTTTCACGTCGCAACACAGTTCACGTCATGTTATATCACATTTCACATCACGTCACATTTCACATCATATCACATTTTACGACACGTCACATTTCACGTTTCAGATCGCATCACATTTCACGTCACATCACATTTCATGTCATGTCACATTTCATGTAACCTCACATTTCACGTCATGTCACGTCATGTCACATTTCACGTCGCATCACATTCACGACATGTCACATTTCATGTCACATCACATTTCACATTTCATGTCACATGAAATGGTCGGGAGCCCAGGAGAGCGAGAGTTCAGAGCTACTAAAGCAGCGGGTGCCCAGGGGAGCAAGTGTTCGGAGCTACTAAAACAGCGGGAGCCCAGGATAGCGAGAGTTCGGAGCTATTAAAACAGCGGGGTCTACAACAGACAGCAGAGTGTAAAGAAGTAAAAAGTTATCGAAGTGTGACATCACCAGAAAGCAGGTAAGTAATTGGTTGGTGAGTATTTCTATATTTCTCGCTTTTTTTTCCAAACTTGGGCGTCAAAATTTAAGTGCTCTGGTGTAGATTAAAAGTGTTCCAAATGTTAAAACTAATTAATTAATTAATTGAGATGGGAGACCAGGCAATGTGTTGTTGTTGTTGCATGTGGGAGCTGGTGGACACCATTGAGGGCCACAGCGACCACATCTGCAGCAAATGTTGGCTGCTCGAGGAACTTCGGCTCAGAGTTGATGAGCTGGAGTCTGAGATTCAGACACTGTGACACATTAGGGAGGGAGAACGTTACCTGGACACTAAGTTCCAGGAGGCAGTCACACCCACTAGAGTAATTACTTCCAATTTGACCCATGGTCAGGGACAGGAGAGTGAGACTACAAGCGAGGCAGCTATTGGGATCCAGGAGGTAGTGATGGAGGAGCCTCAGCTCTTGGCCTTGTCCAACAGGTACGAGATTCTTGCTCCCTGTGTAGACGAGGGCGGGGACTGCAGGGAGGATGAGCAATCTGGCCACAGCACTGTGGTACAGGGAGCCATTCAAGTGGGGGGAGTAAAAAGAAATGTTGTAGTGATAAGGGACAGTATAGTTAGGGGGATAGATACTGTTCTCTGCAGCCGAGAGCATGAGTACCGAAGGCTGTGTTGCCTGCCCCGGTGCCAGGGTTAAGGACATCTCCTCTGGGCTGGAAAGAAACTTGGAGTGGGAGGGGGAGGATCCAGTTGTCATGGTCCATGTAGTCACCAATGACATAGGTAGGACAAAGAAAGAGGTTCTGTAGCTAGGGGCTAAATTAAAAAGCAGAACCACAAAGGTAATAATCTCTGGATTACTACCTGAGCCATGAGCGAATTTGCATAGGGTAAATAAGATCAGAGAAATGAACGAGTGGCTCAAAGACTGGTGTGGGAGAAATGGGTTTCAATTTGTGGGGCACTGGCACCAGTACTGGGATAAGAGGGAGCTGTTCCATTTGGACGGGCTTCACTTGAACCATGCTGGGGCTAGAGTCCTGGTGAATCGAATAACTAGGGCTGTAGAGAGGGCTTTAAATTAAATAGTAGGGGGGAGGATCCAGGTGAGCGGGAATTTAAAAAGTCAATGAGAAATGAGAAAGCAATAGAGCAGGATAGAGATGGGGGAAATAATAACCAGAGTGTGACAGGAAAGGACAGAATGTTTAAAAATAAGAGTGCAACAGAAAATGGGGCCAAAACAAGGAGAAATGGTAAAAAGACAAAGTTAAAAGCTCTATATCTGAATGCACGCAGCATTCGTAACAAGATAGATGAGTTGACGGCACAAATAGATACAAATGGGTATGATCTGATTGCCATTACAGAGACATGGTTGCAAGGTGATCAGGGCTGGGAACTGAATATTCCAGGGTATTTGACAATTCGGAAGGACAGACAGAAAGGAAAGGGAGGTGGGGTGGCTTTGTTGGTAAAGGATAGGATCAGTGCAGTGGTGAGAAGTGATATTGGCACAGAAGAACAAGATGTAGAACCGGTTTGGGTGGAGATAAAAAATAATAAAGGGAAAAAGTCTCTGGTGGGCGTAGTCTACAGGCCCCCGAACAGTAGCAATACTGTTGGACAGAGTATAAATCAACAAATAATGGAGGCCTATAAAAAAGGTACGGTAATAATCATGGGTGATTTTAATCTCCATATTGATTGGACAAATCAAATTGGCCATGGTAGCCTTGAGGAGGAGTTCATAGAGTGTATCCGGGATGGTTTCCTAGAACAGTATGTAATGGAACCAACCAGGGAGCAGGCTATTTTGGAACTGGTACTGTGTAATGAGACAGAATTAATAAATGATCTCATAGTAAAGGATCTTCTAGGAAAGAGTGATCATAGCATGGTTGAATTTCAAATTCAGTTGGGGGTGAGAAAGTTGTATCTCAAACCAGTGTCCTGATCTTAAACAAAGGCAATTACAATGGCATGAGGGCAGAACTGACTAAAGTAGACTGGAAAAATAAATTAAAGGGTAAGACCGTTGAAATGCAGTGGTGGACATTTAAGGAGATATTTCATAACTCTCAACAAAAATATATTCCAGTGAGAAAGAAAGATTTTAAGAGAAGGGAGCACTATCCGTGGCTAACTAAGGAAGTAAAGGATGGTATCAAATTGAAAACGAAGGCATACAATGTTGCCAAGATTGGTGGGAGGCCAGAGGATTGGGAAATGTTTAAAAACCAGCAAAGGATGAGTAAAAAAATAATAAAGAGAGAGAAGATGAATTATGAGAGTAAACTGGCAAGAAACCTTAAAACAGATAATAAGAGCTTCTGCAGGTATATAAAAAGAAAGAGGGTAGCTAAAGTAAACGTTGGTCCCTTAGAGGATGAGACTGGGGAATTAATAATGGGGAACGGGGAAATAGGAAAGGCTCTGAACAAATATTTTGTATCTGTCTTCACTGTAGAAGACACTAACAACATCCCAAAAATGGATAATCAAGGGGCCACAGGGAGGGGGGAATCTAAAGACAATCACTATCACTAAGGAAATAGTACTTGGTAAAATAATGGGACTAAATGATGACAAGTCCCTTGAACCAGATGGCCTACATCCCAGGGTCTTTAAAGAAGTGGCTGCAGAGATAGTGTATGCATTGGTTGCAATAGTCCAAAATTCCTTGGACTCTGGAGAGGTCCCAGCGGATTGGAAAACCGCAAATGTAACACCCCAATTTAAGAAAGGAGGGAGACAGAAAGCAGGAAACTATAGACCAGTTAGCCTAACATCTGTCGTTGGGAAAATGCTGGAGTCCTTCATTAAGGAAGCAGTAGCAGGGCATTTGGAAAATCATAATGCAGTCAAGCAGAGTCAGCATGGTTTTATGAAAGGAAAGTCATGTTTAACAAATTTGCTGGAGTTCTTTGAGGAGGTAACGAGCAGGGTGGACAAAGGTGTATCAGTGGATGTGGTGTATTTGGATTTCTGGAAGGCATTCGATAAGGTGCCACATAAAAGGTTATTGCATAAGATAAGAGCTCATGGAATTGGGGGTAATATATTAGCATGGATAGAGAATTGGCTAACTAACAGAAAGCAGAGAGTCGGGATAAATGGGTCATTTTCCGGTTGGCAAACGGTAACTAGTGGGGTGCCACAGGGATCGGTGCTGGGGCCTCAACTATTTACAATCTACATTAATGACTTGGATGAAGGGACCGAGTGTAATGTAGCCAAGTTTGCGGATGATACAAAGATGGGTGGGAAAGCAAGTTGTGTAGAGGACTCAAAGAAACTGCAAAGGGATATAGACAGGCTAAGTGAGTGGGCAAACATTTGGCAGATGGAGTATAATGTGGGAAAGTGCGAGGTTATACACTTTGGCAGGAAAAATAAAAAAGCAAATTATTATTTAAATGGAGAGAGATTACAAAATGCTACAGTTCAGAGGGACCTGGGGGTCCTTGTGCATGAAACACACAAAGTTAGCATGCAGGTACAGCAAGTAATCAAAAAGGCAAATGGAATGTTGGCCTTTATTTCAAAGTGGTTAGAGTATAAAAGCAGGGAAGTCCTGCTACAACTGTACAGGGTATTGGTGAGACCACACCTTAAGTACTGCATACAGTTTTGGTCTCCTTATTTAAGGAAGGATATACTTGCATTGGAGGCAGTTCAGAGACGATTCACTAGGTTAATTCCGGAGGTGAGGGGGTTGACTTATGAGGAAAGGTTGAGCAGGTTGGGTCTAAACTCATTGAAATTTAGCAGAATGAGAGGTGATCTTATTGAAACATATAAGATACTGAGGGGGCACGACAAGGTAGATGCAGAGAGGATGTTTCCCCTCGTGGGAAACGCGGGGGCACAGTTTTAGAATAAAGGGTCGCCCTTTTAGAACTGAGATGAGGATTAATTTCTTCTCTCAGAGGGTCGTAAATCTGTGGAATTCTCTGCCCCAGAGAGCTGTGGAGGCTCGGTCATTAAATACATTTAAGGTGGAGATAGACAAATTTTTGCAAGATAAGGGCGTGAAAGGTTATGGGGAGCGGGCTGGGAAGTGGCTTTGAGCCCAAGATCAGCCATGATCTTATTGAATGGCGGAGCAGGCTCGAGGGGCCAAGTGGTCTATTCCTGCTCCTATTTCTTATGTTCTTATCACATCACATTTCACATCATGTCACATTTCACATCACATTTCACTTATCGTCACATTTCACGACGCTTCACCTTTCACGTCACATTTCACATTCCACATCATGTCACATTTCACATCATGTCACGTTTTAAGTTATGTCACATTTCACATCACGTCAGGTTTCACGTCACATCACATTTCATGTCATGTCTCACGTGTCAGGTCACTTCACAGTTCTTATCACATCGCATTTCACAACATGTCACATTTCACGTTTCAGGTCATGTCACATTTCACGTCACATCATGTTTCACGTCATGCCACGTTTCATGTCACATTTCACATTTCCGGTCATGTCACATTTCTCGTTTCAGGTCGTGTCACATTTCACGTCACATCGCATTTCATGTCACGTCACATTTCATATCACGTCACATTTCACATCACCTCAAATTTCACGTCACATTTCACTTATCGTCACATTTCACATCACGTCACCTTTCATGTCACATTTCACGTGTCAGGTCACTTCACAGTTCTCATCACATCGCATTTCACGACATGTCACATTTCACATTTCAGGTCATGTCACATTTCATGTCGCATCATGTTTCACGTCATGCCACGTTTCACGTCACATTTCACATTTCCGGTCACGTCACATTTCACATTTCAGGTCCTGTCACATTTCACATCACATCGCATTTCATGTCACATCACGTCAAATTTTAAGTCACATTTCATGTCACATTTCATTATCGTCACATTTCAAGTCACATCACCTTTCATGTCACATTTCACATGTCAGGTCACTTCACAGTTCTCGTCACATCGCATTTCACGACATGTCACATCACATTTCACATCACGTCACATTTCACGACACATCACATTTCACGTTTCAGTACGCATCACATTTCACATCACATCGCTTTTCATGTTGTGTCACATTTCATGTCATGTAACATCACATTTCACATCATGTCACATTTCACATCACGTCACATTTCACATCACGTCACATTTCACATCACATCACATTTCACGTCATATCACATTCACGACATGTCACATTTCATGTCACACCACATTTCACGACACATTTCATGTTTCATGTCACATCACATTTCACATCACATCACATTTCACATCATGTCACATTTCACACCACATTTCACTTATCGTCACATTTCACGTTACATTTCACTCATCATCACAGTTCTCGTCACATCACATTTCACGACACGTCACATTTCACATTTCAGGTCATGTCACATTTCACGTTTCAGGTTGTGTCACATTTCACGTCACATCACATTTCATGTCACGTCACATTTCATATCACATCACAATTCACATCACGTCAAATTTCACATCACATTTCACGTCACATTTCACTTATCGTCACATTTCACATCACATCACCTTTCACGTCACATTTCACATGTCAGGTCACTTCACAGTTCGCATCACATCGCATTTCATGATATGTCACATTTCACATCACGTCACATTTCACGTCATGTCACATTTCACTACGCTTCACGATTCACGTCATGTCATGATTCTCGTCATGTCACATTTCACATCACGTCACGATTCACGTCACGTCATGATTCTCGTCATGTCACATTTCACGTCATGTTACATTTCAAGTTACGTCAAATTTCACTTCATGTCACATTTCACATCATGTCACATTTCACATCACGTCACATTTCACATCGCGTCACATTTCACGTCATGTCACGTTTCACGTCATGTCACATTTTATATTAAGTCACATTTCAAGTTATGTCACATTTCACGTCATATCACGTTTCACAACATGTCACATTTCACGTCATGTCACCTTTCACGTCGTGTCACATTTCACATCCTTTCATGTTTCACGTCATCTCACTGTTTTTGCCATGACACATTTCAAGTCACAGCACGTTTTACGACACTTGACGTTTTACGTATCACATCACTTTTTACGTCATGACACATTTTACATCATGTCATGATTTATGCCACGTTATGTTTCACATCATATCATGTTTCACGTCACGTCACATTTCTTCTCGTGCCATGTTTCACGTCGCGTTTTCTGCTAGATCACTTTTTATGCCAGGTCCCATTTTACACCATATCACATTTTGTCCTGTCATATTTTACAGCACATCACAATGCACTTGGCATCACATTTTATATCGTGAAACATTTTACCTCATGCCACACTTTATGTCATGATACGTTTTACGTCGCATCACGTTTTAGGTCATGTCACTGACTACATGAACTCCCAGTTCTCCAGTTTAAATTTCTCAGCCTTGTGATAAAATCTGTTCATGGATTGGCCCCTTTCTATCTCTGTAACCATATTCAACCCGACAACCCCCTCGCAACTCTGAGTTCCTCCAACTCAGGCATCTTGTACGTCCCCTTCACTTTATACCACCATTGGAGGATTTGCCTCCAGTCATCTGGGACCCACATTCTGGAATTCCTTCCCTAAACCCCTCCGCCTCTCTACCTTTCTCTCTTCCTCTTTGATCAAGTTTATGGCCCCCTCTCATAATATCTCCTTTTTTGTCTCAGTATCCATTTTTGCCTCGGTAAAGCGCCTTGGGATGTTTTTCTATGTTAAAATGCTATATAAATGTAAGTTGTTGATGATCAAATATTGCATTGGACATACTAGCCTGGATTTTGTGGTCAGCAGCGAAGCGACGGCGCTCACCGTTGACCTCGAAGAAAGCTGCCAGAAAGTTTTAGCAGGCTCCGTTGCGTCAATTTCCCCTTTTCGGATGTGACTTTCCATCAGGTGCCAACTATAGGGGATCTATGGCGTCCAGCAACAGGGAACAGCAAGCAGGCTGAGCAGCCAATCACATTAAAGAATTCTCACAGACTGCAAACCAGGAAGTATAAAGCTAGTTTTATCATTCACCTTTTTACAGAATAATTTTACAGAATGCAAATTGGGACATACAAATGGGATTAAGGTAGAAGCTGAAATATCATAAACAAACTTTAAAAAATAAAATAAAAATCAATTTTTATTATTTTAAAAATCTATGGCATTTTTAGCATGAAATGGAGGAAATGACACTCCACAAATATAAAATTAGTTTTTCAGGGCCAAAGAGGTTATTCAGTGGTAATTATGACTTAGTATGCTGGTAAAAACCCATTTACCCCTTATTCAACAACCCTTTTCAAGGGTTTTTACACCGAGGATAGTGTGCAAAAAGTTAAAGTTCGCGTCAAATTACTGATTCTGTGTTGATTTCCATCTGCAAAGACTGCAGCAGTGCATCCTGTGGATGAGCAGGGTATCATTGACAGCAACTTCAGGATTTCCGCATTTAGCTGTGCATGTGCAGATGCTAGAAGTTGCTGTCAGTTTTACAGAGTAATGACAATGAACGCTGACAGTTTCGTTGTCATTACAACCGCCAATTCCGGGCCAATGATTCCCATTTTGCTGGAGGGTGGGGAATGTTGCTGCTGGAGAGTAGCAGGTCATGGTTGAATAGGGGTGGTGTGAAGATGGATGAATACTGTGCAGTTTCACGTGATTACCTCTGGAGATCAGGGGTTGTCTGTGTAGATCTTTCCCTTAGGAGATTAAATAGAGTCCTTGGTAGGGTACATTGCACTTGGTCTGTTTGGCTGCATGGCCTTTTCTCTTTCATTCATTTCTCATGTTCTTCTGAGGTAATAGTAAATTTAATGGCAATTTTGATCTCATGAAATTTAATAATGCATCAGCAATGGTGCCCCAGTGATGCCATTCATCTATCATCCGTGTAAAGGGCTTTCCCCTGAGTTTAAAAGAATGCTAGTAGCATAATGTCACCCAGTGAGATCATCTGTTTATTCTATTATAGATTGTTCTGAAACAATGGGGGCAATTTTTACTAGCAGCAGTGAATGGGTTTGGGAGCGGGTGGGTAGTAAAAAGCACTGAAATTGACAGCACGTCGGGAAGCCAGTTCCAACCCACCAACTTCTGCATTTCACTGGAGTGCATACGAGAAACCACTCCAGGAAAGGTGGGTTACCAATTGAAAACAATTAAGAGGTAGTTAACAGGTAGTTAACAGGTTTTTAATAGGGCTTTTCAATTTTCACTGTGGGTGCACAGGTCTCCCAGACTTCCTGAACCTCACCAGTGAAAACAAGGTGAGAGCACAGCGGCAATTGAGGGGGCTGAAGAAATAACAGGAAAAAAGAGACCTCACACCTGCTTCCTTGCCTAAATGAAAGGCTTTTGCTCATAGCACTTGTTCTGAGAGTTTGCTTTCAGTACTATGCAGGTGATTTCTACAACTTTGGAGGTGGTTTTTGTTACTTGGGAGGTGACTTTCACTACATAGGAGGTCACTCTCACTACTTTGGAGGTTTTTGCATCTGATCCCAACTTTAAATCTGTCATCTATCAGATCAGCATGGGTGCCGCTTATGCTGTTTCACCTTGGATCTCAGATGAGGACCAAGATGAGCACCAACATCAACAGCAGCACACATTGCTGCCCGGTATAGACTCATCATTTAGTTAGGTTGCACCACTGTACCCATCTGGAAGCCACATGCTGAATACACTTGCCACCACCATCCCCACCCCCAGCCCCCACCTCTCCCCCAGCACAAAGCAGTCCAGCAATCAACAAAGCAACCCTTTCACAGATACCCATTGCTCAGATCTAAGTCTTGTCTTACCATTCATCAGAACTGAGAAGGCCAGTTGGCAGGCTGCAGGCAAAAATTGGCAAGACTGGAAAGTGGTGCAAACAAATAATTTTATACGTGGATCAAAACTTATACAGTAACTTATTATTGTGACATGTCTGACACACTCATGTGCATATCCACTACTAATCTTTCATCTTCCATTTGCTATAACTCCTACAACGTGCAACCCTTGTGGCTTCAGCAGAGGTAGAGGCAGGCTGCTCACATCCCTGCTCTGACTGCTCAGATGCTCTTGGCCGACGTCCTCTGGGTTTGGAGCCCGTGAGGGCCCCGCCAAAGACTGCTCCACCTGCACCTGTGCAGGGGCAGACTCGGCCATCGGGACAGAAGGCAACATGTGGGGTACAGACTGAAGTGGGGGGGCAACAGGTGAGAAGTGGAAGCACTTTGAGCAGAGTCCCCACTTTTATGTCCCTTTTCACCATCATCTCTCTCGTGGCCCACCCGCACTTCCCTGCTAGCAAGGAGCTGGAGAGCACCTTGCTGCACATCAGTGGGGCGCTGAATGGCCAAGGCTAGGTTTTGATCCATCCTAGTTAAGGTGGCATTCAGAGTGTGCAAGCTATTGGTGAGGGCAAATATGCACTCGTTTGACAGCCGCATTTGATGCTCTGTGCTGGAGGCCACTCTTTCTATGGACGAACACATCATAGCTAAGACCTGTGACATCATGCCAGTCATGCGTGAGATGGACTCCTCCATTCTCTCTGCAAGTGTGCACATTGTGGCTGGAAATCCTGCCAGAGCCTCACACATTTTTTGCTGCTCCTCCAGAATCATCCTTTTTGTCGATGGCCCCTGAGGTTCAGCATCTTCATCCAGCAGAACAGAGCTTGGAGCGTCCTCCGACGAGGACTCACCACTGCTGTCCCTGTCTCCACCATCTGCTCTTGCTCACATGTGATCTGTGAGACAGCAGGTGACAACACAACTATCTGTCTTAATGGTCTGAACGGCGTGTGTGTATCTGCTCTGGTGCATGGTGCGCATGCGTCTTGTGACGGTGCACCCGCTGAGTTAGCGACCTCCTCTGAGGAGTCTTCTTCCTCCTCCTCCTGCTCCACTGCCTGTTGGACACTTGATGGGCCTGTGGGAGAGTAAAGACATGAATTAGAATTGTCATGGTAAGAATGTTTTAAGTTAACATTATGAACATGATCATATTTCACTGGCTGCTGACATCAAGTCAACATGAGTGACTGTTGTATGCCATGTGGCTGTCTGATATTTAACTCTCACCATGTAGCTGGGAGCTCCCCGTCTCTCCATCTCCCACCACCAGGCATGCCGACATACCACTTATTTCAAGTGCTTCCTCCTCTGTAGCTGTGAGTGTTGCGATGACTGAAGGTCCACCTCCGGTTCTTTGCCTCTCCCTGGTGTTCTGTGCTCTCTTCTCCTGCAAGGAGGGAAACAAGAAACCCCTGAGTGAGAATCATGTAATGAGTGGATGTAGCTGAATGTGGTATTGTACACACCTTTCCTGCCCTCATGAGGTCATTAACTCTCTTCCTGCACTGTATCCAGGAGCATGGCACCACACTCCTGCTGCTGACCTCCTCTGCTATCTCCAGCCATGCCTCCCTTACACCTCGCAACATGAGGTCCAGGGAGGCATCACTAAAGTGAGGGCAGCTTTGGAACATTGAGTCTCTATTGTTAGCACCAACCAATCTTTCTCCCACCTCCGCAATCCTTCAACTGTCATCTTTGCTGTGTTCCTTTAAATACCTCAGCTGAAATAGACCCATGCGTGTCGTCATTACGCCCGCTCACGTTAATTGGTCGGGAAACCCGGAAGTCAGATGCAAATGCAATGGCTGGGTTAAAAAGCCACTGACAGACGTGCTGCAGCAATTACAGGTTCCTGCGCACTATCGGAACTCCCCCACCTCACTCCCAGCGCATCTCCAGGTAAATATTCCGGCCAATGTGAGTCGTTCAAACAGTTGAATTGTAGATTAAGAAAAGAGAGAAGAAAAGCTGGTTTTATATTATGCAAGGCCCATGACAGCATTGCAAGTACCTGATGCATGGATCTCATGTAGCCAGTTGCAGCCCTAAAGTACTGTGGCTGCGTTTTGGCAGCAGGAAAGCTATTGTTACTGGGGCTCTTTCCAGCCACCATTCTCTGCGAATTATGGCTAAAAAGAAAGAGTTGCATTTATATAGCGCCTTTCATGACCTCAGGATTGATGAAAGCAATATACAGCCAATTAAGAGGTTTTGAGGTGCAGTCACTGTTATAATGTAGGCTAGTTTAATTTTAGGTTGCAGCCAGCTACCTGTGTCTCGGGCATTAGCAGTGCGAGTTTTAGTGCAATATCAAAGCAGCTTTACTCATGTCTGTGTATTCTGGTGACTCATGTCTTGTTAAAGAATCTCAGTATTTCCTGTCATTAGTGACATATTATTGACATCAACGTCGGGGGAGTGGTTTGCACCTAAGTTATGTCAGATATACTGCAGCAGTGAGAATAAAGGCTGGCGCTGAGTTGAAAATGAACTTTAGCGTTGATGTCAAATTGTGTATATTCCAGAGTTTGGGCCCAACCTGACCCCAGAGAGAAGTGAAGGAAGACTCCCTGGAGGTTGTAGTCTCACACCACTTCTGTTTGACACCACATGGTGTGTAAACCTAGTGAGGTGCCAAACCAGTTTTAAAAGTGCTCAGAGCTCCTAAAGGCCTTCTGGCCACGTTCTATGCCAGGTCACATTTTATGTCATGCCATGTTTCATGTCACGTCACATTTCACATCATGTCACGTTTCATGTCATGTTTCACATCATGTCACGTTTCATCTCATGTTTCACATCATGTCACATTTCACGTCATGTCACGTTTCACGTCATTCCGTTTTACATCATGTCACATTTCACATTGTGACACGTTTCAAATCACGTTTTACTTCCTGTCACGTTTTATGTCCCGTCACGTTTTATGGCCTGTCATGTTTTAAGCCACATCACGTTTTATGCCACATCATGTTTTACACCATGTCACGTTTTATGTCATGCCATGTTTCATGTTGCGTCACATTTCACATCATGGCAGCACTGCAAGTGCCTGATGCATGGATTTGATATAATTTGAGGTGTTGCTGGACCAGGAGCCAATGTAGGTCAGCAAGCACAGGGGTGATGGGTGAGTGGGACTATGTGGGTTAGAATACAGGCAGCGGTGTTTTGGATGAGCTCAAGTTTATGAAGGGAGACTGACAATGGAAGCATTGGAATAGTCACATCTGGAGGTAACAAAAGCATGGATGAGGGTTTCAGCAGCATCTGAGCTGAGGCAGGTACATGGACGGTGGACGTTATAGAGGTGGAAGTAGGCGGTCTTTGTGATGGATGCCGAGGTTGTGAACAGTCTGGTTCAGCCTGAGACAATGGCCGGGGAGGAGGATGGAATTAATGGTGAAGGAACGGAGTTGATGGCGGGGGCTGAAGAAAATGGATTCGGTCTTCCCAATATTTAATTGAACTAAATTGCGACTCAACCAGGACTGGATGCTGGCCAAGCAGACTGACAACACAGAGGCAGTGGAGAGAGATATGCTGGTGAGGTATAGCTGGGTGTCATCAGCATAATGTGGAACCTGATGTCATGTCTTCAGATGATGTCGCCGAGGGACAGCATGTGGATGGCAAATAGGAGGGGGGCTAAGGATAGATCCTTGGGCGACTCCAGAGGTAATGGAGAGGGTGCAGGAAGAGAAGCTATTGCAGGAGATCCTCTGGCTACAACTGGATAGGTAAGATTAGAACCAGGTGAGGGCAGTCTCATTCAGCTGGACAACGGAGGAGAGGTGTTGGAGGAGGATGGTGTGATTGACCACGTCAAAGGCTGAAGACAGGTCGAGAAAGATGAAGAGGAACAGTGCACGACAGTCACAGTGAATGTCATTTGTGACTTTGATTAGAGTTGTTTCATTTCTGTGGCAAGAGCAGAAAACTGATTGGAGATCTTCAAACATGGAGTTGTGGGAAAGATGAGCACGGATTTGGGAGGTGTAATATATTTGGATAGAACAAATGAGGGATAACAACATGATGAGTTGTCAGTCCATGTGCGTGTTTATTAGACCAGTGTGAACTGCGCATGCTCATACAAAACCACGTGCATACATTACACTGTTTTTCACTAAAAAAACGTTTGTATTGCTTTCTCAAATATAACAAACCTATGCTCTTATCTTTCTCAGTATGTTTGTTATTTTATGACAGTATCTTATATATGGACACTAATAATAGTGTCAGTCAATAAATGTACTAAAGAACATACAAGACAATTTGTGTACTGTTTTCATATTTCCACCTCATAACATCGCCCGTCTCCGCCCTTGCCTCAGCTCATCCGCTGCTGAAACCCTCATCCATGCCTTTGTTACCTCTAGACTTGTCTATTCCAATGCACTTCTGGCTGGCCTCCCACATTCTACCCTACATAAACTTGAAGTCATCCAAAACTCAGCTGCCCGTGTCCTAACTTGCACCAAGTCCTGTTCACCCATCACCCCTGTGCTCGCTGACTTACATTGCCACCCGGTTAAGCAACGCCTCAATTTCAAAATTCTCATCCTTGTTTTCAAATCCCTCCATGGCCTCAACCCTCCCTATCTCTGTAATCTCCTTCAGCCCCACAACGCCCCCGAGATATCTGTGCTCCTCTAATTCTGCCCTCTTGAGCATCCCTGATTATAATCGATCAGCCATTGGTGGCCGTGCCTTCTGTTGCCTAGGCCCTAAGCTCTGGAATTCCCTGCCTAAATCTCTACACCTCTCTACCTCTCTTTCCTCCTTTAAGATGCTCCTTAAAACCTACCTCTTTGACCAAGCTTTTGGTCACCTGCCTTAATTTCTCCTTATGTGGCTCGGTGTCAAATTTTTTTGTCTTATAATAATCCTGTGAAGTGCCTTGGGACGTTTTACTATGTTAAAGGCGCTATATAAATACAAGTTGTTGTTGTTGTTGTTTCAACTTATTTCACTTTAACTTTTAATATAATTAAATTTTGGATATATATGCACCTTAAAAATAATATCAACCAAATATCCAAACATTCCAGCATTAATATGCCTTAATATATTTGTTGGCTTTACTTATTCTCTTTTCTTTTTAAACATATAGGGCGTCATCTTGCCAGCCCTGGGGAGGCGGGTATGGAGGCGGGACTGCCGGGAAAATGGCAGAATTTGGGGGCAGGCGCCCAACCCGCCCCCCACCCTACTCTGTGCCAGCTTGCCAGGAGGCGGGTAGCTGACCCACGCCGGGTCCCGTCTCCTTGGAGGCGGAAAGGGATTACAGCCACTTAACAGGTAGTTAACAGGCAGAAAATAGGCTTATCACCATTTTTCCCACACAAGTGCAGGCTTCCCGAAGGATCCGAACCCCACCAGGGTCACCAAGGTGAGTAGTGGGCCTGCGGGGGTCGGAGGGGTGCAAAAGTGCGCTGTAGAGGTGAGTGATGGGTGCAAGTGTGGAGAGGTGAGTATCTGAGGTAAGTGCAAAGTGTTAGAAAATGTGTACTTACCTTTGTTTCTTCCTGCAGGCTACAGTCCGTGTGTATGCGGAGAGTCTCGCACCTACACGGTAGAGATGACAGATGGCCGTTGAATTCTCCAATGCAACAACCATCTCATTTCTGCAAAAGAAAGAGGTTTGATGAGGTCTTGAATTCTACAGAGAATGTCACTGTTTGACAGCTCACAGAGCTGTCAAGCGATGACAATTCATCTGTCAAAACTTTTTGACAGATGAAACGTCATACGTTGACGTTCTCTGCAATCGGCTTTCCCTTAATTGGCCTGCTAAGCCCGCTGGGCGGGCTTAACAAGGTCAATCAAGGGAAAATAGCAAGGGTTGGCCAGAAGTTGATGGAGGCGGAACTGAAACCCAACAAGTGGGAGTCCCACCTCCAAAAGCTCCCCATTGGCAAAATCACCCCCATACTTTAAAATACATATATAAAGTAAATATCATTCTTCAATAGTACATGTACCACATAACAATGACTCCTGGCTTTTTTTAAATGAACGACAAATCCAGTTTAATTACAGGTTTGCGGAGCCTTCCTGATCTCCTTACAGAAGGTTTTAGTATTGAACCAATTTTAGGACTGACTTGTTTTGTTTCCGAATTCAAATCCTGTTTCCATCTCAGACTTATCTGAACCTGGTACTTCAGTTACTGAAGTCTGAACTGAGTAAAACTCATATATGAGTTCATGATCAAGTAGTTCACGATCATGTCTTGGTTCATCTTGAGCAGAGATCATTTGATCTACATGAACACTTCAGATTTTGTCACCATTTCAACCAAATATCTCTTGGTTCCACCAACTTCTACTATGGTTCCTACATCCCACTTGTGTGAACTTGACTTGCCAGGGGGACTGAGAACACAAACGCACTCCTTTTTTTTTAAACTGCGTTCTTTCTGATTGGTGTTTCTGTTCAAATCTTGAGGCCAAATTTGGTTGAACAAGACTCAATTGTGTCCTCAATCTCCTGTTCATCAAGAGCTCTGCTGGGATATGTCCAGTTGTGGTGTGCGGAGTAGTTCTGTACTTCAGCAAGAAATTTTTGAAATGTTGCTTCATGCTGAGTCCCGAACAACCCTGCAACACTTGCTTTTTGAGAGCTTCTTTCACTATTCTGACTGAACTTTTGGCTGCTCCGTTTGAAGCTGGATGATATGGTGGAACGAGAATGTGTTTGATTCCGTTCCATTTCATGATTCTTGGAACAAAGCAGAACGGAACTGAGGGCCATTGTCAGAAACAAGCTCTTCAGGTAAGCTGTGACATGCAAAGATATACCTCAATTCATCTATGGTACGTTCAGTTGTAGTACTTGAAACCATGTGTTTCACTTCAATCCACTTTGAGTGGCTATCTACAAGTACCAGGAAATGATGATTTGCTTTCTCACAGAAGTCTACATGTACTCTCTGAAAAGGTCTACTTGGCCATGAGCAGGGTTGTAGTGGAGTTCTGGATGGTTTGTTTATGCAATTTTGGCAAACGCTGTATTTGCTGACAAGTGATTCAAGATCAATGTCCAATCTGAGCCAGTAAACAAAGCTCCTTGCAATTGATTTCATACTGATGATCCCTGGATGTTCATTATGAAGTTCAGCCAGAAGTCTTTGAAATTCTCTGCCCCAGAGGGCGGTGCATGCTGAGTCTTTGAGTATATTCAAGGCTGAGGGGTATGGGGAGAGAGTGGGAATATAGTATTGAGATAGAGGATCAGCCATGATCATATTGAATGGTGGAGCAGGCTCGAAGGACCGAATGGCCTACTCCTGCTCCTATTTTTCTATGTTTCTATGAGATAAATAGATTTTTGGACTCTCGGGGAATCAAGGGATATGGAGATCGGGCAGGAAAGTGGAGTTGAGGTCGATGATAAGCCATGATCTTATTGAATGGTGGAGCAGGCTCGAGGGGCCATATGGCCTTCTCCTGCTCTTATTTCTTATGTTTCTTAAGTCTATCTCTCAAAGAGGTAGGTACCACCACTCTGTTTCCCCATTTGATGCAACCTTGCTCACGAGACAATTCAGTATGACGGTTATGGAATGGTTTCAATTCTGTATCCATACACTGATCAGTCCATCCATTCAAGGTGTTTTCATATGCTCTTTTCAGTACTGAGTCCTTTTGAGACTCATCTGCAATCTCAGTTGCAGTCACAGGAATGTCATTGCTGACTGCACCTAGCGTGAAGATCGCACCTTCACTCCCAACACATGAGTCTTCATGTGGCAACCTGGACAAAGCATCTGCGATTGCCTTTTGCTTTGAAGTGCGATATTCAATCGTGTAGTCATATTGTGACAACAACACTGCCCAACGTTGCATTCTCGATATGGCCATTGCAGGGATGGCAGATTTGGGCCCCAGTATTGCCAAGAGCTGCTTGTGATCGGTTATCAGGGTAAACTTTCTGCCAATCAGGAACTGTTGGAATTTCTTGTTCCAAACACTATGGCAAGTGTTTCCTTTTCAATTTGCATGTAGTTTCTTTTGCTCTTTGTGAGGGTTCGCGAAGTGACCGCGATTGGTTTCTCTTGGCCCTCATCCATTACGTGGCTTATGACAGCTCCCACACCGTAGCTGGAAGCATCAGACGCTAACTTAAGCTCACGCTCTGTGTCGTAGTGTACAAGTAGAGCATCGCTAGAGAGATTTCTCTTACAAGCATCATACGCTTCTTGTTGCGCTTTCATACACTTCCACTGGACATCCTTTTTGAGGAGCTCATGCAATGGAGCTAACATGGTTGCTAGCTCAGGTAAGAAACACGCGTAGTACTGGACTATTCCAAGGAAAGATCTTAATTAGACACGTTCTGTGGCTTTGGGGCATTGATGACAGCATCAACCTTTTCCTTCACTGGTTGCAAGCCATTCGCATAAACTTTCAGACCAAGGTACACAACCTCGGGATGCACAAATGCACATTTGCTCCTTTTCAATTTGACGATGTGGGCATTCAACCTTTGAAGCACTATATCTAGGACTTCTAGATTTTCTTCCTCACTGCATCATCTTGATTGCATAAGGAATTTGGAATTCCTTGCAAAATCTTATAAGAACATAAGACGTAGGAGCAGGAATAGCTCATTTGGCCCCTCGAGCCTGCGCTGCCATTCAATAAGATCATAGCTGATCTGATCTTGGCCTCAACTCCACTTCCCTGCCCGCTCCCCATAACCCTTAACTCCCTTACCTTTCAAAAATCTGTCTATCTCCACCTTAAATATATTCAGTCTCCCAGCCTCCACAGCTCTCTGGGGAAGAGAATTCCAAAGATTCACAACCCTCTGAGAGAAGAAATTCCTCCTCATTTCTGATTTAAAAGGGTGCCCCCTTATTCTGAAATTATGCCCCCTAGTTCTAGATTCCCCCACGAGGGGAAACATTCTCTCTGCATCTATCCTGTCAAGCCCCTTCAGAATCTTAGATGTTTCAATAAGATCCCCTCTCATTCTTCTAAACTTCAATGAGTATAGGCCCAACCTGCTCAACCTTTCTTCATAAGACCACCCCTTCAACTCCGGAATCAACCTCGTGAACCTTCTCTAAACTGCCTCCAATGCAAGTATATCCTTCCTGAAATAAGGAGACCAAAACTGTACGAAGTACTCCAGGTGTGGTCTCACCAACGTCCTGTACAGTTGTAACAGGACTTCCCTACTTTTATACTCCATTCCCTTTGCAATAAAGGCCAACATTCCATTTGCCTTCTTAATTACTTGCTGTACCTGTATGCTAACTTTTTGTGATTCATGTACAAGGACCCCCAGATCCCTCTGTACCTCAGCATTTTGTAATCTCTCTCCATTTAAATAATAATTTGCTTTTTTATTTTTCCTACCAAAGTGGATAACCTTGCACATTTTTGCCCACTCACTCAGCCTATCTATATCCCTTTGGAGATTCTTTGCATCCTCCACACAACTTTCTTACCCACCTATCTTTGTATCATCAGCAAATTTGGCTACATTACACTCAGTCCCTTCGTCCAAGTCATTAATATAGATTGTAAATAGTTGAGGCTCCAGCACTGATTCCTGCAGCACCCCATTAGTTACAGTTTGCCAGCCTTAAAATGACCCATTTATCCCAACTCCCTGTTTTCTGTTAGTTAGCCAATCCTCTATCCATGCTAATATATTACCCCCAACCCCGTGAGCTCTTATCTTGTGTAGTAACCTTTTATGTGGCACCTTATTGAATGCCTTCTGGAAATCCAAATACACGACATCTACTGGTTCCCCTTTATCCACCCTGCTCATTACATCCTCAAAGAATTCCAGCAAATTTGTCAAACATGATTTCCCTTTCATAAAACCATACTGACTCTGCTTGACTATTATATTATGATTTTCTAAATGTCCTGCTATCACTTCCTTAATAATGGACTCCAGCATTTTCCCAATGACAGATGTTAGGCTAACTGGTTGATAGTTGCCTGCTTTCTGTCTCCCTCCTTTCTTAAATAGGGGCGTTACATTTGCGGTTTTACAGTCCGCTGGGACCTCTCCAGAATCCAGGGAATTTTGGTAGATTACAACCAATGCATCCACTATCTCTGCAGCCACCTTTTTTAAGACTCTAGGATGCAGGTCATTGGGTCCAGGGGACTTGTCCACCGTTAGTCCCATTAGTTTGCCTAGTACTTTCTCTCTAGTGATAGTGATTGTTTTAATTTCCCCCCCCCCCACCCCAATAGCCCCTTGATTATCCATTATTGGGATGCTTTTAGTGTCTTCTACCGTGAAGACCGATACAAAATATTTGTTCAAAGTCTCCGCTATTTCCCTGTTTCCCATTTTTAATTCCCCAGACTCATCCTCTAGGGGACCAACGTTTACTTTAGCTACTCTCTTCCTTTTTATATACCTGTAGAAGCTCTTACTGTCTGTTTTTATATTTCTTGCTAGCTTACTCTCATAAGCTATCTTCTCTCTCTTTATCATGTTTTTAGTCGTCTTTTGCTGGTTTTTAAAAATTTCCTAATCCTCTGGCCTTTCACTACTCTTCGCAACATTGTATGCTTTTGTTTTCAATTTGATACCATCCTTTACTTCCTTAGTTAGCCACGAATGGTTCATTTTTCTCTTAGAGTCTTTCTTTCTGGAATATATCTTTGCTGAGATTTAAGAAATATCTCCTTAAATGTTTGCCACTGCTTTTCTACAGTCTTACCCTGTAATATATTTTCCCAGTTCACTTTAACCAAGTCTGCCTTCATACCTTTGTAATTACCTTTGTTTAAGTTCAGGACACTAGTTTGAGACCTAGCTTTCTCACCCTCAAACTGAATTTGAAATTCTACCATGCTATGATCACTAGTCCCAAGAGGATCCTTCACTTCAAGATCATTAATTAATCCGGCCACATTACCAGATCTAAAATAGTCTTCTCCCTGGTTGGTTCCACAACATATTGTTCCAAGAAACCATCCCGTATACACTCTAAGAACTCTTCCTCAAGTCCACCTTTGCCAATTTGCTTTGTCCAATCTTATCCATCGTAGCCTGAAAGATTTTGAGGGAGGACTTTACACGATACGGCAGCTTAGTGTATGAGTGCAGTCCCTTGTGTGTGTTGATGGTGAGATACTGTTGACTCTCTTTGTCAACATTCAGCTGAGCATAAGCGCGCGACAGGTCAAGCTTGGTGAAGACCTTTGAGCCCGAGAGTGATGCATACAAATCTTGAGATGTAGGTAACGGGTACTGCTCATTGTCAACTGCTTGGTTGATAGTAACTTTTTAGTTACCGCACAAGTGTACAGTTTTATCTGCTTTGGGCACTACCACAATCGGGGTAGCCCATTCACTTTTGTCAGTTTTTACTAGCACTATGTTCTCTCTGAGCTTCGCTAGCTCTTCCTCCACCTGACTTTTCAACGTAAACAAGACCGGCCTTGCCTTACAATAGACAGGCTTCGCGTTGGGCTTGATGCGGATATGTGCATCATACCCAGTGATGCCCTCATAACTGTCTGAGAACATGCTTTCAGACTTGTTCAACATTGTGTCGAGTCGTTTCTTTGAAGCATCTGCACTAAAGATGTTTTTCCAGTCTAGTTTTAACTTTCTCAACCAGTTTTTGCCCATGAGAGTTGGCCTGTTGTTGTAGCTCGCTACAATAATAGGCAGCTTCACTGACTGGTCATTGTGTTGAACTGTACATTCCATTTGTCCACATGCTTCTCGGATTTCTCCGGAGTAGGTTTTTAACTCTAC
Source organism: Squalus acanthias (assembly GCA_030390025.1). Classification (NCBI taxonomy): domain Eukaryota; kingdom Metazoa; phylum Chordata; class Chondrichthyes; order Squaliformes; family Squalidae; genus Squalus; species Squalus acanthias. The sequence goes on from CM059425.1 coordinate 187,311,648, forward strand.
GGTACTCTTTGTAAGTGGTACATGGTTAAACTTACTCTCATATGTGTCCTCACTCATGATAGAGCAGTCTGCCACCGTGTCAATACACATATCAATATATAGCTCATTGATCAAAAGTTTTGTACGGAAGTCTTTCTCACGACTGCTCGCATTGCCGCTAGTGGCATAGATACTGTAGATGCCGAGTTACATAGAAACGTAGAAGATAGGAGCAGGAGTAGGCCATTCGGCCCCTCGAGCCTGCTCCGCCATTTAATGAGATCATGGCTGATCATCCAAATTCAGTACCCTGTCCCTGCTTTCTCCCCATATCCCTTGATCCCTTTAGCCTTAAGAAATATATCTAACTCCTTCTTGAATATATTTAATGAATTAACCTCAACTGCCTTCTGTGGTAGAGAATTCCACAGGTTCACCACTCTCTGGGTGAAGAAATTCCTCCTCATCTCAGTCCTAAATGGCTTACCCCTTATCCTTAGACTGTGACCCCTGGTTCTGGACTCCGCCGCCATCGGGAACATCCTTCCTGCATTTAGTCTGTCTAGTCCTGTTAGAATTTTATAAGTTTCAATGAGATCCCCTCTCATTCTTCTAAACTCTAGCGAATACAAGCCCAATCTCTCTTCATACGTCATTCCTGCCATCCCAGGTATCAGTCTGGTGAATCTTCGCTGCACTTCCTCCATGGCAAGAACATCCTTCCTCAGATAAGGCGACCAAAACTGCACACAATACTCAAGGTGTGGTCTCACCAAGGCCCTGTACAACTGCAGCAAGTCATCCTTGCTCCTGTACTCGAATCCGCTCACTATGAAGGCCAACATACCATTTGCCTTCTTAACCGCCTGCTGCACCTGCATGCTTACCTTCAACGACTGGTGCACAAGGACTCCCAGGTCTCGTTGCACTTCCCCTTTTCCCAATCTATTGCCGTTCAGATAATAATCTGCCTTCCTGTTCTTCAGCATCAGGTGTGTTCACTTCAAGATTGTGTACTCTTCCCTTTTGTTGTCGCTGCTTTGCATTGCCGCTAAAATGCTGCTTACTTCCTGCTTTAGATTTACTCTGCAAGCTGTTGAAATATGGCTTTTCTTCTGGCAGTGAAAACACTTCGCATTTCTGTATAGGCAGGACTGTGGTGAGTGGTTTCCATTGCAGTGATAACAATTTACTGAACTGCTCTCACCGACTTGCTTTTGACTCGGTCTCACAGCTTTAGGTTTGACACGTTGGACCCCCTGGGACACATCTAATTGTCTTGGCTATGCTCTTTGATGTAGGGAAAGATTTGAATATATTTTGTCTGTGTTTAAATTGTGAATTCTGGGAGATTCTCTCACTGCTAACTTACCTGACGAAGGAGCGAACTGTTCCGAAAGCTTGTAAAATTAAATAAATCTGTTGGACTATAACCTGGTGTTGTGCGACTTCTCATTTTTGTCCACCCCAGTCCAACGCCGGCATCTCCACATCATGAGCTTTAGGTTTGACGGTGGCTTTGTGACTGTAGACCTCAGCTGCACTAGTCACTTGAGTTGGATGGAGTTCCCTAGCATTCTTAGATGCCATGTCCATAGATAGGGCAATTTTCCATGCTATATCAAACGTTAGGTTCGAAGTGTTCAGTAACTTGGACTGTGTGCGCTCATCCACCAGTCTACACACAAACTTTTCGTGCAACGCACGATCTAAAAATGTGCTGAAGTTACAATGCAAAGACAGCTTCTTAAGAGCTACGATTTACTCACTACTGATGGTTTCACTTTGTTTTCGGTTTCTGGTACTAAACTTGCAGCTCTCTGCTATTTCTAAAGGCTTTGGGCCGAAATGGTCGTCAAGTTTCGCAACAATGTCTTTAAAAGAAAGAAAGACTTGCATTTATATAACACCTTTCATGACCACTGGATGTCCCAAAGCGCCTTTCAGCCAATGACGTATTTTTGAACTGTAGTCACTGTTGTAATGTAGGAAACACAGCAGCCAATTTGCGCACAGCAAGCTCCCACAAACAGCAATGTGATAATGACCAGATAATCTGTTTTGTTTTATGTTGATTAAGGGATAAATATTGTCCAGGACACCGGGGTAATTCCCCAGCTCTTCTTCAAAATAGTGCCGTGGGATCTTTTACGTCCATGAAAGAGAGGAGACAGGGCCTCGGTTTAACTTCTTATTTGAAAGCCGGCACCTCCGACAGTGCAGCACTCCCTCAGCAATGCACTGGAGTGTCAGCCTAGATTTTTTTTTTGTGCTCAAGTCTCTGGAGTGGGACTTGAACCCACAACCTTCTGACTCAGAGGCGAGAGTGCTACCCACTGAGCCACAGCTGACATCCTTCAATGACGCATCCTTCACTTTCCCAGGCGTGAGTAGGTTTGTCAACATTCCGAAGACATCTGGTCCAATCTCAGTTAGAAAAAAAGCTTTTTTCCGTTCACAAATTGCTTTATTTTGAGCTTGAACACGCTCATCTGCACCTTCGGTCTCAATAATGTTATTGACCCTAAAAAACACCTCCATCCACTCAATGTAAGAACTGAATGGTTTGCGAGCTCGGTCATACATGCCAAGGCTTCCGAAGAATCCCTTAGGCGTGGTCATGATTATCCCGATCCCGTCGAACAGTGACTCAGCACGCTATCTGCAAATCAACGCCACCGTTGCTGTGTATACATACACGCAAAAGCAAAGCACAAACAATTCTGCACAAGCATTAACAGTAAAACATCGCGCAAAAAAAATTCAGTTTAGGTGTCACAAATTCACCTTAAACTTTTCTGCTCGAAGGTTGAACACTGTGTCCTTCCATGCTCCCTAAAATGGCTTTGGGATGTCATCCTTGTCGCCAAAATGTAATACAGGAAACTCTTTATTAACCGGCACCCAAATATCCGGAAATCTCTCTTAACCGGCAAAATTCTTGAGAAGGTAACCGGGGTTTTCCTTCATCTCTCGTTTAAAATTAACTTTAAAAAAAACCCCGAGGCGTTTGCCTTGTATCGGAGCATGTAGATTGGGGGGCCTGTCACTTTAATTCACCGCTTCACTCCCACTCTGACCTCACCGTCCTCGGCCTATTACACTGTTCCACGGAAGCGCAGCGTAAGCTCGAGGAACAGCACCTCATCTTTCGTTTAGGCACGCTACAGCCCTCTGGACTCAATATCGAGTTCAACAATTTTAGATCATAACCTCAGCTCCAATCACATTTATATTTTATTTTTTCCACCCTTTTATTTGCCCCCCCCACCTTTTTTTTCCTCCTAGAAGCTGGCAGCTGTCCTTCATTCTGCCAGTGGATGTCACACTTCTTTCAGCCTTAATCTGTCACATTAACACCACCTCTAGCCTTGCATATCTCTTAATGTCTCTTAATGTCTCTTCCTCTCCCCCTTTGTTCTTTTATCCCCTCCCCCTTTTCCCAGCTTTACTCTGGCCTTAAATCCATTTGATTTCCGGCTCTTCACAGTTCTGACGAAAGGTCATCGACCTGAAACGTTAACTCTCTTTCTTTCTCCACGGATGCTGCCTGGCCTGCTGAGTTTTTCCAGCGTTTTCTGTTGTTATTTTAGATTGGGAAGGGAATGTGCAGCCCGGGTAGGCAGCGGACACGACAGATGGTCAGCTGGTGGTCCCCGGGGAGACGGAGCTCCGAATGTAGGCGCATGTCAATGTGTACGGGGCTCTCGTACGTTAGGAGATATAACTCTCCGTTATCCGGACTTTTTGATTAACCGGCACCACGCTGGTCCCGTCGGTGCCGGTTAATAAAGAGTTTCCTGTATATTTGGATAGAACAAATGAGCAACAAAGACATGATGAGTTGCCAGTCCATGTGCGTGTTTATTAGGCTAGCGCGAACTGCGCACACTCATACAAAACCACATGCATACATTACAGGAGGCAACAACACGTTCAACGACTTTGGAGAGGAAAGAGAGGTTGAAGTGGGGGGTAGTTTGCAAGGACAGAGGGGTCAAGTGTGGATTTTTTGATGGGGGGGGTGATGATGGCAGACTTAAAAGAGAGAGGGACAATATCTGTGGAGAAGAAACCATTTACAATGGCCATGGAGGGCAGTTGGGTGGTTAGCAGTTTAGTGGGAATAGGGTCAAGAGAGAGAGAACAATGCATCATTCATTGTTCATGTGCAGTGAGATCAGAATGATCACAACCCATGAAGATGAAGTCATTCCCGTCATGTGAAATCACTTATTGTAAAATATGGTCGTCACTCTTTCAGCATCATAAATAAAGCTGGGCTATGCTAGCAGCACAAACGACTATGGGACCTAGTGGACTTGTTCAGCTGAACTGATATATTGGTTAAAACCAGACATTAGGTCATGGTGTTGGGTTCCAATAAGATTTTTCCAAACCATTGGATTCTGGATTGGTCAGCTCCTGAACTTGATCATCTACACAGTACTGAATAAAGATACATGATGTTGATGTGTTAAAGTATATAGTAAGGACAGGTTGTGATGTGCTTCTTATGATTGTTTAATGGCCTACGTCACTTTCAGCATTACGTCAACAGAGGACAAATGAAAGGAAGTCTGCCAAATTAAGTTTTATTTTGCACCAGATTCAGATAATGTGAAGTGGTGTCCGCATTTAGCTTCTTGTGGTTGCTGTAATCCATAGTAAATATGACAAGTGAAGCTTCCAGCTCCACTGGGAATTGTTGTTAGATAAAGCCTGCCACATATTGCTGGTATCTGTGACATCCTGGCACCCAGGCAGAACGCAGAAGGGGAGTGTTCCATAAGCACACAAACAAACAGAAATTGGTTTATGTAGGTAATGATCATCTCATTTTGTGATATTATTCATGCATAAAGAAAGTTCATTGTTGTTGCTTACAAAATATGTGCTCAAACCTCATATGCAGGTAGAGCATATGAAAATATTTAAGTGATCGTAGACTTTAGCAATTTGTTTCTCAAACTGAATTCAGATGTGAATTTAAAAATGTAATGCACTGAATGAAAAAATTGTATAGTGTACTATAATGTTCTAGAAATAGATTATTACTAGCCTGCAGCACAGCAAGCAGCAGTTACTGTTTTGATCATATAATGGCTTTATTATTTTGATAAAAAAGCACTGCAATAGAAAGGAACAGTAAGAATATTTCTTTTTCTCAGTATTATTTCCACAAATTGGAAAAAGATGGCTTGCCTGTGATATTAATTGACTGGGTACGAAATGCAGGTGTAAGATTTCATATGTTACATACAACTTGAAGAGATGTTTGGATTAAAATTAAGTCATAACCTCTCAGGCAATTAAAATCACTCAAGTGTCTTGGGTATGACTGAGGAGAAAATAAAATCCTCTCTTCATATCTATATTTGTAAGAAAAAAACAACTAATTAATTTTAGTGTTCTTTGTACAAAAAAAAATGTCAGAATTGTTCCAAACCACTACTTCCTCTCCAGCGTACAATCCCTAATGAAAGGATAAAGAGAGCGGCAGCTATTTTTTACAGTGACATTCATGCAGCTTTCCTCTTAGCTCTCCAGTATATCCAGCAGCTGTGTGATCGGAGTTGACAAAAATCCAGCAGGGAATTATGGCAATATAAATCTGTCACATCGGAAATACAGACTCAGGAATCATCTGGGGGCATCATTACTGTAATTTCAGGGAACCAAACAATGTTTACTTCATAATGGCCATCTGTATTCTCAATTTATCTCTTCAATTTGTCTGCTATTCACTTTATTGAAAACAGAAAAATGGCACAAGACCAATGTAAATTTCATCTGGATTAGGTCTAAATGAAAAATAGAATAAAGAAAAAAACACAGCTAAGAGAAAAATAAAACAAGCTGAGATTGACTGAAGAAGGAAGCAGGGGGAAAAATGAGCTTTAGCAGCTATACTAATATATTTCAGATTTTATTAATCTAATGCTGTACATTTATCTTATGCCAGATTGTGTACTGCAGGCTGCAGCAGAGGAAGCAGAGTCCCAACGGACGGATCAAAAATGCTGGCTTCTTTATTGCATTCATGGCCAACTGCTCCTAGAGCTGAGAATGACATTTATTAATACCAAGGGGTTGTTTTTCAGAGCTCAGCCAATGCTCTTACTACAGCTTAGAAAGGCACTTGCCTGATACCAAGCTGTCAGGCTAATCGCAGGATGATGGAAAATGCATCTATCAATACCCGGACTGGAGAAAAAATAGACTAGACATTTGAAACCTGAACCCACAGCTGTGACTGTATTCTGTCAATCTAATGCCTCAGCTTGAACCTGGAAGGAGAGCTGCATAATAATGAAGTGCTCTATATGTGCACCATTTATTAATTTCTTTTCGTGTCAAAGGTTTTGATATGTTAAGGGAATTTTTTCTGCTCACTAAAAGACTGAATGAGGCCTATTAAAAATGTCTAACCACTTCCTTTTAAAAACAGAGTGTAAGCTTTCCCTCTTCTGCCTGCACAATGTTTACACTGGAAGGATGTGCAAATTACTCAAATTGCAGATTTCTGAAAGTCCCTGGCTGTGCTGTTGATTTTGAATGAGATGGTAGGTTTTTTTGTGGATTATCTTGTGCTAGGTGTAAATGAGATGCTGAGTGACAACTCTGCTTCCAGTGTGTACAGCTGGCTCCACAGGAGACTCAGAAATCTGTTTCCAGACAATGAAAGAAAACCATTGTGAGGGCAGATTAGATTACACCTCCTCACAGACTCCAACACTGATCAGTTAATAGCCATGAAAACACTCGCTTAACAAAGTACAATATCCAAAAATTGTCTATGATCTCATACAGTTGACCAGCTAGAAAAAGCTCCGTTGATTTTTCCTATTTTTCTTCTTCCAATATTATCCCCACCTCTCCCGAAAGTGCTGACTGTTGCTGAGATACAGCTCCACGGGCAAATGCATGCCTCCAGGACGTTGCTGAAGTGATAATTCTTCATGTGTGAGCCTATACACTGAATGTTGGTAGACTATTTGACTGTGGGTGTAGCCCAGCCGACTCTGATTCCGTTCTCACTTGATGTTCACCCACCTGCAATTTCCAGCAAGGGATCACTGGACAATGGTTAGAAAGAAAGAAAGACTTGCATTTATATAGCACCTTTCACAACCTCAGGATCTCCCAAAGCACTTTACAGCTGATAAAGTACATTTGAAGTGTAGTTAACTGTTGTACGGTAGGAAACGAGGCAGCCAAATTTACGTATAGCAAGATCCCACAAACAGCAGTGTGATAATGACCAGATAATCAGTTTTTAGGTGTTGCTTGAGGGATAAATATTGGCCAGGACACCAGGGAGAACTCCCATGCTCAGAGCACAGGGTTGCTGGCTTGGTTTTTCCTCTTTGTATCCCTGGGGCATAGAGGAAAATTATAACATCACTACTGCTGTCCTGACAGAAATCAGCTAACGCGGCATAGACCAGGGATCAAACCTGGGATTTTCCTGGTCTGCATGATTCAGTTCCACAGTTGGCAGCGAATTTACCACCGAGGGAGCAACTGTTCCAATTCTGAATCATTGCTGCTGTGATATTATTGATCTAAATTAAAGAAAGAACTTGCATTTGTACAACGTTTTTCACAACCTCAGGCCGTCCTAAAGCGCTTAACAGCCAATGAAGTACATTTGAAATGTTGTCACTGTTGTAAATTAACCTCTTGTCTCAGAAGCATGAATGGCGTTCCTTCCCTAAAAGTAGCTTCAATACTCTATACTTCCTCCAGGGCGAACCCGAGAAAGCCAGTTTCCTCTCATTTTATCATGTGTGCCCCCATATTGGGCTGAGTTTTTATTTTGCAGACTGTGTGGGTTTGCAAGCGGGTGGGCAGTTAAAAGCATTGAAATTGACAGCGCTTTGGGAAGCCAACTTCAACCCGACAGCTTCCGCCTTTAACTTCGGCACATTAGTCAGCGCGTGAGAGACCCCCCTCGGGAGAGGCGGGTGACCTAATTGAAGCATTTTAGAGATCATTAAGAGGCTATTAACAGCTTTCTTTTACCTGATGTTGCAGCTTTTACTGGCTGCTCATGGGATTCCCGGGCTTGCCTCGCCAGTGAAAGTAAGACGAGAGCAGAGCGGCAATTGTGGGAGCTGAACAAATGAAATGTTTTAAAAAACCACATAAATACTCCGACCTCACACCTGCTTCCTTGCCTAAGGGAAAGGCTCTTGCTGACACCATTTGTGTTGAGAGTTTGCTTTCAGGAGTTTGCAGGTGATTTCTACAACTTTGGAAGTCACTCTCACTCTTCCGCCTCTGCTCTCCACCTTACTTCTGTCATTTATCAGATCAGCATGGGTGCCGCTTATGCTGTTTCACCTTGGACCTCAGATGAGGACCGAGATGAGCCCCAGCAGCAGCAACACCTGTAACACCAGCAGGAGCAGCCTTCTCCTCACCGACCTGCCGCTCCACAGGAGAGAGGGGATGAGCGCAGGGGTGCACTTCGCAGGAGGCGATACCACTAACACAGGGTATATAAAAATGAGAAGTCGCACAACACCAGGTTATAGTCCAACAGATTTATTTAATTTTACAAGCTTTCGGAGCTGTCGCTCCTTCCTCAGGTAAGTTAGCAGTGAGAGAATCTCCCAGAATTCACAATTTAAACACAGACAAAATCTATTCAAATATTTCCCTACATCAAAGACACACTAAGAGCACAGCCAAGACAATGAGATGTGTCCCAGGGGGTCCAACGTGTCAAACCACCTGCTGGCTGCATATCCTGTCAATTTGTGTTAGTCTTTTTAAAAAAAAACACCTGGGAAGACCGGCCATGATGTCAAGTCACGTTCTGTATCGTGACATGAACCCGATACCGACAGGGTATATAGGCAGAGGATCAGCTTCCTGGACATGACTGAACACCAGTGCCTCAGGAGGCTCAGAGTATCTCGTCAGGTCATGGCAGACATTTGTAGCCTGCTGGAAGAAGATCTGCTGCCAAGTGGACCTGGTGGATATGCGTTACCAGTGGCTGTCAAAGTCACCACCACCCTCAACTTCTTCACCTCAGGCTCCTTCCAGGGATCTGCAGGAGATATTTGCAGGATCTCGCAGTTGGCCGCCCACAAATGCATCACCCAGGTGACCGATGCCATGTTTGACAAGTCAGGCACTTATGTACACTTTGTCACTGATGAAGCCAGTCAGACTAAGCTGGTGCTCTGACTGGCTTCCCACAGGTGCAGGGCATCATCGACTGCACACATGTGGTCATCAAGGCACTCCCAGATCACCCAGGAGTGTTCGTGAACCGTAAGGGTTTCCACTCCATCAATGTACAGCTCGTCTGCAACCACAAAAAGACCATCATGCCTGTGTGTGCCAGATTCCCAGGGAGCCGTCATAATTCATTCATCCTGCGCCAGTCCACCCTCCCTCAGCTCTTCGTACCTCCGACCAGACTTACCGGCTGGCTGCTTGGAGACAAGGGATATCCACTTATGACATGGCTGATGACGCCCTGAGGAGGCCAAGCAATGAGGCCAAAGAGCGCTACAATCAAAGCCAAATGACGACGAGATGTGTAATAGAGCAAACAATTGGGATGCTGAAGATGCGCTTCAGATGCCTGGACAGATCTGGAGGATCCCTTCAATACGTACCAGCCAGGGTCTCCAGAATGATCGTGGTATGCTGCGCTCTGGACAACACAGCACAACAGCGAGGATTGAAGCTGCAGGAGGCGCAAGGCACTGAACACACAGCCTCTTCAGAGGAGGAGGAGGATCATGAGGAACACGAGGAGGAGGAGGAGGAGGAACCTGAAGTGAACATGGCACCAGCAGCGGCGCACATTGTTGCCCGGGAGGCCCGGGATGGCCTCATAATGTGGCTCAAAAAGTAAACAGAAACTAACAATCTAACATGTTGTAACACACCCATGTGCATACACTTGTGCATCGAGAATTGTTTAATCTTCCTCTTCCTATAACTCCTACGCCGTGCAACCCCTGTGGCTGCAGCAGAATTAGAGGCAGGCTGCTTACTTCCCTGCTCTGACAGCTTAGACACTTTTGGCGGATGTCCTCTAGGTTTTGGAGCCCGTGAGGGCCCCGCCAAAGATTGCTCCTCCTGCACCTGTGCAGGTGCAGACTCGGTAAATGGGACACAAGGAAGCATGTGGGGCTCTGACTGGGGGTGGGTGGTGGTGGTTGGCAACAGGGGAGAAGTGGGAACGCTTTGAGCAGAGTTCCCACTTCCATGTCCCCTCTCACCATCATCCCTCTCATGGCCCACCCGCACATCCCTGCTCGCAAGAAGCTGGAGAGCACTTTGCTGCACAGCAGTGGGGCGATGAACGGCCAAGCCTAGGTTTCTATCCATCCTAGATAAGGTTGCATTCAGAGTCTGAAAGCTCTTGGTCAGAGAAAGCATGCACTCGTTTGAATGCCACGTTTGATGCTCCATGCAGGTGTCCACACTTTCCATGGACGAACACATCATTGCCATGGCCTACAACATCATGCCAGTCATGCTGGAGATGGACTCCTCCATTCTCCCTGTAAGTGAGCACATCTGCTTTGTCGACGGCCCCTGAGGTTCAGCATCTTCGTGCAGCTGAGCATTGCTTGGAGTGTCCTGCGCCCTCCAGCGCGGAGTCTCCACTGCTGTCCCTGTCTCCACCAGCTGCACCTGCTCACATGTGATCTTTGAGACACCAGGTGACAACACTACTTTCTGACTTAGAGGACCCACCAACGTGTGCGTATCTGCGCTGGTGCTTGGTGTGCATGGGTCGTGTGACGGTGCGCCCTCAGAGTCCGCGACCTCCTCTGAGGAGTCGTCTTCCTCCTATGGCTGGACAGTGGTGATGGGGGGGGGACACTTGATGGGCCTGTGGGAGAGTAAAGACATGAATTAGAACTGTTATGATCAGAATGTTTTAAGTTACTATTATGCACATGATCATATTTTACTGGCTGACTGTTGTATGCCATGTGGCTGTGTGATATTTAATTCTGTCACCAGATAGCTGGGAGGTGCCCCTCTCTCCATCTCTGACCACCAGCAGCTCTGCAACGCAGCTCAGCTCCAAGGCCTCCTCCTCTGCTGAAGTGAGCGGTGTCATCACTGGAGGGCCACCACCGGTTTGCTGCCTCTCCTGGGCGTTCTGTGTTCTCTTCTCCTGCAAGGCGGGAAACAAGAGACCTTTGAATGAGAGTCATGGAATGAGTAGAAGGGATGGATGAGCAACATCTGTAGAGGGTGACTATGATGGAGAGGCGTAACATTGCATTAAGATGAGGGTGTGTGTCAGTGGTGGATGGTCAGATGGGGATGTGAGTAAGTGCATAGACAGCAAGGGATGGGTGCATCTGCAAGGTAGGTTGGTGTGAGGAGTGATGTGCAGGAGTAGGCTTGGGAGGGCAGAGTGAGGGGGTTGGGGTGACACACACATCAGGATGTAGGGCAATGTGGCATTGTACTCACCTTTCCTGACCTCATGAGGTCATTAAATCATTTTTGACACTGGATCCAAGTCCTGCCAACAACACTCCTGCTGCTCACTTTGTCAGCAATCTCCAGCCATGCGTTCTTTGTTTGGCCAGCTGGCCGCTTCCTCCCATCAGCACGGAACAGGTTGTCCCTGCGGGCCATGACTCCTTGGAGTAAGATTTCCAAGGAGGGATCACTAAATCTTGGGCAACTTTATGTCTTTGAGCCTGCATTTTTCAGTTTAGAGTTGTATCAACTTTTTCGAACAGAAACAACTCACTATCTCCACTCCAACAACCTGTTTTCCACCTCAACCAGCCTTCAAGTGACATCTGCACACTGCTCCTTTAAAGAGCTCAGCTGAAGTGGAGTCATCCTTGACGTCAATGGACCCGCTCCAGTTAATTGGTCGTGAAACCCGGAAATCTGATTCAATTGCACTGCAAAACGCGCCTCTTGAACGTTCGGGTGCCTGACACGATCCACGCCAGCACCCCCCTCCCCCCCCCCCCCCGGCCCCCCCAACCGCTGCCATCACAACTCTAAGGTAAAAATTCAGCCCATTCATTCTGATGGCTCGTTCAGGACAGAATTAATAAAAAACGTTTAAAAAAAAACAACTGTGCTTCATTGAAGTTGGATCGAAGGTGTCAATGATTTACAAAATTCGCCACAAAATCCTAAGCATTTACGGGTTCTGTTTCTTCTGGTAACACATCGCCAATATGAGTTTGCGTAAAATTCCATTCTGCGCTATTTTAACACAGTTGTTGACCTTTTTTTAAATTTTAAATAAGTTAACAATTGTATTAAAATAGACATTTTATGCAAATCTATTAACCGGTGCCCTGGCCGAGGAAATTAAACCCCTCAGAGTCCTATTTCCGAAACATTATTGGCATAATTTCCCAGATTCATTTTTCTTGTGAGGCCCAATATTTCAAGAAGTCGCATTACCACAAAGATGCTATAATTGTGGGAAGAAAAGAATGGTCAAAGATTTACTGCAATTTGTGGAGCTGTTCCACATCATTTCCACATGTCTGCCAAATTTCAAAACCAGAAATTGCTGCAATTTGTCAGTTTTTGGGAGAATTGTCCACTTTCTACTTGCAGCAAACATTGTGAAAAACAAGAACAGCACACTGAAATAAAACAAGCACTTTTATTTGACAAGGCATATGTATATGTTTCAGGAAACAGAACAATGCCTAAGTGATTAACTTCTCACCTGGAAGGGTGGTAGTTCCAACAGTTGTTGATGTGTGTGTGTGTCTGTGTGTGTGTGTGTTGAGGGGATGGGGCTACCACTGACTTCCATTTTATTTATCTTTTTACAATAATTCTTGGTACACCAGGGTTAAGACATGCCGTTTGTAATGAACTTGGCAGCAATTGCACCAAATGTGATTTACACCGTAGGCTTTATTGAACTGCTGCAACAGAGGCTGATTTTATTGATTTTTAAAAGTTATTTTCAGAGGTTTGAAGCACAACAGGAGAAAATGATGCAGTGACCCTGAAATTGTGCATGACTATTTGCCCCAGTGTTGCACTACAGAGCTGGAACTGTATATCGTGAGCCCAGCTCATTTGCATACCCACTGACATTAGAGATTGCCTTGTAACATGAGAATACTGTGTTGGGGGGTGGGGAGTTGTTGTAAATTCAAAGTGCAGCCTTTAAAAAGCTTAGAATAACTGAAAATTTCAGCAGCAGGCTGGGAGAACAACAGGTAAGTAGCAAACTTCTCACAAGACAGAGTTAACTGTCAGGTAGCTGTAATAAATGTCTCATGTGAGATTTTGTGACACTTTTAAAGAAGGTCTTCAAGTTGAGGAACAGGCAGAACCAAAATTTTAATGAGCCTGACCTTCAGACTCCTGGTTGAAATGCAGCAGGAGAGAAAGGATGCAGAGAAAGTGCTGGAAAAAGTTCAATGACCTGACATGGGCAGGAAAGGTAACAGACTGGCCACTTTCCTTTTGATTTCTTGGGCATCATGAACATGCACATCATTCTAAAATAAATAGCTGCACAAGTCACCTTTCACACTGCATTGTGGTTCAAATATTTACTAACTCTGCATCTTACAATATGTGTTACCAACTCCTCTAATAGGACTTACTTCCAAGCAGAACATTAAAATGCCTCACTCATCTATAAAAGGGTGCTACCAGAAGATTTATTCCATCAACGGTTTGATGCCACCTGGGAGAAATCCCTCAAGTGCTAATCTAATTCCCATCATGTTGTTACAAGAGAAACTTGTACACAATGCCCTTGAAAGGCAGGAGACCAGAGGGAACATGCCAGATATTAGAGAGGTGTGCCCCTGCCCCCACAAGCCATAGAGCAAGAGTGAGGCACTGAAACACTACAGGCTGCAGGTTAGTGTCTGCAAACCCAGGCAATCGCTATGGCATCCTTATGAAGCAGCAGATAGCAGAAGCATCCACACCCTTCAGTGTCTCCTTAATTTCAAGGACTCACCCATTCTTAGCTTATGCTTGCTTTCCTATAGAGCCATCATTGCTATGGGTGCAAAGGATGATGAGGAGGAGGAGGAGAAGGAGGGAAGAAATGTATTTCTGGTGAACTATAATGATGAAGAGGAGAATGATGAGGACCAGGCCACACAAGAGTCAATAACATTTTTAATTAAATCATTTTCTATCTTCTTTGTGTCATAATAAAATCATTTTCCAATTGCTTTTATTATACTGAAAAAAATTGAAAATTGGAAGAGAAAGTTTAAAAGCTGCCTTTTTTTCCTTCACTCACTCAGCATGCCCCCTTTGTATGTCCATGGCTGTAAATCTCCAGTATAAGGGGAGGGAGAAGAGCTGGAATTACCCCAGTCATAACTGTTGTTGTAAACATTCCATTTATATCAACAACAGGGACCAGGATAAAAATATAACCCATGCCATGACTGATCTTGTTTTAGTTGTGAGAGTTTGAATGTGTTAAAAGTGCATACTATTCAGGAAAGGCAATGCCTAATCTTAAACTATGTATACCTCTGATTTCTACTGTTATATGAATTTTTACAGTGTCTGACATGATTAATGATAATTAATGTTGAGCTCTGAAACAGCATCCACTACATATTGTTCATCAGGCTTCATTAAATTGACTTTTGTGTTGTACATTTTTGATAAACCTAACATTATAAACAGGTATGCAAAATTTGAACCATAAATTACATCAAAAATGGCAAGTCAAATGAATTGTTGATGAAAAATGAGCCTAAATTAAACAGTGGGAATACTAACAATAATGCATATAACTAAAAATGCCTTATGTCTCTTTCCTTCATTACGAAACACTTTCCTTTTATTTCTTAAATACCGCACTCTAGGCATCATGCCAAGAAATTCAGAACCTATGTGTTCTGTTAAATACCCAGTGGCTGCAACGTAACATAACTCTTGTATAATCAATCTATTACGAGCTTTTCTACTTGCTGGCCTCTATTAAGTTCCACATTACAGCATTTTTTAGGAGTAATCTGGCATTGCACTCCTGGGCAGGAGCCTCGTCTGCCAGTAGCACACATTTGGGCACATGCTGCACATAATTTTCCAATCGGTAATTGTCCTCCCAGGTTCAATTCCTGAAGTGCAAAGTCAGCAGATCTCAGCTGGGATTACAATTCACCTCAGTGCCCCAAGCTAAGGAAGGGGAGAGCCATCCGGCGTTCCCATTCTTGATTGCTATCCAGTAACTCCAACTGCAAAGTACATGTGTATTGAAGTCAATGGAAAACAAAATCGACGCTGTGTAAAAGGGGCTGCTGATTTGCTATGAGTATGTTTCACACTACCGGTGAAGACCAATTTCACCCCTTCCCCGGTGAGAATAGGATCAGTCTCAATTGTACTGCCTTCAAATGTTGTATGGCATAAAAACAAACAGTCTCAAGGCTTACATATAAGGAATAGCTACTTGATCAAAGTATTTGAGGGCAGCAAATGCCCATGAAACTGAGGCATCATTTTCGAGATGAGATAGGAAAAAATTTAGGGTAATATAAAAATGGAGAATATTGATAGTCATGTGCTCACCTTTTTAATACAGTGTCAGCGCCAAGTAGTCATTAGTTTTGGATCATTCAGTGCAGTGTGATAAGAAAGTACGGTTCAATCAATTGACTGTGATGAAGCAAATAATCCTCTGAGCCTCCATTAGCGATGTAAGAAAATCCAGAGCAAGTAAAAGGCCATTCATCAAAAGTGCCCCATCTAGAACTAATGAAGTAGAAAGCAGGCTCTGATCAGCATAGAGCCAATTAAACTGGCCAAACTGCATCAGAGGGACACCTCCCCAACCTAACATTTTCCAGGCCCAGTGGCTAATCGCGCCGCCTGATATGGCAGCATCCTGATGCCGGCAGGATACCTCGGGATGCTCATTTTACGACCACAGCCCACCGGCCCTATGATAATGAAGCTCGGGTCTGTCAAGACTATTAGGCAGTCAGTAGGCGGGCTCGGCCAACTGGCCCCCGAACATCACTCAGAGGTAAAATCTACCCACTAGCATCCTAGCATATGTGTCCAATAATACTTGCCTTGTATTTTGCTATTTTGGACTGTTACCAGGACTGTATCAGTAATGCCTGGCAATGGCTACATTGCACTATTATCCTCACAGCTGACTACCATAAACTCCATTCTTGTCAGCCCTGCCACCAACATGATCACAACAACCTCTACTATTAGTGTTAGCCAAGAGTCAACCAATGAATATCTTCTATTGTTTGGAGTCAATGGGCCAGAATTTGCTGTCAAAATAACAGTGAGGCTAATGGTGCTCACTGTTATTTATGTGCAAATGGTACAGCAACTTCGGCCGAGGGGCAAATGCAAGATAGTGAAACAGCTAGTTTTGAGCAGATCTGAGCAATAACAAGTCACTTACTCTTCTGTTAAGAGCAGATATTTCTAACACTGGGGAAGTAGAAGACTGAGAACAAATATTTCCACCAAGAACATCAGTTTCCCATCAAAACCATCACAAATCAGTGAGAACGTTGACATAGGGGGTATTGCAAATTGGCATCCCATTTTACATCTCTCCTGATTTTTAGCACTGGTGAAGAGTTAGGAGGAATAACTGAAAACATGGTTGAAAAGGGGAGAGAGATTGCAAAGCAGAAAGATTTAGGGAAAGAGTTCCAGAGAGTAGGGTCAAGAATTGAGGTGGATGATCCATCTCAGCCAACTCCTGTCCTGAGGTCCCCACCATCACAGAAGCCAGTCTTTAGCCAAGTCGATTCACTCCACGTGCTATCAAGAAATGACTGAGCGCACTGCATACAGCAAAGGCTATGGGCCCCGACAACATCCCAGCAGCAGTGCTGGAAACCTGTGCTCCAGAGCTAGCTGCTCCTCTAGCCAAGCTATTCCTGTACAGCTACAACACTGGCATCTGCCCGACAGAATGCAAAATTGCCCAGGTATGTCCTGCCCACAAAAAGGACAAATCCAATCGGCCAATTACCATCCCCATCGGCAAACTGATGGAAGGGGTCGTACACAGTGCTATCAAGCGGCACTTACTCACCAATAACCGGCTCACCGATGCTCAGTTTGGGTTCCGCCAAGACCACTCGGCTCCAGACCTCATTACGGCCTTGGTCCAACCATGGACAAAAGAGCTGAATTACAGAGGTGAGGTGAGAGTGACTGCCCTTGAAATCAAGGCAGCATTTGACCGAGTGTGACATAGCAGCTGGAGATGAACTTGGAGTGGGAGGGGGATGATCCAGTTGTCATGGTCCACGTAGGGAGTTTGAGGAGCTAGGGTCCAAATTAAAAAGCAGAACCTCAAAGGTAATAATCTCTGGATTGTTACCTGAGCCACACCACAAATTGGCATAAGGACAAACAGATTAGAGGTTTAAATGCGTGGCTCAAAGAGTGGTGTGGGAGGAAGGGGTTTCAGTGCATGGGGCACTGGCACCAGGACTGGGGAAAGAGGGAGCTGTTCCGTTGGGACGGGCTCCACTTAAACTGGGCTGGGACCAGTGTCCTGGCGAACCTAATAACTAGGGCTGTAGAGAGGTCTTTAAACTAATGAAGGGGGGTGGGATGATTCAGGAAAGAGTAAATTTAAAAGCAGCAAGAGAAATGTCAAGGCTCTAGAGCAGAGTAGAGTTTTGGGTAAAAATAAGCAGAGTGGGTCAGGAAGGGACAGAGAGAGTAACAAAGGTAATAAGGCATTAGTGACTAAGGTAACATCAGGGAAAAATAGAAATAAGTCAAAGGGACTATATTTGAATCTGCGAAGCAGTCGCAACAAAATAGATGAATTAATAGCACAGATAGAAATGAATAGGTTTAATCTAATAACCATTACGGAGACGTGGTTGCAAAGTGGCCAAGGTTGGGAACTAAATATTACAGGTTACTTAACTTTTAGAATAGATAGGCAAAATGGAAAAGGAGGAGGGGTAGCCCTGATAATAAAGGATGGGATAAAGACAGTAGAGAGAAAGGATCTTAGCTCCAAAAATCAATAAGTAGAATCAGTTTGGGTGGAGCTAAGAAACAGCAAGGGGCAGAAAACATTGGTGGGAGTTGATTTTAGGCCCCCAAACAATAGTTGTAATGTAGGGCAGAGTATAAATCAGGAAATTAAAGGCACATGTAACAAGGGTAATACAGTAATCATCGAGGACTTAATCTATATATAGACTGGGCAAACCACATTTGCAGTAATAGTGTGGAGGACGAATTCATGGAATGTATGTCACAATTTACATTAATGACCTGGATCAGGGAGTCGGATGCAGCATTTCCAAATTTGCAGACGACACTAAACTAGGAGGGGGGGTGGGCTCAGAGGAGGAGACCAGGAAGCTCCAGAGCGATTTGGACAGACTGGGTGATTGGGCGGATAAATGGCAGATGCACTATAATGTGGACAAGTGCGAAGTTATCCACCTTGGGTGCAGGAACGGGAGGGCAAATTATTATTTAAATGGCAATAAATTGGGAGAGGGGGAAGTACAGAGAGACCTGGGTGTTCTTGTACACCAGTCACTGAAGGCGAGCATGCAGGTGCAACAGGCGGTCAAGAAGGCAAACGGTATGCTGGCCTTCATAGCAAAAGGGTTGGAATACAGGAACAGGGATACCTTGCTGCAGCTGTACAGGGCACTGGTGAGACCACACCTCGAGTACTGTGTACAGTTTTGGTCGCCTCATCTGAGGAAAGATGTTCTTGCCATGGAGGGGGTGCAGCGGCGATTCACCAGGCTGATACCAGGAATGGCGGGATTGACCTATGAGGAGAGACTATGTAGTTTAGGGATGTACACACTGGAGTTTAGAAGATTGAGAGGGGACCTCATAGAAGTGTATAAAATTCTGACAGGTCTAGACAGACTAGATGCAGAAGGAATGTTTCCCTTGGCGGGTGAGAACAGAACTAGAGGACATAATTTAAGGATAAGGGCTAAACCATTTAGGACAGAAATGAGGGGGAATTTCTTCACTCAGAGGGTGGTGAACCTGTGGAACTCATTGCCACAGAGGGCAGTGTACGCCAGCTCATTAAATATATTTAAGAGGGAATTAGATATATTTCTACAGGCAAAAGGAGTTAAGGGTTACGGAGAGAAGGCGGGGACGGGATACTGAATTGAAGGATCAGCCTTGATCTCATTAAATGGCGGAGCAGGCTCGAAGGGCCGGATGGCCTACTCCTGCTCCTATCTTCTATGTAATCTATGTATGCAAGATATTTTTCTAGATCAGTATGTTGAGGAACCATAGAAACAGAAAAATAGGAGCAGGAGTAGGGCATTTGGCCCTTCGAGCCTGCTCCACCATTCAATATGATCATGGCTGATCCTCTATCTCAATACCATATTCCCGCTCTCTCCCCATACCCCTTGAAGCTTTTGTGTCTAGAAATCTATCTATCTCCTTCTTAAATATATTCAGTGACTTGGCCTCCGCAGCTGTCTGTGGTACTGAATTCCACAGGTTCACCACCCTCTGAGTGAAGAAATTTATCCTCATCTCAGTCATAAATGTCCTACCCCGTATCCTGAGACTGTGACTCCTCGTTCTAGCCCCCCAGCCAGGGAAAACATCCTCCCTGCATCGAGTCTGTCCAGCCCTGTCAGAATTTTATACGTTTCCACGAGATCGCCTCTCATTCTTCTAAACTCCAGTGAATACAGGCCTAGTCGACCCAATCTCTCCTCATACAACAGTCCTGCCATCTCAGGAATCAGTCTGGTGAACCTTCGCTGCACACCATCTATGGCAAGTATATCCTATCTTAGGTAAGCAGACCAAAACTGCACACAGTACTCCAGGTGTGGTCTCACCAAGGCTCTGTATAACTGTAGTAAGACATCCTTGCTCCTGTACTCAAATGAATGCGTGGCTAAAGAGTTGGTGCAGGAGGGAGGGCTTTACATTCCTGGATCACTGAGTCTGCTTCTGGGGAAGGTGGGACCTGTACAAGTCGGATGGGTTGCATCTGAACCGGAACGGGACCAACATCCTTGCGGGGAGGTTTGCTAGTACTGTTGGGGGGGGGGGGTTAAACTAACTTGGCTGGGGGGATGGGATACGGCGTGGAGCAATAGTAGGGGGTGATGCACAGCCAAATATAGAGGAAAAAACAAGTCAGCCTGGAAGGCAGAGCAAATATTTAACGGCACAAGGGAGTATGGCAAGGCTGGATGGCATTTATTTTAATGCAAGGAGTCTTGCGAGTAAGGCAGATGAATTGAAGGTGTTGATGAACACATGGGAGTATGATATTGTTGCTATCACAGAGACATGGTTGAGGGAGGGCCAGGACTGGCAGCTCAATATTCTGGGGTATAGAATCTTCAGGCGAGACAGAGGGGGGTGTTAAAGAGGAGGGGGTGTTGCAATATTACTGCTGTAAGGAGGGATGATATCTTAGCAGGTTCCTCTAATGAGGCCATATGGGTAGAACTTAAAAACAAAACGGGGGCAAGCACTTTGCTGGGAGTGTACTATAGGTCCCCAAACAGTCAGGGGGAGATAGAGGAACAGATATGTAGGAAAATTTCAGAGAAATGCAGAAATAATAGGGTAATAATAGTAGGGGATTTCAACTTCCCCAATATTAACTGGGATAGTCAGAGTGTGAAAGGCTTAGAGGGTGCGGAATTCTTAAAGTGCATCCTGGAGAGCTTTTTGAGCCAGCATGTAGAAAGTCCTACAAGAGAGGGGGCGGTACTGGACCTAATTCTAGGGAATGTAGCCGGGCAAGTGGTAGAAGTGTCAGTAGGAAAGCATTTTGGTGACAGTGACCATAATTCGGTGAGATTTAAGGTAATCATGGAAAAGGACAAAGAAGGACTGGAAATAAAGGTTCTAAATTGGGGGAAGGCCGATTTTAATATGATAAGGCAGGATCTGGCCAAAGTGGACTGGGATCAGCTACTTGTAGGAAAATCCACATCAGAGCAGTGGGAGTCTTTCAGAAAGGAAATAGAGAGAGTACAATGCCAACATGCTCCCGTAAAGGTCAAGGGTGGGACCAACAAGCCCAGGGAACCCTGGATGTCAAGGGATATACAAAAATGGCTTAGGAAAAAAAGGGAGGCTTTTGGCAGATACAAAGGACTAAAAACAGTGGAAGCCCTAGAGGAGTATAGAAAGTG
This sequence comes from Squalus acanthias, assembly GCA_030390025.1. Lineage (NCBI taxonomy): Eukaryota > Metazoa > Chordata > Chondrichthyes > Squaliformes > Squalidae > Squalus > Squalus acanthias. Next base: position 187,332,770 of record CM059425.1, read on the forward strand.
CAGGGGGGTAATTAAAAAAGAAATTAGGAGAGCGAAGAGGCCAAGAAAAAACACTGGCGGGCAAAATAAAGGAAAATCCCATGGTGCTTTATAAGTATATTAAGGGCAAGAGGATAACCAGGGAAAGAGTAGGACCCATTAGGGACCAAAGTGGCAATTCTGTGTGTAGAGCCAAAAGATGTAGGTGAGGTTTTAAATGAATATTTTGCATCTGTGTTCACTATGAAGAAGGACGATGTAGGCATAGAAATCAGGCAGGGGGATTGTGATATACTTGAAGAAATTAGTATTGAGAGGGAAGAGGTACTAGCGGTTTTAGCAGGCTTAAAAGTGGATAAATCCCCAGGCCCAGACGAGATGTATCCCAGGCTGCTGTGTGAGGCAAGGGAGGAGATTGCAGGGGCTCTGACACAAATTTTCAGATCCTCTCTATCCACAGGGGAGTTGCCAGAGGACTGGAGGACAGCTAACGTAGTACCATTATTCAAGAAAGGTAGTAGGGATAAACCCGGGAATTACAGGCCAGTGAGCCTAACATCAGTGGTAGAGAAATTGTTGGAAAAAATTCTGAGGGACAGAATTAGTCTCCACTTGGAGAGGCAAGGATTAATCAAGGATAGTCAGCATGGCTTTGTCAGGGGGAGATCATGTCTAACCAATTTGATTGAATTTTTCGAGGGGGTGACCAGGTGCATGGATGAGGGTAGTGCAGTTAATGTAGTCTACATGGACTTCAGTAAGGCTTTTGACAAAGTCCCGCATGGGAGACTGGTCAAGAAGGTAAGAGCCCATGGGATCCAGGGCAATTTGGCACATTGGATCCAAAATTGGCTTGGTGGCAGGAGGCAGAGGGTGATGGTCGAAGGTTGTTTTTGTGACTGGAAGCCTGTGTCCAGTGGTGTACCGCAGGGATCGATGCTGGGTCCTTTGCTGTTTGTAGTGTACATTAATGATTTAGATATGAATGTAGGAGGTATGATCAGTAAGTTCGCAGATGACACGAAAATTGGTGGAGTGGTAAATATCGAGGAGGGAAGCCTCAGGCTACAGGACGATATAGACGGGTTGGTCAGATGAGCAGAACAGAGGCAAATGGAATTTAACCCTGAAAAGTGTGAGGTGATGCATTTTGGGAGGACTAACAAGGCAAAGGAATACACAATGAATGGTAGGACCCTAGGAAGGACAGAGGATCAGTGGGACCTTGCTGTGCATGTACATAGATCCCTGAAGGCAGCAGGACAGGTAGATAAGGTGGTTAAAAAGGCATATGGGACACTTGCCTTCATTCGCCGAGGCATAGAATATAAGAGCAGGGAGGTTATGATGGAGCTGTACAAAACGCTAGTTAGGCCACAGCTGGAATACTGTGTGCAGTTCTGTTCGCCACACTATAGGAAGGATGTGATTGCATTGGAGAGGGTGCAGAGGAGATTCACCAGGATGTTACCTGGGCTGGAGCGCTTCAGCTATGAAGAGAGACTGGACAGGCTGGGGTTGTTTTCCTTAGAGCAGAGAAGGCTGAGGGGGGACCTGATTGAGGTGTACAAAATTATGAGGGGCATAGATAGGGTAGATAGAAAGGAACTTTTCCCCTTAGCAGAGGGGTCAATAACCAACGGACATAGTTTCAAGGTAAGGGGCAGGAGGTTTAGAGGGGATTTGAGGAAAAACTTTTTCACCTAGAGGGTGGTTGGAATCTGGAACTCACTGCCTGAAAGGGTGGTAGAGGCAGGAACCTTCACAAAATTCAAGAAGCATTTAGATGAGCACTTGAAATGCCATAGCATACAAGGCTACGGACCAAGTGCTGGAAAATGGGATTAGAATAGATAGGGCTTGATGGCCGCGTGGATACGATGGGCCGAAGGGCCTCTTTCTGTGCTGTATAACTCTATGGGCTAAAAATTCAGTCGCGCCCCGTTTGGGGCGCACATATCGTCCGGGCGCAAAAATTAGCGCCCGGGCGCTAATTATCGCCACTGACTGGAAACTTCACTTTTAACGCCCCTGGAGGTGATTGGAGCGCTAAATCAGGCGCTGCACACCTGTCTTAAGGCGCAAAGGCCGAGGAGTGAGGCGCTAACTCAGAGCGTGAGCGCAGCGCAGGTGCTGCCAGTTAGCGAGGGAACACAGACACACTGGCGCCGGCCAGTTCTTAAAGGCGGGGGGCGATCTTGCTCCCCAGCTACACCCTGCTCATTGCAGCCTTGAATCTCGGCCTGGAGAGACCTGTGAATCCATTTTCCATCCAAGGATGGAGAGGGTGAGAGAACGAGCTCAGCACTTCACCGAGCGGGCCTTGGATGCTCTGGTTGGCGCGGTGGAGCGCCGAAAAGCAATACTGTACCCAGAGAGTGGCAGGAGGCCTTTGCCGCGCGACTACAGAAGAGTGTGGAGGGAGGTGGCTCAGCGCGTCTCCTCCAGGAGCATGGTGCCCAGGACCCATGTCCAATGCCGGAAAAAGTTCAACGACCTCACTCGGGTCATCAGGGTGAGTGGCTTTTTTGCAATGCCTCTCCATCCCTCCATCTCAACCTCACTCTATGGCCAGAGGGTCTTAAAACCACAATTAACAACACTCATCCAACACCTATGGCCCTTTCATGAAGCACACACACACATTCCATACTTTGCATACAGTAAGGGCTATTCACCTATGGGAGGCACATCAGGCAAGACCATGGCTGTATACAGTAAGGGCTATTCACCTATGGGAGGCACATCAGGCAAGACCATGGCTGTATACAGTAAGGGCTATTCACCTATGGGAGGCACATCAGGCAAGACCATGGCTGTATATTTACTCAGACGCCGTCCTTTTTCTTGCAGGCCAAGCTGGCGCATAATAGGAGACGGCAGCAACGGACGGGTGGAGGGCGGCCTCAGCTGCAACCCCTCAGCGATCTGGAGGAGCGCATCCACAGGATTGTGGCAAGCCGGGTGATCGGTCCCGTCGCCACTGGAGACGCCGACCCCGTTCTGGACAGCAATGGTAAGGTCATCACCTTTTTGTCCTCTGTCCTTCCATTTGTCCCTCACAACACCAGCCTTTGACACTTTCAATCCAACTTACTAACTCGCTGCACTTTTTCCTCCCTTACTGCCACCCTGTCCTCACGCTAAAGCCACTCTTGTACCTCCCTGCTTTCAGATGGTGATTCACCAGCTGAGGAGACGGGCCCTGAAGCTGCCAGTGGGAGTGAAGCTGCAGCCGAGGAGGAAGAGGAAGCCGGAGCATCAGTGCCACCCTCTCCCGAGGAAGCCCATGCCGACACTGGGAACACGCCTTCCCTGGAGGGGAGCAGGGGGGAAGGGTCTGATGAGGGTGAAGCTCCAGGACTCAGCGGGCTGCAGCAACGCGATGGGGGTAGGGAAGCTCGGGGGCCTTCTCCCCGGAGGGAGAGTATGCCGGCGAGTCCTGCTGCACTGGACGCAGAGGAGGAGCGGCTGATCGCGGAAATGAACACCCAGGCGGTGGGCATGCACACTGAGCTCATGGCTGCAGTGGGTAGGGTGCCCGAATGCATTGAAGCACTGGCAAGGAGTGTGGAGCACTTCGCTGCAGCGCAGGCGGATGCGACACTGAAGCTCAGTGCTGCAATTCAATCTCAGACTGCTCTCATGCAGACTCAGATTGAGGCCACGCGAGTACTGTCTGCTGCCATCCTCGCTGGTTCGTTCACATTTCCCCGGGGCTCTCACCGTGCCGCAGCAGGCCAGCAATCTGTGCTCCAGCAGATTGCTCCGGATGCTGAGGTGCTGCCCCGTGGGAGTGCCAGTGTGCCGGTCGAGCAGGGAGTTGCTGTCCTCGCTCAAGATGACAGCATTCCTGCTGCCACCACTGTCACTTCTCCACTGCAGTTGCCACCGCCTGTAGGACAGACTGCTGCCGCCCATGCAGAGTTGGTGCTGTCTGCAGCCTGGCCCTCCAGGCCCAGAGCTGGTCGAGGCCGTCCCTCAAGGGCATCTGCATTGTCAGGGCCTGATAGTCAGCAGCCTTCCACCAGCCTTGCTACAGCCACTGAGGTCCCATTGCGGAGGAGCAGTAGTGTAAGAAGGGGGGAAGGGCGCACGGGAAGGAGTTCACCCTCGATGTAGGAGGTGTGACAAAATGCTGGTCCTTTTTTCATTAAAGGCCGAGGTTCGTGGTCAAACTTTTGTTGAGTGTTTTGCACATGATCTCCAGGTTGTGAGAACCAGTTATGGTAATGACTGTTTTTTTGTGTTTATTTGTATGAGTTTGTCATGAAGAAATGACACACACAGAGTTTGTAAAATAAATAAGTTTTGGTACTCAAAATATACATGTTTGGTGTTTGGAATCAGTGGTGCCTTGGCCGGCTTAGGGGTTGCGTGTTGGGTTCATTCATGCTGTTCTCAATGGCAGAAGCCATTTCCACAGCAGGGGCCTAGAAGCGGCTTGCTATCAGCCGCTGATGGACGGCCCTTGCAGTTTCACCATTGAGGGCCGCCCTCACGCCTTGGTGCTGCTGCTGATCATCCTCCTCCTCCTCTTCCTCCTCTTCCTCCTCCTCCTCTGGTGGTGCTCCAAGGCCTGGTGGCATTGGCTGGGTCCTGAGGATTGCCATGTTATGCAGCATGCAGCACACAACTACGATGCTGGAAACTCGCTCAGGCGAGTACTGCAGGGCTCCTCCAGAATGGTCGAGACAGCGGAACCGTTGCTTGAGCACGCCGATTGTGTGCTCCACGATGTTCCTGGTAGCTTGATGGCTCTCATTGTACCGCAGCTCAGCAGGGGTGTTGGGCGTACGGAGCGGTGTCATCAGCCAGGTGCTCAGTGGATACCCCTTGTCCCCGAGAAGCCAACCAACTGGCTGATGCGGTGCCTCGAAAAGTTCTGCCACAGTAGTCTGGCACAGGATGAAAGCATCGTGGCAGCTGCCAGGATAGTGGGCATTGACAGCGAGTATCAGCTGTCTGTGGTTACAGACCAACTGAACATTCAAGGAATGGAACCCCTTTCTGTTCCGGAAATCCTCGGCATTCTCATGCGGAGCACGCAAAGCCACATGCGTGCAGTCAATGGCGCCCTGCACCATGGGGAAGCCCGCTATCCTCGCAAAGCCCAGAGCGCGTTCTTGCTGCTTGTCTGGGGTCATGGGGAAAGAGATGAACTCTCGTCTCCTTTTAAAGAGGGCATTTGTGACCTTCCTGATGCAGCAGTGCACCGCGAACTGGGAGATATTGGTGATGTCCCCAACAGCAGATTGAAATGAGCCAGTAGCATAAAAGTTCAGAGCCACTGTGACCTTCACTGCCACCGACAGAGATGTCCTGGACCTCAGCTGAGGCTGCAGATCTGGCTGCAGCAGGTGGCAGAGCTCAGTGACCACCTCCTTGCTGAAGCGCAGCCTTCGCAGACACTGCTCCTCAGACATATGAATGTAGGAGAGCTGTTCACGATATACCCTGGGAGGGTAAGCTCTCCTGTACAGACGCCTGTTGGCCCTCCTCCGTCTGGCCATCATTGCCACTCTCTCTCTGCGTCTCCGTGTCCTCCGATTCAGCTGGCGCAGGACGACGCCCCCCATCAGTGCAGCCCCTATATCTCTAAGCAAGCAAAGTTATGAAGGCCAGAAACCAAAGTACCAGCGAAGTTAGGATGAGTAGCCAAAACTACCTGACACAGCGTTGACTCAATGCAGAAGTCTCTCTTTCTCTCTCTCCGAATCTCTCTCTCTCTCTCAGAACGAGTGGTGCAAAAATGTCCACCACAGAGAAAGACAGGAAGAGGCCCCCTTTAAATAGCGCCCCCCCCCAGCCCCACAGCGAATGATAGCGTTCCACTCTACCAGTCGTTGGATGCGCCAGGCGGTAAGGATGGGGGCGCCACTGAAATTCTGCTCCGGGGTGCCACAAGGGCGTTGCACTCTCGTATGACGTCACAATCTGCGCGCGCAAGAGATCGCGGCGATAAAGTTTAGCGCCGCCGCTAAATGTCTAGTTAAGTTCCCGAGCGGCGCAAACATCGCTGCGCCCGGGCGCTAGCTGCTTTGCGCCCCATTAGCGCCCTCTTAAGGCGCTAACGGGAGGCGCAACCAACTGAATTTTTCCCCCAATGACTCTATAAATCCTCTTGCAATGAAGGCCAACATACCATTTGCCTTCCTAACTGCTTGCTGCACCTGCATGTTTGCTTTCAGTGACTGGTGTACAAGGACACCCAGGTCCCTTTGAACATCAACATTTCCCAATCTATCACCATTTAATTAAAACTCTGCCTTTCTGTTTTTCTTACCGAAGTGGATAACTTCACATTTATCCATGTTATACTGCATCTGCCATGTATTTACCCACTCACTCAACTTGTCTAAATCGCCTTGAAGCCTCTTTGCATCCTCCTCACAACTCACAATCCCACCTAGTTTTGTGTCATCAGCAAACTTGGAAATATTACATTTGGTTCCCTCATCCAAATCATTGATATATATTGTGAATAGCTGGGGCCCAAGCACTGATCCCTGCGGTACCCCACTAGTCACTGCCTGCCACCCCGAAAAAGACCCATTTATTCCTACTCTCTGTTTCCTGTCTGTTAACCAATTTTGAATCCATGCCAATGTATTAGCTCCAATCCCATGTGCTTTAATTTTGCACACTAACCTCTTATGTGGGACTTTATCAAAGGCCTTCTGAAAATCCAAATACACCACATCCACTGGTTCTCCCTTATCTATTCTACCAGTTACATCCTCAATAAACTCCAGTAGGTTTGTCAAACACGATTTCCCTTTCATAAATCCATGTTGACTTTGTTTAATCCCGTTGATATTTTCTAAGTTTCTTCTTATCACATCCTTTATAATAGACTCTAGCATTTTCCCTACTACTGATGTTAGTCCCCTGTTTCCTCTCTCCCTCCTTTTTTAAATAGTGGGGTTACATTTGCCATCCTCCAATCAGCAGGAACTGTTCCATAATCTATAGAATTTTCAAAGATGACAACCAATGCATCCACTATTTCCATGGCTACCTCTTTTAGTGCTCTGGGATGCAGATTATCAGGCCCTGGGGAATGAGGGAACAGGCTATTTTAGATCTAGTAATGTGCAATGAGAAAGGGTTAATTAATAACCTTGTAGTAAAGGGGCCTTTAGGGAAGAGTGGCCATAATGTGATAGAATTTTATATTGAGTTTGAAAGGGATTTAGTTAAATCCGAAACTAGTGTCTTAAATCTAAACAAAGCAAACTACGTAGGTATGAGGGGGCGAGTTGGCTAAGATAGATTGGGAAACTACATTAAAAGGTATGATGGTAGGGAAGCAATTTAAAGAATTAATACATAATTTGCAACAAATATACATTCCTTTAAGGCACAAAAAACCCACAGGAAAAGTGGTCCAACCATGGTTAACAAGAGAATTTAATATAGTAAGATAGTATTAGATCAAAGGAAGAGGCTTATAATGTTGCCAAAAAGAGTAGTAAGCCTGAGGATTGGGAGGATTTTAGAATTCAGCAAAGGTGGACCAATAAATTGATAAAGAAAGGGAAAATAGAATGAGAGTAAACTGGCAAGAGACATAAAAACAGACTGTAAAAGCTTCTATAGGTATGTAAAAAGGATAAGATTCGTGAAAGTAAATGTGGGTCCCTTACAGGCTGAGACAGGAGAAACTATAATGGGGAATAAGGAAATGGCAGAGAAATTAAACAAATACTTTCTGTCTGTCTTCACAGAAGAAGACGCAAAACACTTCCCGGAAATAGTGGAGAACCAAGGCTCTAGCGAGAATGAGGAACTGAAAGAAATTAGTTTTGGGTAAAAAAAGTACTGGAGAAATTAATGGGACTGAAAGCCAATAAATCCCCTGGATCTGCTATCCTACATCCTAGGGTTTTGAAAGAGGTGGCTACAGAGATAATGGATGTATTACTTGTCATTTTCCAAAATTCCATAGATTCTAGAACGGTTCCCACGGATTGGAAGGTAGCAAATGTAACCCCACAATTTAAGAAAAGAGGGAGAGAGAAAACGGGGAACTACAGACCAGTTAGCCTGTCATCAGTAGTAGGGAAAATGTTAGAATCTATTATTAAGGACGTGGTAACAGGGCACTTAGAAAATAATAATCGGATTGGGCATAGTCAACACGGATTTATGAAAGGGAAAATTGTGTTTGACAAATCTGTTAGAGTTTTTTGAGGTTGTAACTAGCAGAATAGGTAAAGGGGAACCAGTGGATGTGGTATATTTGGATTTTCAGAAGGCATTCGATAAGGTGCCACACAAGAGGTTATTAAACAAAATTAGGGCTCAAGGGATTGGGGGTAAAATACTAGCATGGATTGAGGCTTGGTTAACGGACAGAAAACAGAGAGTAGGAATAAATGGGTCATTTTCGGGTTGACAGGCTGTAACAAGTCGGGTACCACAAGGATCAGTGCTTGGGCCCCAGCTATTCACAATCTATATCAATAATTTGGATGAGGGGACCAAATGTAATATATCCAAGTTTGCTGATGATACAAAGCTGGGTGGGAATGTAAGTTGTGAGGAGGATGCAAAGAGGCTTCAAGGGGAAAATGACAAGCTAAGTGAGTGGGCAACAACATGGCAAATGGAATATAATGTGGAGAAATGCGAAGTTATCCACTTTGGTAGGAAAAATAGAAAAGCAGAGTATTTATTAAATGGTGAGAGATTGGGAAATGTTGTTGTTCAGAGGGACCTGGGTGTCCTTGTACACAAATCACTGAAAGTTAACATTCAGGTACAGCAAGCAATTAGGAAAGCAAATGGTATGTTGGCCTTTATTACAAGAGGATTTGAGTGTAAGAGTAAAGACATCTTACTGCAATTATATAGGGCCCTGGTGAGACCACACCTGGAGTATTGTGTAAAGATTTGGTCTCCTTACCTAAGGAAGGATAAACTTGCCATAGAGGGAGTGCAACGAAGGTTCACCAGACTGATTCTTGGGATGAGGGGATTGTCCTATGATGAGAGATTGAGTAGACTAGGCCTATATTCTCCAGAGTTTAGAAGAATGAGAGGTGATCTCATTGAAACATACAAAATTCTTACAGGGCTTGACAGAGTAGATGCAAGGAGGATGTTTCCCCTGGCTGGGGAGTCTAGAACCAGGGGTCACAGTCTCAGAATAAGGTGTCGGCCATTTAGGACTGAGATGAGGAGAAATTTCTTCACTCAGAAGGTCGTGAATCTTTGGAATTCTCTACCCCAGAGGGCTGTGGAGGCTCAGTCATTGAGTATATTCAAGACAGAGATCGATAGATTTTGGATATTAAGGGAATCAAGCAATATGGGGATAGTGCAGGAAAGTGGAGTTGAGGTAGAAGATCAGCCATGATCTTATTGAATGGCGGAGCAGGTTCGAGGGGCCAAATGGCCCACTCCTGCTCCTATTTCTTATGTTCTTATCAAGGAGCCCTCGTAAAATTGAAGTCAATGGGAATCAGGGGGAAAGCAGTCCACGAACTGGATTCATACCTAGCACAAAGGAACATTGTTGTTGTTGTTGGAGGCTAATCATCTCCAGGACATCGCTGCGGGAGTTCCTCAGGGCAGTGTCCTAGGCCAAAAATCTTCAGCTGCTTCATCAATGACCTTCCCTCCATCATAAAGTCAGAAGAGGAAATGTTCGCTGTTGAATGCACAGTGTTCAGTTCCATTCGGAACTCCTCAGATAATGAAGCAGTCCATGCCCACATGCAACAAGACCTAGACAACATTCAGGCTTGGGCTGATAAGTGGCAGGTAACATTCGCGCAACACAAGTGCCCGGCAATGACTACCTCCAACAAGAGAGAACGTGTAACCACCTCCCCTTGACATTCATAGAGTCATATATACAGCGCAGAAAGAGGCCCTTCAGCCCATTGTGTCCATGCCAGCCATCAAGCCCTATCTATTCTAATCCCAATTTCCAGCACTTGGTCCGTAGCCTTGTATGCTATGGCGTTTCAAGTGCTCATCTAAATGCTTCTTGAATGTTGTGAGGGTTCCTGCCTCTACCACCCTTTCAGGTAGTGAGTTCCAGATTCCAACCACCCTCTGGGTGAAAAGGTTTTCCCTCAAATCCCCTCTAAACCTCCTGCCCCTTACCTTGAAACTATGCCCCCTGGTTATTGACCCCTCTACTAAGGGGAAAAGTTCCTTTCTATCTACCCTATCTATGCCCCTCATAATTTTGTACACCTCAATCAGGTCCCCCCTCAGCCTTCTCTGCTCTAAGGAAAACAAGCCCAGCCTGTCAGTCTCTCTTCATAGCTGAAGCGCTCCAGCCCAGGTAACATCCTGGTGAATCTCCTCTGCACCCTCTCCAATGCAATCACATCCTTCCTATAGTGTGGTGACCAGAACTGCACACAGTATTCCAGCTGTGGCCTAACTAGCGTTTTGTACAGCTCCATCATAATGTCTCTGCTCTTATATTCTATGCCTCGGCTAATGAAGGCAAGTATCCCATATGCCTTTTTAACCACCTTATCTACCTGTCCTGTTGCCTTCAGGGATCTATGTACATGCACACTAAGGTCCCTCTGATCCACTGTCCTTCCTAGGGTCCTACCATTCATTGTGTATTCCTTTGCCTTGTTAGTCCTCCCAAAATGCATCACCTCACACTTTTCAGGGTTAAATTCCATTTGCCTCTGTTCTGCCCATCTGACCAACCCGTCTATATTGTCCTGTAGCCTGAGGCTTCCCTCCTTACTATTTACCACTCCACCAATTTTTCTGTCATCTGCGAACTTACTGATCATACCTCCTACATTCATATCTAAATCATTAATGTACACTACAAACAGCAAAGGACCCAGCATCGATCCCTGCGGTACACCACTGGACACAGGCTTCCAGTCAAAAAACAACCTTCGACCATCACACTCTGTCTCTTGCCACCAAGCCAATTTTGGATCCAACAGTGCCAAATTGCCCTGTATCCCATGGGCTCTTACCTTCTTGACCAATCTCCCATGCGGGACTTTGTCAAAAGCCTTACTGAAGTCCATGTAGACTATATCAACTGCACTACACTCATCCACACACCTAGTCACCCCCTCGAAAAATTCAATCAAATTGGTTAGACATGATCTCCCCCTGACAAAGCCATGCTGACTATCCTTGATTAATCCTTGCCTCTCCAAGTGGAGACTAATTCTGTCCCTCAGAATTTTTTCCAATAATTTCCCTACCACTGATGTTAGGCTCACTGGCCTGTAATTCCCTGGTTTATCCCTACTACCCTTCTTGAATAATGGTACTACGTTAGCTGTCCTCCAGTCCTCTGGCACTTCAATCCGCATCACTTCCCCTGTGGCCAGGGAGGTTCTGAAAATTTGTGTCAGAGCCCCTGCAATCTCCTCCCTTGCCTCACACAGCAGCCTGGGATACATCTCGTCTGGGCCTGGGGATTTATCCACTTTTAAACCCGCTAAAACCGTTAGTACCTCTTCCGTCTCAATATTAATTTGCTCAAGTATATCACAATCCCCCTGCCTGATTTCTATGCCTACATCGTCCTTCTCCATAGTGAACACAGATGCAAAATATTCATTTAAAACCTCACCTACATCTTCCGGCTCTACACACAGATTGCCACTTTGATCCCTAATGGGCCCTATTCTTTCCCTGGTTATCCTCTTGCCCTTAATATACTTATAAAACACCTTGGGATTTTCCTTTATTTTGCCCGCTAGTGTTTTTTCATGCCCCCTCTTCGCTCTCCTAATTTCTTGTATAAGTACCCCCCTGCACTTTCTGTACTCCTCTGGGGCTTCCACTGTTTTTAGTCCTTTGTATCTGCCAAAAGTCTCCCTTTTTTTCCTAATCCATTCTTGTATATCACTTGACATCCAGGGTTCCCTGGGCTTGTTGGACCCACCCTTGACCTTTACGGGAACATGTTGGCGTTGTACTCTCTCTATTTCCCTTCTGAAAGACTCCCACTGCTCTGATGTGGATTTTCCTACAAGTAGCTGATCCCAGTCCACTTTGGCCAGATCCTGCCTTTTCATATTAAAATCGGCTTTCCCCCAATTTAGAACCTTTATTTCCGGGCCATCTTTGTCCTTTTCCATGATTACCTTAAATCTCACCGAATTATGGTCACTGTCACCAAAATGCTCTCCTACTGACACTTCTACCACTTGCCCGGCTACATTCCCTAGAATTAGGTCCAGTACCGCCCCCTCTCTTGTAGGACTTCTACATGCTGGCTCAAAAAGCTCTCCTGGATGCACTTTAAGAATTCCGCACCCTCTAAGCCTTTCACACTCTGACTATCCCAGTTAATATTGGGGAAGTTGATATCCCCTACTATTATTACCCTATTATTTCTACACTTCTCTGAGATTTGCCTACATATCTGTTCCTCTATCTCCCCCTGACTGTTTGGGGGCCTATGGTACACTCCCAGCAAAGTGCTTGCCCCCTTTTTGTTTTTAAGTTCTACCCATATGGCCTCATTAGAGGAACCTGCTAAGATATCATCCCTCCTCACAGCAGTATTTGACTCCTTGATTAATATTGCGACACCCCCTCCTCTTTTGCACCCCCCTCTGTCTTGCCTGAAGATTCTATACCCCGCAATATTGAGCTGCCAGTCCTGCCCCTCCCTCAACCATGTCTCTGTGATAGCAACAATATCATACTCCCATATGTTCATTAACACCTTCAATTCATCTGCCTTACTCGCAAGACTCCTTGCATTAAAATAAATGTCATCCAGGCTTGCCATACGCCCTTGTGCCATTACATATTTGCTCTGCCTTCCAGGCTGACTTGTTTTTTCCTCTATATTTGGCTGTACATCACCCCCTACTATAGCTCCACTCCGTATCACATCCCCCTGTCAAGTTAGTTTAACCCCCGCCGAACAGTACTAGCAAACCTCCCCGCAAGGATGTTGGTCCCATTCCGGTTCAGGTGCAACCCGTCCGACTTGTAAAGGTCCCACCTTCCCAAGAAGCAGACCCAGTGATCCAGGAAATTAAAGCCCTCCCTCCTGCACCAACTCTTTAGCCACGCATTCATCTGCTCTCTCCTCCTATTCCTATACTCACTAGCACGTGGCACCGGGAGTAATCAAGAGAGTACAACCTTTGAGTTCCTGCTTTTTAATCTGCTACCTAGCTCCCTAAATTCTTGTTGCAGGACCTCATCCCTCTTTCTACCTATGTCGTTGGCAATACCTTCATTGAATCCCCCACCATCAACATCCTGGGGGTTACTATTGATCAGAATCTTTACTGGACCAGCCACATAAATATTAGCAGGTCAGAGGCTAGGTATTCTGTGACAAGTGTCTCACTTCCTGACTCCCTAAAGCATTTCCTCCATCTACAAGGCACAAGTCCAGAGTATGATGGAATACTCTCCACTTGCCTGGATGAGTGCAGCTCCAACAACACTCAAAACGCTTGACACCATCCAGGACAAAGCAGCCCACTTGATTGGCACCCCATCCACCAATTTTATTTATTTATTTAATTCATTTATGGGATGTGGGCGTCGCTGGCAAGGCCAGCATTTATTGCCCATCCCTAATTGCCCTTGAAAAGGTGGTGGTGAGCCGCCTTCTAGAACAGCTGCAGTCCGTGTGGTGAAGGTACTCCCACAGTGCTGTTAGGTAGGGAGTTCCAGGATTTAGACCCAGCGACGATGAAGGATCGGTGATATAACAACAACAACAACAACTTGTATTTGTATAGCGCCTTTAACATAGTAAAATGTCCCAAGGCGCTGCACAGGAGTATTTTAAGACAAAAAAAATTTGACACTGATCCACATAGGATAAATTAGGGCAGATGATCAAAAGCTTGGTCAAAGAGGTAGATTTTAAGGAGCGTCTTAAAGGAGGAAAGAGAGGTAGCGAGGTGGACAGAGTTAGGCAGGGAATTCCAGAGCTTAGGGCCTAGGCAACAGAAGGCACGGCCACCAAAGGTTGAGTGATTATAATCAGGGATGCTCAAGAGGCCAGAATTAGAGGAGCGCAGATATCTCGGGGGGTTGTGGGGCTAAAGGAGATTACAGAGATAGGGAGGGGCGAGGCCATGGAGGGATTTGAAAACAAGGATGAGAATTTTGAAATCGAGGCGCTGCTTAACCGGGAGCCAATGTAGGTCAGCGAGCACAGGGGTGATGGGCGAACGGGACTTGGTGCGAGTTAGGACACGGTCAACCTAGTTTTGGATGACCTCAAGTTTACGTAGGGTGGAATGTGGGAGGCCAGCCAGTAGTGCGTTGGAATAGTCAAGTCTAGAGGTAACAAAGGCATGGATGAGGGTTTCAGCAGCGGATGAGCTGAGGCAAGGGCAGAGACGGGTGATGTTACGGAGGTGGATGTAGGCGGTCTTTGTTATGCTGCGGATATGTGGTCGGAAGCTCATTTCAGGGTCAAATATGACACCAAGGTTGCGAACAGTGTGGTTCAGCCTGAAACAAATGTTAGGGAGAGGGATGGAGTCAGTGGCTAGAGAATGGAGTTTGTGGCGGGGACCGAAAACAATGGCTTCGGTCTTCCCAATATTTAATTGGGGAAAATTTTTGCTCATCCAGAACTGTATGTCGGACAAGTAGTCTGACAATTTAGAGACCGTGGAGGGGTCGAGAGAAGAGGTAGTGATGTAGAGCTGGGTGTCGTCAGCGTACATGTGGAAACTGACGCTGTGTTTTCAGATGATGTCGCCAAGGAGCAACATGTAGATGAAGAAATAGGAGGGGGCCAAGGATAGATCCTTCGGGGACACCAGAGGTAATGATGCAGGAGCGGGCAGAGAAACCGTTGCAGGTGATTCTCTGGTTTAGATAGGTAAGAATGGAACCAGGCGAGTGCAGTCCCACCCAGCTGGACAACGGTGGAGAGGCGTTGGAGAAGGATGGAGTGGTCAACCGTGTCAAAGGCTGTAGACAAGTCAAGAAGGACGAGGATGGATAGTTTACCTTTGTCACAGTCACAAAGGATGTCATTTGTGACTTTGATGAGAGCATTTTCTAAGTATACTTCCAAGTCAGGATGGTGTGTGACTTGGACGGGAACTTGGAGGTGGTGGTGTTCCCAGAGATCGCTGGTTTGGGAGGTGCTGCCGAAGAAGCCTTGGTGAGTTGCTGCAGTGCATCTTGTAGATGGTACACACTGCAGCCACGGTACGCCGGTGGTGGAGGGAGTGAATGTTTAAGGTGGTGGTTGAGGTGCCAATCAAGCGGGCTGCTTTGTCCTGGATGGTGTTGAGCTTCTTGAGTGTTGTTGGAGCTGCACTCATCCAGGCAAGTGGAGACTATTCCATCACACTCCTTACTTGTGCCTTGTCGATGATGGAAAGGCTTTGGGGAGTCAGGAGGTGAGACACTCGCCACAGAATACCTAGCCTCTGACCTGCTCTTGTTACCACAGCATTTACGTGGCTGGTCCAGTTAAGTTTTTGGTCAATGGTGACCCCCAGGATGTTGATGGTGGGGGATTCGGCGATGTTAATGCCGCTGAATGTCATAGGGAGGTGGTTAGACTCTCGCTTCTTGGAGATAGTCATTGCCTGGCACTTGTGTGGCACGAATGTTATTTGCCACTTATCAGCCCAAGCCTGAACGTCGTCCAGGTCTTGTTGCATGCGGGCATGGACTGCTTCATTATCTGAGGAGTTGTGAATGGCACTAAACACTGTGCAATCATCAGCAAACATCCCCATTTCTGACCTTATGTTGGAGGGAAGGTCATTGATGAAGCATCTGAAGATGGTTGGGCCTAGGACACTGTCCTGAGGAACTCCTGCAACGATGTCCTGGGGCTGTGATGATTGACCTTCAACCACCACAACCAGCTTCCTTTTTGCTAGGTATGACTCCAGCCAGTGGAGAGTTTTCCCCCCAATTCCCATTGACTTCAGTTTTACTAGGGCTCCTTGATGCCACACTCGGTTAAATGCTGCCTTGATGTCAAGGGCAGTCACTCTCACCTCACCTCTGGAATTCAGCTCCTTTGTCCATGTTTGGACCAAGGCTGTAATGAGGTCAGGAGCCAAGTGGTCTTGGCGGAACCCAAATTAGGCATCAGTGAGCAGGTTATTGGTGAGTAAGTGCCACTTGATAGCACTGTCGATGACACCTTCCATCACTTTGCTGATGATTGAGAGTAGACTGATGGGGCGGTAATTGGCCGGGTTGGATTTGTCCTGCTTTTTGTCGACAGGACATACCTGGGCAGTTTTCCACATTGTCGGGTAGATGCCAGTATTGTAGCTGCACTGGAACAGCTTGGCTAGAGGCGCAGCTAGTTCTGGAGCACAAGTGTTCAGCACGATAGCCGGGATGTTGTCGGGGCCCATAGCCTTTGCTGTATCCAGTGCGCTCAGCCATTTCTTGATATCACGTGGAGTGAATCGAATTGGCTGAAGACTGGCTTCTGTGATGGTGGGCACCTCAGGAGTAGGCCGATATGGATCATCCACTCGGCACTTCTGGCTGAAGATGGTTGCAAACGCTTCAGCCTTGTCTTTTGCATTCACCTCCTCCACCACCGGTGCACCATGACTGCTGTGTGTACCATCTACAAGATGCACTGCACCAACTCGCCAAGGCTTCTTTGACAGCACCTCCCAAACCCACGACCTCTACCTCCTGGAAGGACAAGGACAGCAGGGGCATGGGAACACCATCACCTGCAAGTTCCCCTCCAAGTTACACACCATCCTGACTTGGAAATGTATTTACGTTCCTTCATTGTCACTGGGTCAACATACTGGAACTCCCTCCCTAACAACACTGTGGGAAAACCTCCACCTCACATGCTGCAGCCGCTCAAGAAGACGGCTCACCACCACCTTCTCAAGGGCAATTAGGGATGGGCACTAAATGCTGACCTTGTCAGTGAGGCCCACATCCCATGAATGAATTAAAAAAACTCAGACAGGTCTGCCACCAATAGTCATATTATCATGGCATTGGAAGCATTTCTTATGTTTCTGGTGCTCAAACAGCCTTCTCTTAAAAACTGTGGCACGGCGATCTGGTTCCCTGACCTCAACAGTGGCCTCATCTGCTGGCAAGGCTTTCCCTTCTCCTCTTTCTCCAGCTACTCCTGCTCCAGTCCACCCTTGCAAAGAAAAATAGCATACCATGGCGCAGTCACAAAGGATGTCATTGGTAACTTTGAGCAAGGCAGCTTCAGTGCATTGGCAGGATATAAAGTAGACTGAAAGGACTCAAATAGGGAATTGTGGGAGGGGTGACCACTGTAATAACATGTTCATAATCTGAGTTGTAATGCCAAGATATATCTGCTGGTTGAAGTTTCATTTGCTATTGTATATGGCTTTAGCATTACTAAGATAAGCTGCATGATGATTGATCTAATGCTAGGACTTAATGTAGAATGACTGAGATATCTCTTGCAGCATTATTAATAACAGCACATCTCCAATTAAAGTATTCACTTCCTTGAATAATTTAGTGATATAGGTTACCACCAGCGCATCATTTTTAAGAGAAAGTGCGGAACAGCACAAACACAAAAGTGTAGAAACATCCAGAGTGAAAGGTAGTATCATGCCAGTTCAAAGTGTTTGTATTAATGTGCCAAGGAGAAAAATGTCATCCAATCATTTTATTAAACAACAACAAGAAAAATATGTCATGTCATACAAGCATACATAAACAGAAACTGTTCTTAAATTGCTGTCAGGCATTTTAAGAGACAATACCCATTACATGTTGATGCAGTCATTCAAATCACTAGATTGCATGGATTAGCCAACAGTATAACCATTAAGGCTAGTATTTGTCCATGAAAATGTGAGACAGACCCAAAAAATTAGTGATCTGACCTCAAATGACAACATGTAGAGGCATACTTCACAGAAATGTTTCAAAGATTATTCAAACATCTAAGACCAAACAAACTCAAGAGTTCTTAAAAAAAAATCTTACTTCTACCTAGATTGCAATCTCTTACAACCTTGTTTGGATCTGTTCAAAATTCCATTTTGGTTCAATGCTCATTTCTAAAACAAAAAAGGCATTGAACTCGTGTCAAAATGTAATTTTAGAACTGCCTACATTGCTTTTCTTTCATTACAGTATCACATTGCTCATTGTTCTTGTTTTTTTCAATTTAGCAGAGACGTGTGCATTAACTTTGGGTCAAGAGTCTATTAAGGCTATGTTTATTTATGTTCTTATTCAAGCCTGTTATGCAGATACACGTATTGATAGTTCTGATTCTGATAGTTCACTTGAAATTCATCAGAACTCAAGTCACATCTAGTTGCCTGATAGAAAATGAAATTCTTCCTCAACAGAGGTCAGAGATACCACAACTGATAGTGGTAATTGACAATCAGAAAGGACTATTATAAAACTGCATTTGTTTGAATAGTTGTTGTAAATTAGAAACAATCAGACTAATAATTATATACAAATGTAAATGAGAATAGTGTTTGCTTAAATGAGGGTGCACAACTCTCCTGCACACTGATTAAGAACATAAGAATTAGGAGCAGGAGTAGGCCATACGGCCCCTCAAGCATGCTCCGCCATTCAATAAGGTCATGGTTGATCTTCGACCTCAAA
Organism: Squalus acanthias; assembly: GCA_030390025.1. Lineage (NCBI taxonomy): Eukaryota > Metazoa > Chordata > Chondrichthyes > Squaliformes > Squalidae > Squalus > Squalus acanthias. Next base: position 187,351,328 of record CM059425.1, read on the forward strand.
TCCACTTTCCTGCCCGATCCTCATATCCTTTGAGTCCCCTCGAGTCCAAATATCTATCTATCTCAGCCTTGAATATACTCAACAACTCAGCATCCACAGCCCTTTGGGGTAGAGATTTGCAAAGATTCACAACCCTCTGACTGAAGAAATTCCTTGTCATCTCAGTCTTAAATGGCCGACCCCTTATCCTGAGACCATGCCCCCCTAGTTCTAGACTCTCCAGCCAGGGGAAACAACCTCTCAGCATCTACCCTGTCAATACCCCTCAGAATCTTATATGTTTCAATGAGATCACCTCTCATACTTCTAAACTCCAGAGAGTAAAGGCCCAATCTACTCAATCACTCTGCATAGGACAACCCTCTCATCCCAGGGACCAATCTAGTGAACCTTCGTTGCGCCGCCTCTAAGGCATGTATGTCCTTTCTCAGATACTGTGCACAGTACTCCAGGTGAGGTCTCACTAAATCCCTGTACAATTGTAGCAAGACTTCCTTACTCTTGTACTCCAACCCCCTTTCAATAAAGGCCAACATGCCATTTGCCTTCCAAATTGCTTGCTGTACCTGCATGCTAGCTTTCTGTGCTTCCTGTACGAGGACACTTAAATCTCTCTGAACACCAACATTTAATAGTTTCTCACCATTTAAAAAATATTATGTTTTTCTATTCTTCCTACCAAAGTGAATAATCTCACATTTCCCCAACCATATCCGACAATGTACAGCAAGGCTTAATCATTACCTAGTTGCGGAGTATATTCTGCAGACTTAACCATTTCTGATACAATACATAACAGGGCAGATTTTCCTATTTTGCTCTAGAGCATTAAAAACAACATCTGGGCGTAGAGAATAGAGGAAAATTGGGAGGATCGTACGCCTGAAATGGAGCCCACCCGATATTCTGTCCATTGATACAAAATTCCCAGCCTCCTCAGTGGGAGAAGCAAATATGCTGGAACACTGCTGTTCAGACGTGGTGGGGTTGCGGAGAGGTATCATCAGCCAGGTGTGGAGAAGGTATCCTTTGTCTCCTAGTAGGCATGTTCTGATATTCTTGGATGGGTGGACAAGTGGGGTGGGGGGGGGAGCGGGGAATGGATGAATGTTGCAGAATGAAGGCGCTGTTGTAGCTTCCAGCGAAACTGGTGCAGACCTGCATGATCATTCTGTGGGGAACACACACCAGTTAAAGGACAAATTGTAAACTATCAACTCAAACCAGAAGTTTTACTACGTTAAAGGCGCTATATAAATAAAAGTTGTTGTTTAGTAGTTTTAACTGTATTTTACAGCAAGAAACTCTGTGTAGTAAAACTTTGAAAATGAATCATGTTATGAATGTGGTTATTAAAACTGTAAATTTTATTCAAGGTACAGGTCTCAATGACTGGCAGTTAAGCTGGTTGTTGGAAGAATGTGAAATTCACTGTGGACTGCCATATCACCCTGCAGTTTGGTGGCTAAGTTGTAGAGCTGTGTCGAAGCGCTTTTTTGAATTGTGTGGTGAGATCCAACTGTTCATGGATCAGAAAGGGAAAGATCATACTGGACAATGAACGGCTTCAAGACCTTGCTTTCATGGTGGATATTACAGGACACCTGAATTAGCTCAACAAAAGAATGCAAGAGCGCAACCGAGTAGTGACAGAATACTATGACAACATTCATGTCTTTGAAATTAAGCTTCAGCTGCGAGAGAAGCAACTTTCTCAGAATAACTTGGCATATTTTCCCACTTTGTTACCTGTGGCCCGGTTGGTAGCACTGTCACCTCTGAGTCAGAAGGTTCAAGTCCCACTCCAGAGACTTGAGCACAGAAATCTAGGCTGACACTCCCAGTGCAGTGCTGAGAGAGTGCTGCATTGTCAGAGGTGCCGTCTTTTGGATGAAATGTTAAACCGAGGCCCCATCTGCCCTCTTAGGTGGACATAAAAGATCCCATGGCACTATTTCAAAGAAGCGCAGGGGAGTTATCCCTGGTGTCCTGGCCAATATTTATTCCTCACTCAACATCACAAAAAACAGATAATCTGGTCATTATCACTTTGTGGTTTGTGAGAGTTTGTTGTGCATAATTTGGCTGCCGCATTTCCTACATTACAACAGTGACAACACTTCAAAAGTATTTCATTGGCTGTAAAGCGCTTTTGGACATCCTGAGGTCATGAAAGGCGTTATATAAATGCAAGTCTTTCTTTCTTTCTTGACACAGTTGAAACTCAATGTAATGACATCACAGAACGGTACTTGGGCAAAATTGTTGAACTGAGAAAAGAAATTCAAGAACGATTCTCTGACTTCAGGAACAATGAAAATATTCTTTGCTGCTTTGGAAGATGGTCGGGAGTAAGGTTGGGCTGGTTACATATGAAAGAAAGAACTCGCATTTATATGGCATTATTCATGTCCTCAGGAAATTTCAAAGTGCTTCATAGCCAGTGAAGTAACTTTGAAGTGTAGTCACTGTTGTAATGTAGGCAAACACCGCAGCTAGTTTGTGCACAGCAAGGTCCCATAAACAGCAATGAGATAAATGAACAGTTAATCTTTTTTGCCGGTATTGGTTGAAAGATAAATGTTGGCTAGGACATCAAGAGAGCTCCCCACAACCTTCTAATTCAGAGGTGAGAGTGCTACCAACTGAGCCACGGCCATCCCTCTTCCTAACATCTGTCTGAGGCTGAACCACACAGTTCGCAACCTTGGTGTCATATCTGACCCTGAAATGAGCTTCCGACCACATACCCGCAGCATAACAAAGACCGCCTACTTCCACCTCCGTAACATCGCCCGTCTCCGCCCTTGCCTCAGCCCATCCGCTGCTGAAACCCTCATCCATGCCTTTGTTACCTCTTGACTTGATTATTCCAATGCACTCCTGGCTGGCCTCCCACATTCCACCCTACGTAAACTTGAAGTCATCCAAAACTCGGCTGCCCGTGTCCTAACTCGCACCAAGTCCCGTTCGCCCATCACCCCTGTGCTCACTGACCTACATTGGCTCCCGGTTAAGCAGCGCCTCGATTTCAAACTTCTCATCCTTGTTTTCAAATCCTGCCATGGCCTCGCCCCTTCCTATCTCTGTAATCTCCTTCAGCCCCACAACCCCTCGAGATATCTGCGCTCCTCTAATTCTGCCCTCTTGAGGATCCCTCATTATAATCGCTCAACCATTGGTGGCCGTGCCTTCTGTTGCCTAGGCCCTAAGCTCTGGAATTCGCTGCCTAAACCTCTCCACCTCGCTACCTCTCTTTCCTCCTTTAAGACGCTCCTTAAAACCTACCTCTTTGACCAAGCTTTTGGTCACCTGCCCTAATTTATCCTTATGTGGATCGGTGTCAAATTTTTTGTCTTAAAATACTCCTGTGAAGCGTCTTGGGACGTTTTACTATGTTAAAGGCGCTATATAAATACAAGTTATTGTTGTTGTTAGAAAATTATATGGAATTTCTGTAGCAAAAAATTATATTTTATAAAAATAGACTTGACCTTCATGTATTTATACACTGATAAAATGTAATTCAACAATGATACATATCATATCTATATCTTACCCTAGAAATTTTAAGTGTTTTATTTCAACAGAAGCTGTGCAACAGCAACTCGCAAGATAATTGATTTTGCTCATCACTGCCAACGCACAGCATACAACAACAAAGACATTTGAAACAAAAACTGATATGGCATCTCACAGACCACATCAGCAACAATTCAGCTTATTCATGGTTGTTTCATTGGAGACGTTAGGCCAATCAATAAATGTACAGCATGCAGTCCTTTTGCCTAAATATTCTCAAAATGAATTGTAATCTTAATGATTTGTCCTTGGCTTCGAGGAAGAAGCTCCATTTTACAGTATTGCGATTGTCCTTAGCAAGAAAAACAATGAGTAGGACTTTAGGATTGAGCAAGATAAACAGGTATGTCCGAAAAGAGTGAAATATCTGAGTAACTGGATAAGTTTCTCAAATTTTTCTGAGCTATTTGCACATTAATAAACAAAGGAGTTATTTTACAAGTAATAACTACTAATAATACTGATAACTATCCCCACTTGTCGCAGATAGTTAAGAATAACAATTGCAATGGTTAGCTCATCTGAGTTGACTGCACAACTCCCCCTCCCCGCTCCAACTGTTGGCTGGATTTGAACCCTTTGTGAACTCACTTTAATTTAAATACATTTCAATATAAATCATACCCGAATCCTTCCATGATAAAATGGTTGAAATCCCAAAATGCAACAAGCTTCATAAAATACGGATGCACTTTCTTGAGAAGCTAATTTTAAGAAATCTTCAATTAATCCATCGCAAGTCTTTTTTTATATGTGATTACAACAGAGTATCAAAATATTCTTAATTGAGCCATTCTTACATTAGTTATCGCATTAATTCAAAATGTTTCAGGATCTGATGATAGTCATGTGATTAAAATGCTACAAACTGGGTAGTTTATTAGTCCAATAGACTCTTCAATTCTATACTTTTATACTGTCAGTAAGTATGCCCAAGTTAAATAATTCAAAACAATGTTTGCTTGTAAAATAGCACACACAATCTATAAGTTCTCCATTGCTAATGTTAGTGTTTACATTGCGTAAAACTACATGATGTGTGATTAGTGCCCAATTAATTTAAAATGACATAAGCAATGTAATCTGTTGAAATTATCTTTGGGAGCAATAGTTATTTCCAGTGGCAAATATTTATCTAGGCATAGCATAAAGTAAGACAAATTGACTGTTAACGGTATTACAAGAATCAGTCTCTTCTTTCTCTAGACAGTATAAAGTGCTCAGACTGAGATGAGCATAATTATGCCTGTGTAAATCAGCAATGGTGAACTAATGACAATCTGGACAGATTAGGTCATTTTGGCTTTCCTTGTATTTAGATACTCATTATCAGAGACCCTACTTAGTCTAAGTTAATTATTGGTCTAATAAGGATCCATATAGCGGACACAGTAATGGCTATACATCTGCCTCGGCTGCTCAAGCAAACTGTCACTGATGAGATTGTCTTGATTATTACAACATGGTGCACAAAGTGCACATGTGCATTATAACAGCTCCATTTTCATTGAACACTCTTTCCTGGTAACAGTGAAAGCTCCGATAATTGAAAATGCAAATGAAACATAACAGGCCTGAACAAGTGAGTGCATAGTGTCAGAGTCAGATGCATCTTACCAAGCCGGTGTGTTTTTTATTATTAAAGTAGAGGTATAAATGGAGCTAAAGCTTTTAATTACATCAAGGTTTCATATTTGCAGAAATTTGCTGAATCTACCACTATTTAATCCTAAGAACAATTTATTTAGGGTGTCAGTTTGCCATTACAATATAAAATCCACCTTTTGAGTATTGCGTTTCCCTTGCACAGACTTGTTTTCCATTACCTAACATCATCAGGAATTGGACTGGGATGAATTGCCAGTACAAAGCATCACATTTTAAAAATATTAATTCTCAGTGTCACTGGCAAGGCCGGCCTTTATTGCCCATAGTTAACCTGAGAAGGTGGTGGTGGCTGCCTACCTTTTGAAGTGCTGTGCATAGCGGTGAGATAACTGAGTGGCTTGTTAGGCCACTTCAGAGGGCAGTAAAGGATCAACCACATTGATGTGGGACTGAAGTCACATATATGCCAGACTGGGTAAGGAGGGCAGGTTTCCTTCCCTAAAGAATATTAGTGAAGAAGTTAGGGTTTTTACAACAATCCAATAGTTTCATGGTCACTTTTACTGATTTCAGCTTTTTTTATTTTCAGATTTTTTTAAAAACTTAATTCAAATTCTGAAACTTCCATGGTGGGATTTGAACTCACATTCTCTGGATTATTAGTCCAGTAAATATAGGGTTTTGTATTCATCACTTATACAAATACATGGTAAAAAGGAACAAGGCATTTCTTCCCTCCCCTCCTCCACTGAGGTCAGTGATCCTTTGCTGGGTGCGGATCCAGTTGCACTACTTACCCTCTGGTTCCTCACTTGAATGATGATTATTCATATATTAACATTGGCAGAAGACAGGCTATTCTACCATGTGTCATTACAATTGAGTCACATTCTGCCCTCCCTCAATGTCCACACATGTGCACCTCCAGCAAAACTCACTAGATAGTACTGTGACTGTTTTTTTCCCTTCTCAAACCTACAATAATGAGGCCAATTCTAGCATCCTTACTGCTGTTCTGAGAGGATCAGCTAACTCAACATATACTAGCGATCAATCCTGAAAGGTTTCTGGTCTGCATGGCTCAGCTACTCAATGGATAAACTTACTAAGTCATCAGAAGAATTTGAGCATCCCTCCTTTATTGGCCCTGAAATTTGCCTCTCCGGCTTGCCGCGGGGGTAAGGATCGCATGCGCACTTACCTACTGCGCCTGCCGTTGACCTCTGGGCCCACGGGAACTTCAGCTCCTGGGCCTGCTCCAAGTGCCGGCGCGCAGTGCTTGCATGTCCCAGGGGCGCAGTTAGTGCGATGCGTCCCCTGGGATCACGTGGGCCATGGAGAGCCAATGGCAGCAGACCATCTTTCATTCATAGATTTGACAGGAAGACCTGTCAAATGTATGAATTGAAATCGGCCCCAAAAGAACAGCTAAACTTCAAATAATTTTTTTTTAAAAACCATCACATTTATAAAATAACTATAGTTAAATAAATTAACCACTTTAAACAAAAATAACAGTGCTAAAAATAAACTTACCTTTCTTTAAAGTATCTAAAAAAGATAAACCTGTTGAAATTTTTTTTACATTATACTTAATTAACCACTTACCTTGTTGAAAACAGCTCCTGCGCCTCCTTTTTAAATGTGCAGGTTCTTCAATACTTACCCTCCTGTAGAAACCTGGAAAAATACCTAAGTTTGCTGTGTGCGCGCAGCCTCTACCGCGCACGCGGTTCACCTATGAATCGCCCCCTTCACCAGACCGGAAGTTCCGGTTTCCCACGCATGCGCAGTGCATGCAGGAAACCGGCACTTCGAGACGCCTTACGGGTGAGTACGCACTGTGTACTCACCCGGGAAGGGCCGAATTTTTGGCCCAATATATACAAATTGCTTCTTATGCTTTGTTCCAATCATGCAAACTGGCTGGTTTTGGGTCAAGTGATGAGGTTGTGAGTAATTAAGAACAATGGAGTTGCAATGTCAGAAGTGCAACATTGTAATGGATGTCTCTCAGCAGTGCAAAATTAGTATTTTCTGTTACAAAATTATGCACGAGTGAAAGGTGACCAGAGATGAATGAATGTATGCAGTCCTGAGTTGGTTTGATGTACATGTATAACGTGGGTTCATGTGCAGTTTACAAATGTATTGTGGTCTCTAAACCTTACCTGGAAACTATGTCAGGCGGATTGGTCTATCGTTCGCTGGTTTATCCCTTTCTCTCTTCTTAAACAGAGGTGAACCTCATGTTGCTGGCACACTTCAATATCCAAGAATGTTTGAAAGATTGTGGTCAAAGCATCTGTTATTTGCTCTCTCACATCCCACAGCATATTAGGATGTTATCAGGGCCCAGTGCCTTTTTCACTTTGAGTTCTACCAATTTTTCCAGTATTATTTCCTTATTTATACTTATTCCACCTAATTGCTCCACCCTTCTTCTCTCATACGTGTTTTGTAAACAAACAAGACAAAATATTCTTTTAGGGATAAAAATTCCAGTATTCCCGTTCCAAGCGTGTGCCTGGGGAGCATAAAAATTGCATACTCTCCATCTGCCATTTTCTGTCTGTTTCTCCAGCCATGCATTTACGTCCCTTTTCTTACTATTCCTCTACTGAGTAGCAACTGGCACTGGGAGTAATCCTAAGATGATTGCCTTTGAGGTCCTGCTCTTCAATCTCTCTCTGGATTGATCTAACTACCTTTACAGGACTTCAATTATATTGCTTTCTATGTCATTGGCTCCAACACGAACCATGACTTTTGACTGCTCCTCTTCCCTCTCCAAACTCTTTTGCATCCATTTTGTTTTATCCCTTGTTTTGGCACGTGGAAAGCAAGACATCATTCAAGACTCTTGGCTACAAAAGCTACTGACTATGGAATTCCAATTAAGATTGCGCTTCTTCACTTCACTCCCCCCCTCCCCCTCCCCCACCCCCACCCCCAACCCCCAACCCCCACCCCCAACCCCAACCCCAACCCCCAACCCCAACCCCCAACCTCCTTTGGCATTCAGTTGCTTCACAGTGCAATGGCATTGTATCTCCACATCCTACTTCAATGAATGGTCATCCATTTCCTTTCCTCATTAATTTACTCAGCCTGTCCAGTGGTGGACAGAATGTACATTCTAAGAGTTCATCTATCTCCTGTATGTGACAGAGTATTGTCACCTGCTCCTCAATCTCAGAATCTTTGAGCTTGAGGGCAGGCATTCGGAGAAATTTCCCACAAAGTATCCAGAATCTTCCACATTGCATAGGTTCTGCACATCACAGATTTCAGCTGACTCCACCCCCCACCCCACCCCACCCCACCCCATACTAAACTAAACTGTTTTCTAATAAAAGTTGAATAAAATCAAACACAATTTAATAATTTCACACCTCAAATATAGTTTTAGGCCAATTGCGGCTCGAAGCTGAACTCCCTGTTTGGCTGAACTCCTGCTGAGCTAAACTCCACATTAAACTGGTCCTCTGCACTCCACTGGTCTCTCACTGCTCAAGACATGTATGCTATGGGGTTTCATGTAAGGAATTCTTGTGGTCACACAGGCTCATTTATGAAGAAATGGGGCTGAAAATCCACAGGAAGGAGTCCCAGTGTATGTGCCAGAGTGCCAGCCTGCTACCTCCACCAAATTAGGCGGGGGGTCTAATTTTTATATTTTAGCCATATAAATGAGGCCCACACACGTCAGGAGCATGGCCTCCTCCTACCCACCAAAATTACCCATTGGAAAATTGGACACAAGTGAAAATCAGTTCCGCACACAACTGATTTTCCAACTCATGACCACTGCCTGCGAGGTCCCACACTGTTGATGGGGCCTAATAAAATTGGGGCTTTATAGTTAAGAGTTAATGTCATTAGTTCATGCTGTCGCTAGGCAACTTTGCTCATATATCACACATCACAGATTCAGGTGTGTACTGCCCACAATTTTCCAACCATTAAAACTGTGATCAGAAAATCTTGGGCAGCGCATGCCTGAATTTATAATATCCGCTGCCAGTGGGTGAGGCTCCCTGCTGGAATCACGGATGCGTAACATTATCTTAATCCAGCAGCAGCAAGCATTGTGATATCATGTGGAGAAGAAGTTGTTCATAAACTCCCTGAAGTAGCTAATGGTTGCTAATGTCTGTAAGTGGAAAGGTTTCATTTGGAACTTAATTCTTTACTGTGTACATAGAATGAATGTCCTTGCAGAATGAAGTGTTCTGTGCAAAAAAATTAAAAGGGAGGTGTCTGGAAGCTGAAGTTTTGCTGAAAAATCTGAACCTATTTGTGCTTTTGAAATGGGCAATAAATTGTTCCTTAGTGCTAAGAAGATTAAGCAATGAAAATCAACCTTCAGTTTTTTCACCCAAAAATTCAGATTTTTCTTTGTTTCTTTTTTCTCCTTCTAAATAATCTGAGCAAGACAGTAGGTCAAATACTACTTGGACAAAAATAGGTAACTATTCAGTTATTCTTTTGAGGCTTTTCTGCTATTACTGAATATCAGATCCAACAAAAGAGACGCTGGCGGCTTGATGCACCAGAATTGCTTTCTGTGTGTTGTTTTCAGCCCTTAAGGGCTGAATGCATTAGAATATTTAAGCCAACTGTGAATTTTTTTCCCAGTCAAATGCTGGCATATGCTAATCTAATATGACCTCTGAGGGTTTCTTACTCAAAATGTGTTCTGCTAATGAATAATTAATATGCAGCTTTACAATTTAAAATTAAATACACCAGACAGCACAGTCCTAGGTTTGCAGTCTAATTTCATGATAACATCCTGGTGGTGCGAGTAGGGTTTACTGATGCCTGGCAATGACTACATCAATTCTCTCAATCACTCCGTCCCTACTATCTGCTTACCGCCATGAAAGACTGACAGCAAACTGAACCTGCAGGCTGAAGCTGGGAGCTCAGTTCCCTTCAGTTTAGTTGCTAACTTTGATCTCCTTGAGTTGCTCTTGTACAATTGTGTTTGGGAGCTAGGGGCCTAAAAAGAGACTACTGAGGAGTAAATTCACAAACAAGAGCACTTTTAAGACCCAAAGCACACTCTTGAACATCATTGCTGCTTCCTTTGCCGTATAAATTGGCTCCATTTGATTCAGATAAGCAAATGCGAGCTATTTTAAAGGGAGGCCAATTAAGCAAACTGACTAGCAATTAATCTGATTGGTGGTCTTCTCCAACACTGAGAAATCAATTCATTGCTGGATCCGTGGCTATACAATGCAAAGGGCACCACATAAACTGCTGACTGGCTGCAGCAGTAAATTATGCATTAAATGCTCACTCAGTTTTATGTGTATTCAGCTGTTGAAATACTGATCATGCAGCCTGATGGCTTCAGCACAACATCTGTTGGAGCAGCAATTGATTTTCTGAAGTCTCATGAAATTCCTTCATCGTTTGCTTTCAAGACTATTTTTGTCAGACTGAGAAAGCAAATTCAAAAATAACAACAGAAAGTGCTGGAAACACTCAGCAGGTCAGGCAGCATCGAGGAGAGAGAAACAGAGTCAACGTTTCGGGTCGAACCCTTCGTCAGAACTGTTAAATTCAAACTTGGCTGAATCTGCTTAGTACAAGACAAATTCCTTATACTCACCTCATTTAAAATGTATGCATATTTTCATCAAAAAGCTATTTAATAAGGCAGAGTGATAGATGAAAAACAAAATGGCTTTCATTCATAGGTTGCAAGAAAGCTCCAGTGGTTTGTTCCCATGTAGACATACCCCACAAAGTCTCACTTAGTTTTAGGGAGACTCATTCATTTTTCCTTTAAATAATGTTAGCTGTCATATTTCTGCATGTCTCGTGGTTGAAAAATAAACACAACTCATCTCAATGGAATAGATTTGTAATCTGTCTCAAAGATAATGGGCGCAAAATTTGGAGCCATAGTGCTTTTTGGGCGCTATGAATGCCCTTAGAGGTCCAAAATTTCATCCGCAGCATGCACACACACTTCTGGTGTGAGTTGCACCGGACGCCATATTGGTGAGGGCATTAGCCCGCGCACAACGAGCATCCGGAGTAGGCAGATCATGATGTCAATCAACCTGTTAGCGCTGATTTAATGCCAGCGCTATCATTTTGGAGCTCAATGCTCCAACTAACGTCCTCTCTTAAGCTCGCACAACTGAACATGCGTTCAGTAGCAGGAAGGACCTCCCCACTAGTGCTATTTAAAGGGATCATCAACTATTTACAGCTTAGTTGCTGATTGATTCCTATTAGCTTTTGCTGTGATTGTACTAGTATTTGGTGCTTTGTAGAGTTCTTTAAAGTTGCTAAAGTCTACAGGGAGTGGTGTGGCAGGTGCTGAAGGACTTTGACCTAACTTGAAGGTTTCTGCACAAACCATTTGCTTCCAGACATGGGTGCAGTAGTAGGCATTCCCCTTCAACTACAGTATGACTGGGAGAATGAGCAGAGGCAACACAGAGCAGGGCAAGCTGCTAGAAGAGGGAGGAGCAGGAGGGGGAGAAGGGTTCTCAGCAGGAGGCCATATCCACCCAGGGTGTTCAGGGAGCAATTCTCCTACCTGAACCTCAGCGAGGAACAGTGTGTCAGACATCTACGTATCACTAAGGACGCTGTCACTGAAATCTGCCACCTGCTGCAGCCACAACTGCAACCTCAGAGCAAGGCAAGGAATGCACTGTCAGTGGCTGTGAAGTGATCTTGGCGATTAACTTTTACAACCTCGCAGTTTGCCATCCACTGTTGCATAAGGGCTGAGGCTCTCTATTCCAAGAGAGCTCACTACATTTCATTCTCTCTTGCCAGGGAGCAGCAGGCGGAGTGAGCACGCAGCTTCGTGAGGATTGCAGGCTTCCCCATGGTGCAGGGTGCCATTGACTGCATGCACGTCACTTTGTGGGCACCGTATGTCAACCCTGAGATGCACCACAACCGAAAGGGATTCCATTCCCTCAACTTCCAGCTGGTGTGTGACCATACGCAGCAAATCATGCAGGTCAATGCCTGGTATCCTGACAGCAGACATGGTGCCTTCATCCTGCAGCAGTCTGCTGTGTCATCTGCATTTGAGCCACCACGACAAACCAGAGGGTCACTACTAGGCAAAAAAGGGCTATCCTTTGACGACATGGCTCATGACTCCGGTGCACAACCCAAGCACACGTGCGCAACATGCATACAACGAAAGGCATGCTGCCACACGAAATGTGATAGAGAACACAATTGACATGCTGAAAAAATGCATCTGTTACCTGGACCGCTCTGGAGGAGCCCTGCAGTACTTGGCAAAACGTGTGTCAAGAATCGTGGTGGTCTGCTGCATGCTGCACAACCTCGTCATCATGACGGCACAGCCCTTGCCACCAGCTATATGGCAAGCAGCAGAGGAACAGGAGGAGGCGAAGGAAGGGAGGACGCAACCTAGACAATTCATTTCTGGCCGGGCTGTCTGTGAACGACTCATCCAACTGCGATACTAGTAAATGCAACCCCCCCTTCCACATTCACCAAGAGTCCCACACCTTCCCTTCTCTCTGTTACTGACCATCACAGCGTCCTCTTGGCCGCATTGCAACAATAAAAGCCAAGACAAAATAAACTTTCCAAACCAAATTTATAAATCAAATCATGCCATATTGCATACAAACATCAACTAATCACCCTTGTGCATTCCCTTAGTGCCTGTCTTCCATGTGCCTTTGCCTGTCCTAGTGCTGCTATGCTGTGCTACCCCAATGGCTGCAGTACGGCTGGTGGAAGGCTGCTGACTTTCAGTGGGGAAGACTGCAGATGGCCTTGGAGAATGACCTCAAGCATCCTTCAAGGCCTAGAAGACCTGGCTTTGGACTGCAACATTTCAGCATGGGCGGCAGCAGGCTGGGCTGGCTGGCTAACAGGCAACAGCAAGGGCACTGGCGGAGTGGGAGGATGAATGTCGTCATCCAGAGAGAGGACAGCAGGTTTGTGCTCCACGCAGCCAATTCCACTCCCCTGGGGCGGCACCTCAGCAATCCTAGTAATCTGTTGCAGGACAGATTGCTGGACTGCTGTGAAACCCTGTAAGCCCCTTTGAACACTGGTATCTGTAGCCATGCTGGCAGCAATCTGAGCTTGCATGGCAGCAAGCTGACCTTGCATGACTTCAGTCTGAGCTTCCACTGCAGCACTCGGACTTTTGATGGAAGCTGCTTGTGCTGAAAAGGAAACTGAAACATCGGCATCAGATGCTGCAGCATGGTCTGGTTCACAAGTGCGCTAGTAGAGTTGGCCACCACTTCCAGGCTGGAAAGGATGGGCTCCAAGCTCTGCACAAAGCCCTCTGCAAAGTTGGTGCCGGACTCCTCCATGCTCCTTGACATTGAATGCAGCCTTTCTGGCAGGCCTGCCAATGCACCAAGCATTTTGTTGTGTATGCCCATCAGCCTTCTTCTATAGCCTGCCCCATTGAAGTCTTCATGAGTCCACTGCAACAGAACTCATGTGCGACCTCACCCTCCGGGGAGCTAGCACCTGTGCTATCCTTGCCAGCTGCCCTGGCTGCAGCGAACTTGTGCCTGGTGTCTCACCACGTGCAGATCCCACCTCTAATCTATCCTCTAAGATACACGCAGTGTCAGTATTTGAACTGGTGGCTGCGAGTGTGAAATAAAATCATGGTGTGTCTTCATTATCACTCTTTTCTTGGTGTTCCTCCACTGCCTGACCATGTTGCATTTCTTGGGTATCTGAAAGGAAAAAGGCACAAGGGCAAGGTTGTGGTGAGGGGAGAGGGGGAAATTAAGAGCTGCATGCTTACACCATCTGCAGCTTGTAAGTCAGAAGAGATTGTGAAATGAGGAGGAAGTAGGATGTGAGAAGGACAATTAGGTATGAGGATGCTGTCATCTTCAATGGTTTCAGCCCCGCCGTTGGCCACAGCCTTAGCAATGGCCCATCCGATAATGGGCAGCACTGTCTCCTCCATGGGGGTTAGAGTATGCACTCCCCCTCCGGTTAGTTCTTGGCTGCCTTTGGTTGTGCGCCATCTTCTCCTGCAAGAAAGAATGTTGTGAGTGTCGTAGAATCTGTTTGGGTGATGTGGCTGTTGGCTGAATAGCTGGCAGTGTGCAAGCTGTGAGATATGGGTGTGAGTCTTGCAACAGTGCTAAGTGTGTGAGGTTGAGGTGAAGCATATAATGTGGTGTGAGTCCTGATTGATAGAGGCTACTGGTAGGTGAGTGATGTGGGTGTGGTGATTTGAGCAGTGGTTGAGGCTAGTGGTGCAGTTGGTAGGATATGGCATTTGAAGATGCATTCACTGACCTTGACCACTTGTGTGAGGTTATTAAACTTCTTGCGGCACTGTATCCAGGTCCTTGGGGCTAGACTCCTGGCATTGACCTCCACGACTATCTGCTCCCACTGCCATTTCACTGTGTGTCTGGAGGGCCTCCTGTGTGGCTGGTCCAGTTAAGTTTCTGGTCAATGGTGACCCCAAGGATGTTGATGGTGGGGGATTCGGCGATGGTAATGCCGTTGAATGTCAAGGGGCAGTGGTTAGACTCTCGCTTGTTGGAGATAGTCACTGCCTGACACTTGTGTGGCGCGAATGTTACCTGCCACTTATTAGCCCAAGCCTGAATGTCGTCCAGGTCTTGCTGTATGCGGGTATGGACTGCTTCATTATCTGAGGAGTTGCGACTGGCACTGAACACTGTGCAGTCATCAGCGAACATCCCCATTTCTGACCTTATGATGGAGGGAATGCCATTGATGAAGCAGCTGAAGATGGTTGGGCCTTTTCTCCCCCCAACAGGTTCCTGCCCTCCCAACAAGTTTCTAACCTTCCCCCCACCCCCCGAGTTTCTGACCTTTTCCCTCCCCAACAAGTTCCTGATCTTCCCCCCCCCCCCAAGTTCATAACCTTCTCCCCCTTCCCCCTGCCCAAGTTCCTGACCTCCACCCGCACCCCCCCCCCGGTTCCTTACCTTCTCCCCCAACAAGTTCCTGACCTTCCCCACCCCATAGATGGGGCATTGTGTGTGGGTCACAGATTGTTAACAGGTTTATTGGGTATGATGTGAATAGTGACAATGGTTCCTGACCTCCTCTCCCCTCTCTGAGCTCCTCTCCTCTCCCCCTCCGATCCTCTCTCTTCTCCCCTTCGATCCTCTCTCTACCCCCTCTCTCTCTCCAGCCTCTGATCCCCTCTCTCTCTCAAGCCTTCGATCTCCTCTCTCCCCTCTCCGATCCTCTCTCTCTCTCCCCTCCAATCCTCTCTCTCTCCCCTCTGATACTCTCTCTCTCTCCCCAGTCTCTTCCTCCCTCAGTCTCCCTCTCCCCCAGTCGCTCTCTTTCTCTCCCCGTCTCTCTCTCTCTCCCTCAGTCTCTCTTTCTCTCCCCAGTCTCTCTCTCTCTCCCTCAGTCTCTCTCTCTCCCCAGTCTTTCTCTCTCGCCTCCAGTCTCTCACTCTCTCTCCAGTCTCTCGTTCTCCCCCAGTCTCTCTCTCTCTCCCCGTCTCTCTCTCTCTCCTCCAGTCTCTCTCTCTTCCCAGTCTCTCTCTCTCTCCTCCAGTCTCTCTCTCTCTCTCCCCAGTCTCTCTCCCCCCAGTCTCTCTCTCTCTCCCCCCCCAGTCTCTCTCTCTCTCTCCCAGTCTCTCTCTCTCCCCAGTCCCTCTCTCTCCCTCCCCAGTTCCTCTCTCTCCCCAGTCTCTCTCTCTCTCCCCCCCAGTCACTCTCTCTCTCTCTCTCCCAGTCTCTCTCTCTCTCCAGTCCCTCTCTCTCCCCCCCCAGTCCCTCTCTCTCCCCAGTCCCTCTCTCTCTCCCCAGTCTCTCTCTCTTTCCCCGTCTCTCTCTTTCTCTCTCCCCCCAGTTCTCTCTCTCTCTCTCCCCCCCACTCTCTCTCTCTCTCTCTCCCCCAGTCTCTCTCTCTCTCTCTCTCCCCCGTCTCTCTCCCACCCTTCTGATTCCCTCTCTCTCCCTCCTTTGATCCTCCCTTCCCCCTTTCGATCCTTGATCTTCCCCCACCCCCAGCCACCAACAGATCCCCTGACCTTCTCCGCACGGAGCCGAGGAAAGCGTGGCCCACGGTGCAGGCCGCAATTGGGTACTGCGCATGTGCAGCTCCGGTATACAGCATGCATGCGTAGAAGGCTGCAAAGGTGTTTGTGCAAATAATCACAGCGATCTTTTATTTCTTCAATTTCTTTCATTATTCCCTGCTTTTGTCACACCATTATCACTTCTGTAATTTAATCATCTCCTGTCTTCCACCTAATCACAAACCATTCTTTTCTTCTTCTACCTTCCTTTTTTGGGAGTTGTTGCCTGACCTACTGAGTGTTTCCCGTATTTTCTGTTTTTAATTCAGATTTCCAGCATCTGCAGTATATAACTTTTTTTTAACATCCATTAATCTATTGGGAAGAAATATAGTCAATGTCCTGTTAATAAGTTCTCTGGAAAAAATGTAACTTTTAAAACAAAATGAAATTTGCTACTACGTTTGGGTAGTTTTTTACTGAATCTTTTAAAAGGTGCTGTATATATTGAATAGACTATTGTTACATTTAAAAGAAAGATTGTGTTACAGACAACTGATCCTAGCTTTATTGTTTAACGTGTCTGCTACACTTCTTGGTGCTGCTGTTTAAATTTCACATCATTGTCAACATCAGAGTACTTTCAGAAAAAAGGCATTGTACTGAAGCTTGTTTCTTCTTGAAATGTCACGTCGCCTGAAGAAGGAGACCTGCATGACTCCAAGAGCGTGTGACTCACTAGATATACTTTAGGTAGCCTAATAAACAGTATTCATTACTGACACAAATACAATACCATTCTGAAAGACCAATTTTAAAAATAACGTATATGCTGATAAAACTCTGTATAATGAGGATCTCGGAGTGCAGTGATTGCAGCCAGATAATACTGTGTGCATTTTTGTTTGAACATAACATCAACTGCCTTGGATGTAATTTCTGATTAATCATATATTGATGTGAATTCATGAAAAAAGAGCAGACTAGACTTGTCTTCCATATTACCATATATTGGCTCAGAAATTATCATTTTTTAAAACTATATTGGCTTAATTGCTCTAATTAATTTTCATATATTAAATCTACCTTCCAAATTCCTTGCTGAAATATCCTGATAATATCTTATTCCAAAAATCCTGCAAAAACCAATGAGATTCCCAAAGGTTTTAAGAACAACTCCTAAGGGTTTATGTGGGACATTTATTCTATGAAGGAATGTTTCTGTTATATATTTTCAGCTTTTATTTTCACTCATTACTGTGCTATTGTTTAGAACAACAACAACTTGTATTTATTTAGCACCTTTAACATAGTAAAACATCTCAAGCGGCTTCACAGGAGTGTTATAAAACAAAATTTGGTAACGAGCCACATAAGGAGAATTTAGGGCAGATGAAGGTTTTAAGGAGCGTCTTAAAGGAGGAAAGAGAGCTGGAGAGGTGGAGAGGTTTAGGGAGGGAATTCCAGAGCTTAGGGCCTAGACAACAGAAGGCACAGCCACCAATAAAGAAAACTTGCATTTACATAGTGCCTTTTATGTCCTCCGGACATTCCAAAGTGCTTCACAGGCAATAAAGTCGTTTTGGAAGTGTAGTCACTTTTGTAATCTGGGCAAACGTGGCAGTCAATTTGTGCTCAGCAAGGTCCCACAAACAGCAAAGTGATAAACAACCAGATAATCTGTCTTTTATTGATGGTGTTGATTGAGGGATAAATATTTGACCAGGACACTAGGAGAACTTCACTGTCATGAGATCATTTACATCCACCTGAGAGGGCAGACAATGCCTCATTTGAAAGACAGCACCTGCAACAGTGCAGCGCCCCTGCTGTACTGCCCTGAAGTGTCAGCCAAGATTATATGTTCAAGTGTCTGAAGTGAGACAGAGTACAATCACTGAGCCACAAGGCTGACACTTGTTATCTGCATATTACACATTTACTTTCTCATTATAATGAAAAATCAACAAAATTCTTAACAAATTTGGCTCTCTTAATGAGATCGATTAATATTTCAGCATTTTCTATAATATTTGCCAAGAGCTTGTTATACATTAAGATGCTTTTCATCAGTAAAAACCTAGAAGAATTCCATTTGCCAAAGATTATAGGGAGGCTCTGAAGGTGATTACAATAAGCAACCTCTTATTATGCACTGCAGTATATAATGTTCAGAGAGACCTAGAGGCCGATATTCAAGCTCTCGAGCTCCAATGACATTTAATCTCTTGTGGTTTCATGACATCATCAGAATACTGAGATTGAGTGACAGCTTTGTAACTCACTCCCAGATACCTATTATTTATTATACAAAAGAATTATCACCGTGACCAGTGAGATACCAAGTCTCGTGGGGCCAGGGAAATGTAATATAAAACCATAACAATGGTGTGCATCAGACCACTACGGTGAACTGTGCTGGGTAAAACTTTTCATTTGTGGAATCAAGTAACAACAATACATTTATTAAAAAGAATAATAAAAAAATCCTGTTCATAAACAACACAATATTAAACAACACAATTTATACAATGGGAATGTCTGCAATTTTATTGTATGAATTGGATTGAAATAATGTTTTCATGGTTGCCGATCCTACTGTTACAACAGACTTGTGAACTTGTCACTCATGTTAGGTCGCTGGTTGTGAAAAAAATCATATCACTCCAGTAGCTGCCAGAAGGCCTATTTATACACTGTGGCGACTGGAGAGAAACATCAGCAGTTGCATTGTATTGAACAGGCTTTTTCACAGTTTTTTTTTAGCTTAGTGCTACTGTTGGCGCTTGCTACCTTCTCGCTATGTTCTGTGTGGAATTTCCAGTTAAATCCCACTGCAGAATGTTAAACATGAACAGAAGCCGCTCACTGATGATTCACTTGAGTGGATTATTTCTTTTAAATTTGTATTTGAATTAATTATTGTTTTCATTCTCTGAGAATTGACAAGTAATGCCTCCTTCCATAAGAGCAAAATCCCAAACCAACTTGAGTAGAGTGATTTGGATGAAACAGATTCTGCAAACGAAAGCAAAAATATTAAAGGTAGTAAGGTGGCAGTGGCAAGCTTCAGGCTCATTGCTAACTAGAGACTGTGCTGAAGCTGGAACCAGCCACTATGAGGTTAGATCATGTATCAGCTCTACTACTCCCGGCAGCAGGATCTCATTTGAAATTCATGAAGATCGAGTAATGCTTTTGTTTCCTATCAGTGGGATGAGCTCTAACACACTCTTGCTGAAGACTAGCTAACATAGTATAATTGTTTTCTCCCTGAATAATACATACTGGGCTGCCTGTTCTTGTTGATATTACAGATCTCGGTGTACAACAGCTGAATGATAAAAAGAGGTCTGGCACAGATGGGCTGATTAGAAATTTTGTCATCCAAATTTCAGCAAGTGTATTTAGCTTTGATCCAACGACTAGAATTTGCAGAAGACTGAAGCACCTCATCCTCTCATTAAAGCCCTGCTTCACGTACATAGACACAGACAGATGTACACAAATACAGTGAGAATCATTTGGGTTTTCCTCTGAATTGAAACTATAAACAAAACACAATTCCAATTTATTTCAAATAATGTGAATGATGGGCTTCACTCGTGGTTTGAGCAATGCTTTAATGTTCAGATCTCTTGCAAGATCGCAGAAAGATGAAAATATTTAACAAGCAATTAATTTCTGATGCACAGATAATGTGTTGCCATTATTGATCCAATTGATTTTGCTCTTTAAGTGCCCCTCTGCACTAAATAAGATACAGGCTAACACTAACGTGCGTTCCTTGTAGATAAATCAATATTTTTGGCTTCTGCAGCTCAGCTGGAAATGTGATATTAATAGAAAACAATCAGCCAGATATTCGATGTACCGGTGTCTTATATTTTTACATGATGTAGTTACATGGCTGTGACGGGGTCAAATATAAATGGTTAGATGAGCATGAATCAGACATTGGCAGGTCTCTTGTGGGCGCTATTCCTGAATTATTCAAATCTGTCAATGGATATAAAAAGAAGTAAAGACATTTTCCGTGTCAAGATGAAATCAAAGGAAAGAATGTCAAAGGAGGAATTCAGTGATTCTGACACCTAGGCATCACATTTATTAGTTTATGCTTTTGTGGTAGCAAGGAGGACAGGAAAGGAATGAAAGGATAATAAAAAAGATAGGTTAGATGGAAAGAAATATTAAATCCATGAAATAATGGATGCATTTGATGTACCAACTATGCACAATTCCTACTTATTTTAACATTATACAGAGTAAAGATGGTAGCAAGAAAAAGAATAAAGATTAATAAATAAAGAAACAGAAGGAAAGAGAAAAGTGACAATAGTTACTGGGAGATGAAGACTGTTCAGCAATAGGTTATCATCATCGGCATCCACATTGTATCTGAATCATTTCCAATTATAATGTGCTAATGCGTTGCAGTCATGCTCCCGGATAAATATTGATACAGACAGGTTTTTTTCAAAAGGTGTTACTTGCATTGGGGATATGAAAGATACTCTGATATGTCTGAGTTCATGCCGTGCTTCACATTTACAGACTACGCAAAGTGCATAAATTGTTCGTGTATGGGTGGATTATTACAATCAAGCAACTGCTTTCTTTAGTCCAAATCCTACTCAAACACTAAGGAATTTTTATATTAAAGGTTTTCAGCAAAAGCATTTTGGATATGCATTTTAGTTGAACATGATGTCTTGCTGTGATGTGTTAGTGTTTCTGCATAGTCTCCTAGATAATTTCCATGTTCAAATGCATTACAGACTGAACAACAAATACATGTAGCTTATATGTTACTAGACATGTGAATCTATGTCATATCATGCATACAGTCAGGAATCCGTGAGACCATAGACTTTAAGTTGCTTAAAGTAAAAAAGATAGACGGTATCTATCAGGATTATTTTAACAATCAGTTATGAAATTCCCACTGATGTGGCACAGGCAGGCACTGTTTCCCAGACCTCCCCATCACCTTTTCTGCAACTCACATAGGCCAGATGGTCTCAATGAATCTGAATTTCTTTTATCCTTTCCTCAATTCAGCTCAGTCTTTTCCTTTTGAACTATCACTATGGTTGTGTTCTGTGTCTGACCCACTTCTTCTCCATCTTCTTGCTAGTATTAATCTTTCCAATTCAGGTCTCTACACCCTCCTTGGTGCCAGGTCCCACCTTTCTGCTTTCTGTCTGTCCCAAATCTCACTGTCTCCTTAGTGTCCTGTTCCCAGCCTCCCCCTCCTTTGTTCATTAGGTCTCTTTTCCTTTCTCGTGCCCTCTTTTGCAGTTTGCTTGCTGATGCTATTCTTCCACATCATATTTTGTCTTTCTGCCAATCAATTTCCACAAATGGTGAATTAAAGCAGATGCCGGCAGGAGTCTTGTATGTCAGCTTTATCAATTAATTGTCTCCTAACACTCCATTTTTCAGTGCATGTTATTGTATAATATGCGAGTCACAATGTATTGTCAAAAATAAGAACAATACTGCAGTAAAATATATTTTAGATGCGGCATATTTCAATGCAGACTATCACCAATACCACTGCATTCTCAGTACCACAAAGTGAAACATACTGTGTCAGCTTTGTTCATCTGAGATGACAAGATCCATTTCTGCCAAGTAGGTACCTCAGCTGAAAACTGACAGACCTACCATGTGTATCTGCTTCCTTTGAGTTTCAGGCAGCCCAAATCTTTTAACCTATTGCCACGAGGATGTAAAGATAGCACCTTAAACACAGCACTAGATCTGTGCAGTTCAAAATGTATTTTCTGCCATGGGCATTGCTGCAATTTTCTCAGTCATTGATCGCGATATTTCACAGCAGCAAAAATAAAAATAACATTACAGTAATGTGAAATATCATGTAATGGATGCTACTGTGTGCAGTGTTCCAGAACAATTGTACAGTTCAGCCCAACAGTGCCCACAAAATGAATAAAAATATCTCACTGGGTGATGGCGTGCTGTTCTTTCACTTGTGAGAAAGATGGTCATAACTCATTACCACCTGCTGTACTCATAAAAGAATAGCAACATGTGATATCCTAATATGATAGCTAGATCTTCTACTGCAGGCACAGTGTGAGAGTGGTATCTACCTTTAGAGTGGTGCTAGCTGACAGCACCTAGATACAAGGCCAGCTCTGTACTGTTATCAAATCATATAGAGTATAGCTATGTACATGTGTACTTAGACATGTGCTAAAACTCTCTTAAACAGCATTGGAATGGCAGTGAATATTAGAAAAGAACTGACTGTCCTTTTGCTTCTTCACTGACATTCAAAAGCTTAATAGACAAGCAACAAAGATGATTCCACTTTAAAAAGTTGTATTTCCACAGGTTCAAATGGTGTGAAGGCAAAGTGATGTGATACTATGTCCTGAACGTGGTATCACACTCGACTATCTCCAACAAGCGAGAGTCTAACCACTGTCCCTTGACATTCAATGGCATTACCATCACCAAATCCCCGCACAATCAACATCCTAGGGGTTACCAATGACCAGAAACTTAACTGGACCAGCCACATAAATACTGTGGCAACAAGAGCAGGTCAGAGGCTAGGTATTCTGCGGCGAGTGTCTCACCTCCTGACTCCCCAAAGCCATTCCACCATTTACAAGGCACAAGTCAGGAGTGTGATGGAATACTCTCCACTTGCCTGGATTAGTGCAGCTCCAACAACACTCAAGAAGCTTGACACCATGCAACCTGCTTGATTGGCACCCCATCCACCACCGTAAACATTCACTCCCTGCACCACCGGCGCACCATGGCTGAAGTGCGTACCATCTACAAGATGCAAATATTAGGGGCAGAAGTTACAAAATTAGGAACTTAGAAGTAAGAAGGGAAATTAGGCAGAACTTTTCACCCAAGGCTAGTAGAGTTGTGGCATAAATGATCAGGCAAAGACATTGTAACAGGCAGTATAAATGGATTCAAGGGACAATTGAGTGTTTTGTGAAGAAGGGAATATTATGTAGGGAAGGAAGTTAGACAGGTCTGATCTGTGAAAAAAGGATAGGTTTGTTAGGCCGCTTCCTGTTCCTGAAAAATGCTTTTGTTCTTATATTTTATGCTGCTCGAAAAATACAATATCCAATCATATATTAGCACTAATAATTATTAATTCCCACACATATTGACCCACAATTAATCACATCAATCTATATTACATAGTATTAACAGCACAGAAACAGGCCATTCGGCCTAACAGGTCCATGCCAGTGATTATGCTCTACATGAGCCTCCTCACATCCTTCTTTATCTAACCCCATCAACTTACCAACAACAGCAACAACTTGCATTTATATAGCGCCTTTCGCATAGTAAAATGTCCCAAGGCACTTCACAGGAGAGTTATCAAACAAAATTTGACACTGAGCCACATAAGGAGATATTAGAATAATAGGAACATAGAGACATAGAAAAATAAGAGCAAGAGTAGGCCATTCGGCCCTTCGAGCCTGCTCCGCCATTCAATATGATCATGGCTGATCCTCTATCTCAATACCATATTCCCGCTCTCTCCCCATATCCCTTGATGCCTTTTGTGTCTAGAAATCTATCTATCTCCTTCTTAAATATATTCAGTGACTTGGCCTCCACAGCCTTCTGTAATAGAGAATTCCACAGGTTCACCACCCTCTGAGTGAAGAAATTTCTCATCATCTCAGTCCTAAACATCCTACCCTGTATCCTGAGACTGTGACCCCTCGTTCTAGACACCCCCAGCCAGGGGACACATCCTCCCTGCATCCAGTCTGTCTAGCCCTGTCAGAATTTTATACATTTCAATGAGAACCCCTCTCATTCTTCTTAGCTCTAGTGAATACAGGTCTAGTCGACCCAATCTCTCCTCATACAACAGTCCTGCCATCCCAGGAATCAGTCTGGTGAACCTTCGCTGCACTCCCTCTATGGCAAGTATATCCTTTCTTAGGTAAGGAGACCAAAACTGCACACAGTACTCCAGGTGTGGTCTCACCAAGGCCCTGTACAACTGTAGTAAGACATCCTTGCTCCTGTACTCAAATCCTCTTGCAATGAAGGCCAACATACCATTTGCCTTCCTAACTGCTTGCTGCACCTGCATGTTTGCTTTCAGTGACTGGTGTACAAGGACACCCAAGTCCCTTTGTACATCAGCATTTCCCAATCTATCACCATTTAAATAATACTCTACCTTTCTGTTTTTCTTACCGAAGTGGATAACTTCACATTTATCCACATTATACTGCATCTGCCATGTATTTGCCCACTCACTCAACTTGTCTAAATCGCCTTGAAGCCTCTTTGCATCCTCCTCACAACTCACAATCCCACCTAGTTTTGTGTCATCAGCAAACTTGGAAATATTACATTTGGTTCCCTCATCCAAATCATTGATATATATTGTGAATATCTGGGGCCCAAGCACTGATCCCTGCGGTACCCCACTAGTCACCATCTGCCACCCCGAAAAAGACCCATTTATTCCTACTCTCTGTTTCCTGTCTGTTAACCAATTTTCAGTTCCTGCCAGTATATTATCCCCAATCCCATGTGCTTTAATTTTGCACACTGACCTCTTATGTGGGACTTTATGAAAGGCCTTCTGAAAATCCAAATACACCACATCCACTGGTTCTCCCTTATCTATTCTACCAGTTACATCCTCAAAAAACTCCAGTAGGTTTGTCAAACATGATTTCCCTTTCATAAATCCATGTTGACTTTGTCTAATCCTGTTGATATTTTCTAAGGGGGAGAAATTCAGTATCGCCCCATTTGGGGCGCAATTATCGCCTGGCGCTAATTATCGCCTCCGACTGCAAACTTGACTTTTATCACCCCTGGAGGTGATTGGAGCGCTAAATCAGGCGCTACACATCTGTCTTAAGGTGCAAAGGCCGAGGAGCGAGGCGCTAACTCAGAGCGCTGGCGAATCTCATGTGATATCAGTCAGCAATGGAACACAGACAAAATGGCGCCGGCCAGTTCTTAAAGGGGAGGGTTGATCTTGCTTTCCATCCACATCCTGCTCATTGCAGCCTTGAATCTCGGCCTGGAGAGACCTGTACATCAAATCTGCTGGAAAGAACAATGGAGAGTACCAGGGAAAGAGATCAGAGTGCAGCCCCCACAGTTTCTTCTAAATCGATACAAGGAAGGGCAATTCAAAATGAACCTGCAAAGTGCTGCTCAGTACCCAAAACTCCTTCACACAGTGTTGAATCTCTCCAGAAGTCTCTCTCTCTCTCTCTGAGAATGCGTGGTTCAAAAATGTCACCAACGAAAAAAGGCAGGAAGCGGTCGCCTTTAAATAGCGCATCCCCCAGTCCCTTCCTGACTGCAAAATGCTCCCCTCAACCTGTCGTTGCTAGCGGCAGGCGGTAAGGCAGGGGGCGCCACTCAATATCCGCTCCGGGACGCTACCGGGGTGTTGCGCACTCGACTGACGACACGATCTGCCGGCGCAGGAGATCGTGGCAGTAGTGTTTAGCGCCGCCGCAAAATGTCTAGTTAATTTTGCGAGCAGCGCAAACATTGCCGTGCCCGGGCGCTAGTTGCTTTGTGCCCCATTAGCGCCCTCTTAAGGCGCTAACGGGAGGCGCAACCAACTTAATTTTTCCCCCTAAGTGTCCTGTTCTCACTTCCTTTATAATAGACTCTAGCATTTTCCCTACTACTGATGTTAGGCTAACTGGTTTGTATTTCCCTGTTTCCTCTCTCCCTCCTTTTTTAAATAGTGGGGTCACATTTGCCACCCTCCAATCTGCAGGAACTGTTCCATAATCTATTGAATTTTCGAAGATGACAACCAATGCATCCACTATTTCCATGGCTACCTCTTTTAGTACTCTGGGATGCAGATTATCAGGCCGAGGGATTTATCAACTTTCAGTCCCATTAATTTCTCCAGCAATATTTTTTTACTAATACTAATTCCCTTTAATTCCTCCTTTTCACTAGACCCTTGGTTCCCTAGTATTTCTGGGAAGTTATTAGTGTCCTCTTCCGTGAAGACAGAACCAAAGTATTTGTTTAATTGCTCTGCCATTTCCTTGTTCCCCATAATAAATTCTCCCATTTCTGACTGTAAGGGATCTACATTTGTCTTCACTAATCTTTTTCTTTTTACTTACTTGTAGGAGCTTTTACAATCCACTTTTATGTTCCTTGCAAGTTTACTCTCATACTCTATTTTTCCCCTCTTAATCAATCTCTTGGTCCTTTTTTGCTGAACTCTAAACTGTTCCCAATCCTCAGGCTTGCTACTTTTTCTGGCAACTTTATGTGACTCCTCTTTGGATCTAATACTATCCTTAATTTCTTTTGTTAGCCATGGTTGGGCCGCTTTTCCTTTTGTGTTTTTGCGCCAGAAAGGAATGTATAACTGTTGCAATTCATGCATTCGTTCCTTAAATGTTAGCCATTGCCTATCCACCGTCATGCCTTTTAATGAAGCTCCCCAATCTATCATAGCCAACACACTCCTCATAACATCATAGTTTCCTTTGTTTAGATTTAGGACCCTAGTTTCGGATTGGACTTCTTCACTTTCCATCTTAATGAAGAATTCTAACATGTTAAGGTCACTCTTCCCTAAAGGACCCCGCACAACAAGATTATTAATTAACCCCTTCTCATTGCACAATACCCAATCTAGGATAGCCTGTTCCCTAGTTGGCTCCTCAACGTACTGGTCTAAAAAACCATCTCGTACACACTCCAGGAATTCATCCTCCACAGTATTATTGCTAATTTGGTTTGGCCAGTCTATATGTAGATTAAAGTCACCCATGATTACTGTAGTACCCTTGTTACATGCATCTCTAATTTCCTGTTTGATGCCATCCCCTACATTACCACTACTGTTTGGAGGTCTATAGACAACTCCCACCAATGTTTTCTGCCCCTTGGTGCTTCTTAGCTCCACCCAGACTGATTCTACATCTTGATTTTCTGAGCCAATATCCTTTCTCACTATTGCTCTGCTTTCATCCTTTACTAACAACGCCACCCCACCTCCTTTTCCTTTTCACCTGTCCTTCCTAAATATCGAATATCCTTGGATATTCAGCTCCCAGCCTTGGTCACCCTGCAGCCATGTCTCCGTAATCGCAATTATATCGTATCCGTTTACATCTATTTGTGCTGTTAATTCGTCTACCTTATTACGAATGCTTCGTGCATTCAGATACAGTGCCTTTAGATTTTTAGACATCTTAACATTGGGGCAGATGACCAAAAGCTTGGGCAAAGAGGTAGGTTTTAAGGAGCGTCTTAAAAGCGGAAAGAGAAGTAGAGAGGCGGAGAGGTTTAGGGAGGGAATTCCAGAGCTTAGGGCCTCGGCAGCTGAAGACACGGCCACCAATGGTGGAGCGATTAAAATCAGGGATCTTCAAGAGGGCAGAATTGGAGGAACGCGTATATCTCAGGGGGGGTTGTGGGGTTGAAGGCGATTAGAGAGATAGGGAGGGGTGAGGCCATGGAGGGATTTGAAAACAAGGATGAGAATTTTAAAATCGAGGCGTTACTTAAACGGGAGCCAATGTAGGTCAACGAGCACTGGGGTGATGGGTTGACGGGACTTGGTGTGAGTTAGGACACGGGCAACAGAGTTTTGGATGACTTCAAGTTTACAGAGGGTAGAACATGGGAGGCCGGCCAGGAATGCATTGGAATAGTCAAGTCTAGAGGTAACAAAAGCATGGATGAGGGTTTCAGCCACAGATGAGTTGAGGCAGGGGCGGAGTCGGAGGAAGTTCCAGAGTTGGAAATAGGCGGTCTTAGTGATGGCGCGGATATGTGGTTAGATGCTTATTTCGGGGTCAAATATGACACCAAGTTTGCGAACAGTCTGGTTCAGCCTAAGGCAGTTGTCAGAGAGTGAGATGGAGTTGGTGGGTAGGGAATGGAGTTTGTGGCGGGGACTGAAGAAAATGGCCTGAACTTTAATAGTTTGGCCCATTGGGAGCGGGGTTGGGGGGTTCGGAAGCGGTCGGGAATCCCAGGAGAACGGGTTTCCCACAGGCCCAGCCGAATTTAACGGCAGGCCTGATTTGCATTGGAAACCTCTGTTTCACTAGTCCGCAGAGAGGAGGGAGGGATCGTGTGTGGGCAGGGGGGGTGCGACGGGCTGGAGAAGCACGGGGAGGGCTGGAGGCGCAAGGAGTGGGGGGAGGGTCGGATGCTCACTGGGGGCTGGAGCGGCAGATTGGAGGGCTGGAGGAGCAGTGGGGGAGGCAGGGGGGGATCCGGCACAGGTTGAAGGGCCAGAGGAGTGAGGGGTTGGCGTAGGGAGCAGATCGGAGGGCCGGAGGAGCAGGGCTGAGGGTTCCGGAGCCTCATTGGAGGGCCAGGAGAAACACGGGGTGGGGGGGTGGGGTCCGGAACATCATTTGAGGGCCAGGAGGAGCACGGGGCGGGTGGGGAGGGGGGGTCATCCAGAGCCTCATTGGAGGGCCAGGAGGAGCATGGGGTGGCAAGGAGGAGCAGGGGACGGGAGGCAGATGGCATCATGGGCTGGACGAGCATGGGAGGGGGATGATTCATGGGGGGGGGGGAGGAGGCCTCGTGTTGGTGATCGGAGGCCTAGGAGGTGAATCAGAGGTCTAGGGGGGGATCAGAGGCCTTGGGGGGGATCGGATGCCTTGGGGGGATCGGAGGCCTGTGGGGGGGGATCGGAGGCCTCATGGAGGGTCTCCGTTTGGCGGGGGAGGGTGGGGGTGGTCAGGCAGGGACGCTGGATCCAGGAGGAATTTGTAAAGGCACTTCCTTCATGTATCCAACAGTCCTCACCTTCCATGAGATGGCAGGTTTCATGAGGCCTGCAAAATCTGAGCAGCTACAGTTAAATTTAAAATGGTGGTTAAATCTGAGGCATGGCAGGATTCAGATTTTTAACACTTTAACTTCCCACACGACCCCAACCCAATGGCTTGGGTCTTCCCAATATTTAGTTGGAGGAAATTTCTGCTCATCCAGTACTGGATGTCAGACAAGTAGTCTGACAATTTTAGAGACCATGATGCGGAGATGCCGGTGTTGGACTGGGGTGGACAAAAGTGAGAAGTCGCACAACACCAGGTTATAGTCCAACAGCTTTATTTGAAATCACAAGCTTTCGGAGCGGCTGCTCCTTCGTCAGGTGAAGTCAGTAGAGACAGTGGAGGGGTCGAGAGAAGTGATAGTGAGATAGAGCTGGGTGTCGTCAGCGTACATGTGGAAACTAACACTGTGTTTTCAGATGATGTTGCCGAGGGGCAGCATGTAGATGAGAAATAGGAAGGGCCCAAGGATAGATTCACATTCTAACCACTCTCTGGAGAAAGAGGTTTCTCCTGAATTTCCTATTAGATTTATTAGTGACTATCTTAAATTTATGGCCTCTAATTCTGGTCTCCCTGCAAGTGGAAACATCTTCTCTACGTGTAACCTATCAAAACTTTTCATAATCTTACTAAGACCTCTATCAGGTCACTTCAGTGAGGATGCCAGGAGGAGGGTAGGCATGTAGGGTGGGGTATTTGGAGCATAGGAGGAATAAGAGAGCTTAGAGGAATGCTGACCATTGTAGTATCAATAAGATATAGAAAGGGTTGGAGAAGAGAGAGAGAGGTTGGAGGTTGGGAGTGAGAGAAAGATCCCCAAACAGACAGTAAGGGCTGGATTTTGCCGGGTCCCAACCGTGGGTACCCCGCTCAGAAGTCAGCCTGATTGACAGGCTGGCTTCCAGTCATGGGGGGGACTCGGAGAAGGAGGCCGCAGCAACAGGTAGATGCTGGGCCCAGGATGGTGGCGGAGCGGCGTGGGGTCCGATCCCCCGGAGGGGTGTCCGATTGAAGTCGCGATTCCCAGGGGGGTCCGATCCCTGACCCCGGGGCCGAATCACAATCCCGGGGGTTGGCGGGAGGGTAGTGTTCCAGGCCCGGTGGGGGGTCCGATTCCCAGGGGGGTCTGATCCCTGACCCCGGGGCCGAATCACAATCCCGGGGGTTGGAGGGAGGGTAGTGTTCCAGGCCCGGTGGGGGGTCCGATTCCCAGGGGGGTCCGATCCCTGACCCCGGGGCCGAATCACAATCCCGGGGGTTGGAGGGAGTGTAGTGTTCCAGGCCCGGTGGTGGGGTCCGATTCCGGGGGGGGGGGGTCCAAACCTCGACCCCGGGCAGGGCCAGGCTGATGGTGGAGGAGCTTGGGGGGCCGGGAGGAAGCACTCCTGCTCCTCCCGGCCCACAAGTATTGCTCCCAGAGGCTGAGGCCGCCTCATTGCAGCCACCGGGAATCCCGAGCCCCAGGATCCCCGGCCGCCTGCAGTAAAACCTGCAAAGCAGGTTAAATTAGACGCTTCAGGCCTCATTATAATATGTAAATTGCCAACCTGCCTCTTGGCAGCGGGTAGGCAGCCCAGCCTCCCCATCCCGCCTGAGTGAAAGGTGAAAGTAGGCGGGTTGGGGATCGGGGTTCACATTTTCTCACTTCCCGTCATAAAAAGAAAGACTTGCATTTATATAGCGCCTTTCACCTCCCAAAATGCTTTACAGCCAATGAAGTACTTTTGAAGTGTAGTCACTGTTGTAATGTGGGAATGCCTCCAACCCATCCATTCTTACCTCAGAAAATTCTGGCCTAAGCCTTTTCTTGTCCAGGAGGGTGAGAGAGGGGCATCCCCAGACATGGGAGCAAGATTGCCGTTGTGTGTCAGCCGTGGCTCAGTGGGTAGTATTCTCACCTCTGAATCCAAAGGTTGTGGGTTCAAGCCCAACTCTAGAGTCTTGAGCAAATAATCCAGGCTGACACTTCCACTGGAGCACTAAGGGAAGGCTGCACTGTCAGAGGTGTCATCTTTTCGGTGAAATGTTAAACCAAGGCTCCGTCTGTCCTCTCAGGTGGACATAAAAGATCCCTTGGCACTATTTAGAAGAACAGCAGGGGTGTTCTCCCCGATGTCCTGGACAATAATTATCCCTCGACCCACGTCACTAAACCAGATTATCTGGTCATTATCACATTGCTGTTAGGGAGCTTGCTGTGTGCATCTTGGCTGCCGCATTTCCTACATTACAACAGTGACAACACTTCAAAAGTACTTCATTGGCTGTAAAGCACTTTGGGGACGTCCTGAGAGTCATAAAAGGCGCTGAATAAATGTGAGGTGTTTCTTTTGGACAGACCCTGGGCTTCGCAGAGAGTGTAGAGTGAGCGAGAGGCTGCTGAGTGTAGAATTAGTGAGAGTCTGAGGGTTGATGGTCTGAGGGTCTGAGGGCTGAAAGTCTGGGGGGTTGAGGGTTTGAGTTGTGAGGAATGACGGTCTGATGGTCTGACGGTTGAGGGTTGAGGGTTGATGGTTGAGGGTCTGGAGGGCTGAGGGACTGAGGGTCGAGGGTTGGAGGTTGACCACATGATGAAATTTCATCTGCAAATCTAGGTGAAAAATTGAATTGAATATGTTTGAGTCTCGATTAACTGGCTGCACCAATGTACCAATGTGTTCATCTGTAAGTAACAACCTTTGACAAACTGTACTTTGCTTCACAAAATATATGTATGTACTTTGTTCTTAAGAAAAAATATATAAAAAGAATAAAAAAGAAAGCATATCAACAATACTCTGCCTAAGTTCATACATGAAGGATGCTCACTTGATCAAAGTACTGGACGGCTACCAATGCAGGTGGATCTAGATTGCTTGAGAGTCATGAGAGGAAGTGAGAGAATGGCAAGAAAAACTGGGGACACTCATTTTATACTATTCTTTGCCTGCCTTAGAAAATGGTTTCTTTGATCTTGTTGATCTTTGCTACAAGGAGTCCATGCACCTCATTAACGATGAACCTTTTGTTTACTTAAATTGCTCCTTTCCTTAGATTATTTTGCTTCTGTATCATGTTCCATGAGTCCAAGGCCTGATTCAACACCACTGCAGCTCTGCGTCAAATTTGGTTACACTTAAAATCTAATTTGTGCATGTTTAAAATTTGTGAACAGAGACTTGAGCACATAATCCAGGCTGGCACTTCAGTGCAGTACTGAGGGTGTGTTGCGCTGTTGGGTGAGATGTTAAATTGAGGCTTTGTCTGCCCACTCAGGTGGATGTAAGATATCCCATTGTACTATTCCAATAAGAGGAGAGTTCTCCTGGTGTCCAGGACAACATTTATCCATCAACCAATATCACTAAAAATACAAATTATCTGGCTACTTATCACTTTGCTGCAATCTTACCCTGTGCAAATAGGCTGCTGCGTTTCCTACATTACAATAATGACTTTAAAAGTGCTTCATTGGCTGTGAAGTGCTTTGGGACATATACGCTCATGACGCCCAGCTCTACCTCACCACCACTTCTCTCAACCCCTCCACTGTCTCTAAATTGTCACACTCCTCGTCCGACATCCAGTACTGGATGAGCAGAAATTTCTTCCGAATAAATATTGAGAAGACCAAAGCCACTGTTTTCGGTCCCCACCACAAATTGTGTCCCCTACCCACCGACTCCATCGCTCTCCCTGGCAACTGTCTGAGGCGGAACCAGACTGTTCGCAACCTTGGTGTCATATTTGACCCTGAGATGAGCTTCCAACCACATATGCGCGCCATCATTAAACCGCCTATTTCCACCTCCATAACATTGTCCGACTCCGCCCCTGCCTCAGCTCATCTGCTACTGAAACCCTCAACCATACCTTTGTTACCTCTCGACTCTATTCCAACACATTCCTAGCTGACCTCCCATTTTCTACCCTCCGTAAACTTGAGGGCATCCAAAACTCTGCTGCCCATGCCTTAACTCGCACCAAGACCCATTCACGCATCACCCCTGTGCTCGCTGACCTACATTGGCTCACATTGTTTTCAAATCCCTCCATGGCCTCGCCCCTCCCTATCTCTGTAATTTCTTCCAGCCCTACAACCCACCGAGAAAACTGCACTCCTCCAATTCTGGCTTCTTGA
The DNA here is from genome assembly GCA_030390025.1 of Squalus acanthias. Classification (NCBI taxonomy): domain Eukaryota; kingdom Metazoa; phylum Chordata; class Chondrichthyes; order Squaliformes; family Squalidae; genus Squalus; species Squalus acanthias. Next base: position 187,384,512 of record CM059425.1, read on the forward strand.
GCATCCCCGATTTTAATCACTCCACCATTGGTGGCCGTGCCTTCAGCTGCTTAGGCCATAAGCTCTAGAATTCCCTCCTTAAACCTCTACACCTCTCTACCTCTCTTTCCTCCTTTAAGATGCTCCTTAAAACCTACCTCTTTGACCAAAGTGGCTTGGTGTCAAATTTTGTTTGATAACGCTCCTGTGAAGTGCCTTGGGGCTTTTTACTATGTTAAAGGCACTATATAAGTACAAGTTGTTAGAACATAAGAACATAAGAAATAGGAGCAGGAGTAGGCCAATCGGCCCCTCGAGCCTGCTCCGCCATTCAATAAGATCATGGCTGATCTGATCCTAACCGCCAATCTACTATCTATCACAGAACCATCTCCTGCATCTAACAGAATTGCACACACGAAATAGGAGCAGAATCAGGCTACACAGTCCCTGGGCCCGCTCCACTACCCACAGGGCCATGACCGAACCGAACCTAGACTCATGTCCAAATTCCTGCCCGCTCCCCGTAACCCTTAATGCCCTTTACTTCTAGGAAACTGTCTATTTCTGTTTTAAATTTAATTAATGTTGTAGCTTCTACAGCTTTTTGTGGCAGCATATTCCATGGACCTACCACCCTCTGAGTGAAGTAGTTCCTCCTCATCTCAGTTTTGAAAGAGCAGCCCCTTATTCTAAGACTATGTCCCCTAGTTCTCGTCTCACCCGTCATCGGGAACATCCTCCCCGCATCCACCCGATCCAACCCCTTCACAATCTTATATGTTTCAATAAGATCGCCTCTCATTCTTCTGAACTCCAATGAGTAGAGTCCCAATCTACCCAACCTCTCCTCATATGACCACCCCCTCATCCCCGGGATTAACCGAGTGAACCTTTTTTGCACTGCCTCGAGAGCAAGGATGTCTTTCCTTAAGTAAGGACACCAAAACTGTATGCAGTATTCCAGGTGCGGTCTCACCAATACCTTGTACAACTGAAGCAATACCTCCCTATTTTTATATTCTATCCCCCTAGCAATGAAAGCCAACATTCCATTTGCCTTCTTAATCACTTGCTGCACCTGCATACTAACCTTTTGAGTTTCGTGCACCAGGACCCCCAGATCCCTTTGCACTTCAGTACTCTCCAGTTTCTTGCCATTAAGATAATAAATTGCTCTAGGATTTTTCCTGCCAAAGTGCATCACCTCACACTTTCCAGTGTTGTATTCCATCTGCCAAATCTCTGCCCACTTACTTAGCCTGTCTATGTCCCCTTGCAGGTTTTTTATGTCCTCCTCACTCACTACTTTCCCTCCCATCTTTGTATCATCTGCAAATTTTGATATGTTACACTTGGTCCCTTCCTCCAAATCGTTAATATAGATTGTGAAGAGTTGGGGACCCAGCACTGACCCCTGTGGAACACCACTAGTTACTGATTGCCAGTCTGAGAATGAACCATTTATCCCAACTCTTTGCTTTCTGTTAGATAGCCAATCCTCTATCCATGCCAGAATATTACCCCCAATCCCGTGATTTTTTACCTTAAGCAATAATCTTTTGTGTGGCACCTTGTCAAATGCCTTTTGGAAGTCTAAATACACTACGTCCACTGGTTCCCCTTTATCCACTCTATATGTTACTTCCTCAAAGAACTCCAGCAAATTTGTCAAACATGACTTCCCCTTCATAAAACCATGCTGACTTTGTCCTATTAAATTATGATTATCCAAATGTCCTGTTACTGTTTCCTTAATAATGGACTCCAAAATTTTACCTACCACAGATGTTAGGCTAACCGGTCTATAGTTACCAGCCTTCTGTCTACTGCCCTTTTTAAATAAGGGTGTTACATTAGCAGTTTTCCAGTCTGCCGGGACCTTAGCGGAATCCAGGGAGTTTTGAAAAATTATTACCAATGCATCTACAATCCCTACCGCCACTTCCTTCAAGACTCTAGGATGTAAGCCATCAGGTCCAGGTGATTTATCCGCCTTGAGTCCCATTATTTTACCGAGTACCACTTCCTTAGTGATTTTGATCGTGTTTAGCTCCTCTCCCCCTATAGCCCCCTGTTTGTCCAGTGTTGGGATATTCTTAGTGTCCTCTACTGTAAAGACTGATACAAAATATTCATTCAGTGTTTTTGCCATCTCCATATTTCCCACCATTAATTTCCCGGTCTCATCCTCTAAGGGACCAACATTTACTTTAGCCACCCTTTTTCTTTTTATATAACTATAAAAACTCTTACTATCTGTTTTTATATTTTTTGCTAATTTACTTTCATAATCTATCTTCCCTTTCTTAATCAATCTTTTTGTTATTTTTTGCTGCCTTTTAAAGTTTTCCCAATCCTCTGTCCTCCCACTAGATTTTGCTACCTTATATGCCCTTGTTTTTAGTCGAATACTATCCTTAATTTCTTTACTTAGCCACGGATGACTGTCCTTTCTTTTACACCCTTTTCTTTTCAGTGGAATATATTTTTTTTGGAAGTTGTAAAATAACTCCTTGAATGTACACCACTGATCATGTGTCGTCTTACCCTTTAATCTATTTTCCCAATCCACTCTACTCAATTCCGCTCGCATACCTTCATAGTCTCCTTTATTCAAGCTTAGCACGCTTGTTTGAGATCCAACCTTCTCACCCTCTAATTGAATATGGAATTCAACCATGTTATGGTCACTCATTCCAAGGGGATCCTTTACTAGGACATTTTTAATTAATCCTGTCTCGTTACACAGGACCAGATCTAAGGTTGCTTGCCCCCTGGTCGGTTCAGTTACATACTGCTCAAGAAACCCATCCCTAATACACTCAATGAACTCATCCTCAAGGCAGCCCTGCCCCATTTGATTTGTCCAATTAATATGATAGTTAAAATCCCCCATAATTATAGATGTTCCCTTATTACATGCCTCAACTATTTCCTGATTGATACTCCGTCCAATAGAGTTGCAACTGTTCGGAGGCCTATAGACTACGCCCACTAATGTTTTTTTCCCCTTATTATTCCTTATCTCCACCCAAACTGTTTCATTATCATGATTTTTTGACCCAATATCATTACTCTGTATTACAGTGATTCCTTCCTTTATTAACATAGCCACCCCACCTCCCCTTCCTTCCTGCCTGTCCTTCCTGATCGTTAAATAACCTGGTATGTTTAATTCCCAGGCATTGTCACCCTGCAGCCATGTTTCTGTAATGGCCACAATATCATAACCATATGTAGTTATTTGTGCCATTAACTCGTCTATTTTGTTACGAATGCTACGTGCATTCAGATAGAGAACTTTCAAATATGCTTTGTGGCACTTAGTTCCTGCTTTTTCACTTTTTACCAGTTTACCTTTTACTCCATACTCTGTCCCTTCCTGCCACGCTCTGATTTGTGATTCCCCTACTGCTACCTATGTCTATGACCCTCTCTGTTGTCATTTTTATTTTTTGCTCTCTTGAAACCTCCCCCCCACTAATTAGTTTAAAGCCCTCTCCACAGCCCTAGTTATTCGATTCGCCAGGACACTAGTCCCAGCACTGGCCAAGTGAAGTCCGTCCCAACGGAACAGCTCTCTCCTGCCCCAGTACTGGTGCCAGTGTCCCAAGAAGCAAAACCCATTTTTCCCACACCAGTCTTTGAGCCACGCATTCAACTCCCTGATTTTATTTACCCTAGCCAAATTTGCTCGTGGCTCAGGTAGTAATCCAGAGATTATTACCCTCGAGGTTCTGCTTTTTTCTTTCAATACAAATGTAAAATACATCGACATTTAAATGTGCATCATATATATGGGATGAGGCAAATAAAAAGAGTAGAGTTTAGCTCATAGTTTTTCAGGCTGCTTTGAGACTGAATGAACTGCTTGTTTAGAAATCTAGTCTAAGTCCTCGCAACTGAACAAGTTATACAAAGAGACAAATATTTATTCAGTCATCTCTACCACCAATTTCTATTTCATCTGTGTTTAGTGAGTTTTTCTATATTGTTACTTTAAAAAAAAAAATGCATATAGCTTTAAAGGAATAAGATACTTTGCATAATTTCATTCATTGCCTACAGTGTTTCAGCTAAACCTTACAACAAAAACAAGACACGATTTTTCAAATGTGTTCAAATATATTTGAGGAAAATACCACTTGCGTGCCTATCACATTTAATGTTATATGTTTGTGTAGTTCAGTAACTGTAAGCATAAAGTTATTAGGCTGAAGGTCCACTGCCAGGGAATTCAATTAACGGCTAGTTGTGCATATGTCTACCCACATGTTCCTTTTGATTTGGTAGAAAGCTTTAGATATCTGGCATTTTTGTGATTTCTGAGTATAGTGGACAATGAGCATTTAAGGAATCCAATAAGCTCTTATTACACGATCAATGTCCAGCACAACCAATCCTGAAGCATCATATGCTCTACATTATCTGGATAATAATTGAGCATTATGATGTGATTAGCATCAATCTGATCAAGAGACTTATATTAACTTAATAGAGCGTTTTTAACCTTTCAGTACTGTACTTTCATTACAACAGTGACTACACTCCAAAAGTACTTCATTGGCTGTAAAGCGCTTTGAGACGTCCGGTGGTCGTGAAAGGTACTATATAAATGCAAGTCTTTCTTTCTTTCTGTACTTCAGCCAGTTGAATTTCTTCAATAAGTCTCTAATACAAAGGTTTTGCTATGGAATATCTGTTTACTCGCACCAAGTCCCATTCGCTCATCACCCCTGTGCTCACTGACCTCGTGGTTAAGCAATGCCTTGATTTCAAAATTCTCATCCTTGTTTTCAAATCCCTCCATGGCTTCGTCCCTCCCTATCTCTGTAATCTCCTTCAGCCCCACAACCCCTGAGATATCTGCGCTCCTCTAATTCTGCCCTCTTGAGCATCCCTGATTATAATCGCCCAACCATTGGTGGCCGTGCCTTCTGTTGCCTAGACCCTAAGCTCTGGAATTCTCCGCCTCTCTACCTCTCTTTCCTCCTTTAAGACGCTCCTCAATACCTACCTCTTTGACCAAGCTTTTGGTCACCTGCCCTAATTTCTCATGTGGCTCGGTGTCAAATTTTTTGTCAAATAATATTCCTGTGAAGTGCATGGGGACGTTTTACTTTGTTAAAGGCGCTATATAAAAATAAGTAGTTGTTGTTGTTGTACTGATAATTTATGTGCCTGTTTTACGCAATATTTGACATTTCATTCTGGTGTCTGATTTAGCTTGGCACGGATGAGTAATGAGCAGAAAAACAGTGTGCATTTATGTCCACATTATGGTGCCTGAACTTATTTATTAATTTATATGAGAACAAAAACTCACCTTCTGCATGAGTGGAGTGAAATTGTGAAGTCGGTAATGAATGTGTTAATATTGTACCATGCAATTTCAACACAGAAGAGTTTGACAATCCCGCATTGTAGTTGTGGGAGAAAACGTGGAAAGATTGGAGGACAAACCCTAGGGAGCCATGGGAAGATTTAACTTCCTAATATTCTGCTGCTTTTGGTTTATTTTCACAGGGTGTGCAGGGAACTGCTTTTTCACTGTCTGTGGCCTTTGCTGTAAAGTTGGGGCAGGCAGAACTCCTGGAATCTCTACTCTATACATTAGAAAATGGTTTCTTTGATCTTGTTGATCTTTGCTACAAGGAGTCCATGCACCTCATTAATGCTGAACCTTTTGTTTGCTGCTGGTCTATCTCATGTACCGATAAGATTTTTAATGATAAAAAAGAACTGGAGAGAGAGGCTCTGTCGGTTAATTCACTGCATGATATGTTGATAAGCTGCACAATTAAGGAAACTCCAGATTGAAACCCTGGCCAGTGCTGAGTTGACTGCTCTCAGCCTCAATGTTTCCTATATGCAGTGTGAATCCAATTTCCACACTGATTATTTCAAATTCAAATAGTCTCATGAATATTTATTTGTCAGTGCAATCTGGTGCATTGTGCTACTGAATCAAATAGAACAATCAGTGCTTTGATTGACTTAAATTATGTTCAGTGTGGGCACCAGTGATGAGAAAGAAACTAGATGGGGCAAATGTATGTTTAGATAGTTCCAAATGAATTTGGACAATAAGTTTAAATGGGGATATTGTTATGGGGATAATAATTGTTGCAATACTTAGCTAACAAACTCTGGGAAGTGCATAGTCAGTGCAATATGTATCGATACATATGAGTACATGGATATTCTGGAGAGCACATAGCATTAATATGACAAGCAAGAGTCGAAGGGAGCATAGCTGATATCATTGAGTATTTGTCACTACCATTTTGGAGATGCACACATCATTAATGACAAAAAATGCAGCTCTTGTGAACATATGTGTGTGTGTGTATGTTCATGAACAAAAGTAGACAGAGCTATACAAAAAAAACATGTATCTCTCTGTATAGTCGAAGCCAGTATCATTATTGTGGCATTATAACTTTGCAATAACATCTTTTATTATTGAGCAACATATTTTTTTATTATTAAACAATCATGGCTCATAAACATTTAATGACCAAGATTCTGGAAACATAATTAAACCTTTGTTCCTGAACGAGCACTGTTTCATTTTAATTGAATTTAGAAAGGATGTCTGTTTGGCGGATTTAAATCATTGTAAGTCTACTCCAATAATAGTTACAACATCCATTTAAAAACAAGAGTCATCTTACAAATTTTGACTTAATAACTGTGATTTATTGGCTAGAAATGACTGTCGACAATGTTATTGTATGAATGCTTAATGGAACATAGGAACATAGGGCCATTCAGCCCCTCGAGCTTCTTCCGCCATTCAATGAGATCATGGCTGATCTGCGATCTAACTCCATATACCCGCCTTTGCCCCATATCCCTTAATAACTTTGGTTAACAAAAAGCTATCAATTTCCGATGTAAAATTAACAATTGATCTAGCATCAATTGCTGTTTGCGGAAGAGAGTTCCAAGCTTCTACCATCCTTTGGGGTAAAAATTCACTTGGTTGCGCCTCCCGTTAGCGCCTTAAGAGGGCGCTAATGGGGCGCAAAGCCGCTAACGCCCGGGCGCAGCGATGTTTGCGCCGCTCGAGAACTTAACTTGAGATTGTGCGGCGGCGCTAAAACTTACCGCTGCGACCACCTGCGCGCGCAGATTGTGACGTCATTCCATGGTGCAACGCCCTTGTGGCGCCCCGTAGCGGAAATTGAGTGGCGTCCCCTGCCTTACCGCATGGCGCTTCCAACGACCAGAAGACTGGAACGCTATCAATCGCTGTGGGGCTGGGGGGGGCGCTATTTAAAGGGGGCCTCTTCCTGTCTTTTATTGTTGGTGGCATTTTTGAACTACGCATTCTGAGAGAGAGAGGGAGAGACTTCTGGAGAGATTCAACGTTGTGTGAAGGAGTTTTGGGTACTGAGCAGCACTTTGCAGGTTCATTTTGATTTGCCATTCCTTGTATCGATTTAGCAGAGACTGTGGGAGCTGCACTCTGAGTTCTTTGCCTGGTACTCTCCATTGTTCTTTCCAGCACATTTGATGTGCAAGTCTCTCCAGGCCGAGATTCAAGGCTGCAATGAACAGGATGTGGATGGAAAGCAAGATTAACCATCCCCTTTAAGAACTGGCCCGTGCCATTGTGTGTGTGTTCCATTGCTGACTGACATCACATGAGCTTCGCCAGTGCTCCGAGTTAGCGCCTCACTGCTCGGCCTTTGCGCCTTAAGAGAGGTGTGCAGCGCCTGCTTTAGCGCTCCACTCACCTCCCGGGGCGGTAAAAGTGAAGTTTCCTGTCAGTGCCGATAATTAGCGCCAGGCGCTAATATTTGCGTCCGGACGATATTTGCGCCCCAAATGGGGCGCGACCTAATTTCTACCCCCTTATGTGTCGAAGTGTTTCCTAATTTCACTCCTGAAAGGTCTGGCTCTAATTTTTAGACTATGCCCCCTAGTCCTAGAAACCTGGGTACGTCGAGGGCATCCTGAAACCCATCGTACAGGGAACCCCCAGCTTCTGTCGCGACACTACAGACTTCTTACAGAAACTCAGCACCCATGGACCAGTTGAACCAGGAACACTCCTCGCCACGATGGACGTATCGGCACTCTACACCAATATCCCCCACAATGACGGCATCGCTGCGACAGCCTCAGTACTCAACACCAACAACAGCCAATCTCCAGACGCCATCCTACAACTCATCCGCTTCATCCTTGACCACAATGTCTTCACCTTCGACAACCAGTTTTTTACCCAAACACACGGAACAGCCATGGGGACCAAATTCGCACCCCAATACGCCAACATCTTCATGCATAAGTTCGAGCAAGACTTCTTCGCTGCACAGGACCTCCAACCAACGCTGTACACCAGATACATCGACGACATTTTCTTCCTTTGGACCCACGGCGAAGGATCACTGAAAAGACTACACGATAACATCAACAAGTTCCATCCCACCATCAAACTCACCATGGCCTACTCCTCAGAATCGGTTTCATTCTTGGACACACGAATCTCCATCAAAGACGGACACCTCAGCACTTCACTCTACCGCAAGCCCACGGACAACCTCATGATGCTCCACTTCTCCAGCTTCCACCCTAACCACGTTAAAGAAGCCATCCCCTATGGACAAGCCCTGCGAATACACAGGATCTGCTCAGACGAGGAGGAACGCGATGGACACCTACGGACGCTGAAAGTCGCCCTCGTAAGAATGGGATATGACGCTCGACTCGTCGATCAACAGTTCCGACGGGCCACAGCGAAAAATCGCATAGACCTCCTCAGAAGGCGAACACGGGACACAACCAACAGGGTACCCTACGTCGTCCAGTACTTCCCCGGAGCGGAGAAACTATGCCATGTTCTTCGCAGCCTTCAACATGTCATCGATGACGACGAACACCTCGCTAAGGCCATCCCCACGCCTCCACTACTCGCCTTCAAACAGCCGCCTAACCTCAAAAGTACCATCATTCGCAGCAAATTACCCAGCTTTCAGGAGAACAGCGACCACGAGACCACACAACCCTGCCATGGCAACCTCTGCAAGACATGCCAGATCATCAACACAGATACCATCATCACACGTGAGGACACTACCCACCAGGTACATGGTACATACTCATGTGACTCGGCCAACATTGTCTACCTCATACGTTGCAGGAAAGGATGCCCCGGAGCATCGGCGAGACCATGCAGACACTGCGACAACGTATGAACGGACACCGTGCAACAATCGCCAGGCAGGATTGTTACCTCCCAGTCGGGGAACACTTCAGCAGTCAAGGACATTCAGCCTCGGATCTTCAGGTAAGCGTTCTCCAAGGTGGCCTTCGAGACACACGACAACGCAAAATCATCGAGCAGAAACTGATAGCCAAGTTCCGCACCCATGAGGACGGCCTCAACCGGGATCTTGGGTTCATGTCACGCTACATGTAACCCCACCTGACGTAGAATCATCCAGACTCAAGTCGTCGTTGGCTTGTTCACAGATGTGATTTCCAGTAAAAAAAAGTAAAAAGTTTAAAATTTATGGTTTTCCATACAGACTGCAGCATTTGACACATTAGACCCCCTGTGACCCCACCTCATTGTCTTAGTTGTATTTTGCTATGTCTTTGATATAATGTCTTCCTGACTGACCTGATTGTCTCTCTGCCGAGGTGTGATAAAAGGCAGTCAGAAAGATTAACTGTAGTCGTCTGACATTGCACTCTGCACAGACATTGTTCTCTGTCTATATATGCTTTGCCGATTTGTATTCTTCACTTCACCTGACGAAGGAGCAGCAGCTCCGAAAGCTTGTGATTTCAAATAAAACTGTTGGACTATAACCTGGTGTTGTGCGACTTCTCACTTTTGTCCACCCCAGTCCAACACCGGCATCTCCGCATCCTAGAAACCCCAACCAGTGGAAATAGTTTCTCTCCATCTACCCTATCTGTTCCCCTTAATATCCTGAAAACTTCGATTAGATCACCCCTTAACCTTCTAAATTCTAGGGAATACAACCCTAATTTGTGTAATCTCTCCTCGTAACTTAACCCTTGAAGTCCGGGTATCATTCTGGTAAACCTACGCTGCACACCCTCCAAGGCCAATATATCCTTCCTAAGGTGTGGTGCCCAGATCTGCTCACAGTACTCCAGGTGTGGTCTAAACAGGGCTTTGTATAGCTGCAGCATAACTTCTACCCCCTTGTACTCTAGTCCTCTAGATATAAAGGCCAGCAATCGATTAGCCTTTTTGATTATTTTCTGTACCTGTTCATGACATTTTAATGATCTATGTACCTGAACCCCTAAGTCTCTTTGGACATCCATTGTTTTTAGCTTTTTACCATTTAGAAAGTACCCTGTTCTATCCTTTTTAGGCCCAAAGTGGATGACCTCACATTTGCTTACATTGAAATCCATTTGCCACAGTTTTGCCCATTCACTTAACCTATCAATATCCCTTTGTAATGTTATGCTTTCATCCACATTGCCTACAATGCTGCCTACCTTTGTGTCATCAGCAAATCTGGATATATTACTTTCTATGCCATCATCTAAGTCGTTAATAAATATTGTGAATAGTTGAGCCTCCATGCACTCATATCAAATTCCTCTTGCAACTATTTTAATGGAGGTGCTAATCCATTTAAAATAAGATGGGTTTCCTACATAATGACAGTGACTGCACAGTAAATACAGCCGATATAGTATACATTGGTCGCAATCAGACACTCCTGCATTTACAATCCCCTAAAATGCTAAGAGGCCACCTACATCTTAATAATCCATCCTGTGTGGAATGTGGATTGTCTATCAGATCAATAAAAGCACATTATAACTTTGCAATAACAATAACATCATTTTCTGTATCAGAGAGAGGATTTGAGCACTACATGCTAAATTAGAAAATGGAAGAATGAAAGGCTAATTTATGAGAAATTCTATTTGATTAAAATATATTATCATGCTCCAGTGTGGTACAAAATTTATCACTTAGTGTATTAATGTTGCAATTAGAACTGCTTCTTCCTGTTTCAAATGCTTTACAACGTCAGATATGGAATAGCCAGTAGAAAATGGAAAGTTTGGCAATGTATGAAAACATTTGTCTGTATATGGAGTCATGGTCATGAAGCTGAAACTTCACATTCACTTTAGCATCCAATTGTTTTTAAAAATGATTCCAGGGTTTTGGCTTCCACCACTCTATCTGGAAGTTTATTTCACAAGTTGAGCACCCATTGACGTTGTGCGATAGTATAAAATGGGTGATAGCGAGTCGGCAGCCCGTTTTACATCTCTCCCCATTTTTATTTCTGATGCAAAATGAGCTGTCGACTTGCTATCACCCATTTTACACTATTGTACAAAATCAAAATCTACCCCATTGTGAAGAAGAATTTCCTGATATCGATCCTGAAGTTATCTTTTACTAGTTTGAATCAATGTCACCTTGTTCTAATTCCAGAGTTTAGTTTAAAGTAATATTCTGGGTTAACTTTTTCGATACTCTTAACATTCTTCTATACCCCTATGAGATCACCTTTCAGATGCCTCCTGTCCAGGCTGTAAAGACCAAATTTATCCAGTCTTTCCTTGTAACTCAGACCTTGTAACCGTCATTTTGGGCAGGTCGGCAGCACGGCCGTTGCCTGCGCTCGCTGGAGAAATAGTAATGAGGCAGGTAATGATGTCAATCAGTGTGCAACGCTTATTTGACGCAAGGGAACTGGCGGAGTGGCAGTAGTGGGAGTAACAATGCTGTCGTCCTGAGAGAGGACAGCAGGTTCTTGTCCACTGACACCAATGTTCCCTCTAATTTATTTTTTCCCTGTGCTGGCCCTTTAAATTTGCTGCATGCCATATCTCATCCAGTGGCAGCGCTGTTGAGCGGCCTGCGTGGGACCTCACGATCGGTTCGTGGCCGCGCACCTTAGGGGGAACATTGACTGTCACTCCTCTGGGGCGACGCCTCAGCATTCCTAGCCATCTGTTGGAGCACAGATTGCTGGACTGCTGTGAGACCCTGCAATCCCCTTTCCACACTCGTAAACTCAGCCATGATGACAGCAGTCTGATCTTGCGTGGCAGCACTGAGACGTTGGATCGCTTCTGCCTGTGCTGCAATGGAAGCTGCGAGATTGCCCATCACACCCAGCATTAGGGTTGGGTCCACAAGCGTCCTAATGAGTTGCCCATCATTTCCATCCTGGAAGTCATGGTTCCAAGCTCCATGCAAAACCCTGTGCAATGTTGGAGCCGGACTCCTCCATGCTCCTTGACACTAACAAGAGGCTCTCTGGCAGGCTTGCCATTGCACCAAGCATTTCTGTGTGCATGCCCATCACCATTCTTCTGAAGGCCGCCCCATCAAAGTCATCATCTGAGTCCTGCGCTGCAGAACTCGTGGGCAAACTCACCCTCCGGGGAGCTGGCACCCGAGCTACCCTTTCCCCCTGGCCTGGCTGTAGCCCACTCATGCCCGGTGACTCACCACGTGCAGATCCGACTTCTAAACTACCCTCTAAAGTACACGTAATGCCATTTTCTGAGCTGGTGCCTGTGAGTGTCAGATTGCGTGACAGTGCCTCTTCTTCTCCTTCACTTTCCTCTTCCGTAACATCAGAGACAGGCTGGGCTGGTGGCACTTTTTGGGTATCTGAAAGCAGAAAGGCACAAGAGTTGTGGTGAGGAGAGGGGGGGAAAGCAAGATGTGCATACTTAGACCATCAGCAGCTTGTAAGTGAGAAGAGATTGTGGGATGAGGGGGAAGTGGGATGTGAGAAGAAGGATTAGGTATGAGCATACCGTCATCATCGGCAATGCTTTCAACTTCACCGCTCACCACGGCCTCAGTGACGGCCCCTCCAATTATCTCCAGCACTGTGTCCTCCAGCTCCATCAGGTTGTGAAGTCGGGCTTCCCCTTCACCCGTTTGCTGCTGCTCATGCCAGTTATGCGCAACCTTTGCCTGCAAGAGAAAGGGAAGTTTGTCAGTGAATGTGGTGCAATGTGTTTGGGTGATGTGCCTGTCATGATTGAATAGCTGGCAGTGTGTGTAAGGTGTGAGATGTGGGTGTGAGTCTTGCAACAGTGGTAAGTGTGTGAGCGTGAGGTGAAACAATGATTGTGAGGTATGAGTGGTGATTGCTAGAGATTGTTGGTAGGTGAGTGATGGGGTGTGGTGCATTGAGCAGTGTGTGAGGCTAGTGGTGCAATTGGTGGGACATGGCATTTGAAGATGCATTCACTCACCTTGACCACTTGTGTGGGGTAATTAAACTTCTTGCGGCATTGATCCAAGGTCCTAGGGACAACACTCGTGACACTGACAGCTTGTGCTATTTCCTCCCACAGCCTTCTGGCGTGCTGTCTGGAAGGCCCCCTGGCCCCCTCCGTGTAGAGGACCTGACGTCACCTGTGAACCCCCAGGACCAATACCTTCTGTGCTGCATCAGAAAATCTCCTTACCCTCTCTTCCCTGTTGGACCATGGCTTCATCCAGGGTGACAATGAGGTGCTTCTGCAACAAAGCACCTCCCTTTTAAGTAGTGCAGAGAGCCTAAGCCAAACATTATTGGCCATTAGACTGCACCCGATATTGGCCCCACTGTTCAGTGCTAAGCCAATCAACAGCGCGTTTAACGCTGAGCTCAGTACTCCAATCATTATAATGAGCAGGCAGCATGAATTTTGTGTGCTGCCTGCACCACTTTGAATATCGTGCTTCATGCTCCCCGCGCCCGTTTTTAGGCTTTATCTAATTTCACCCCCTTAGGATGTAAATAAAGAAAGCATTAGAAAAACTTTATTCTTTCAGTTTTGATATCACTAAATGGAAGATGTAATAGTGATATTTTGATATTTTATGGAGAATACAACAATGAAGAAACAAGGTAGAACTTGGAAAATGTTGATGTGCATTTACAGAGTATTAGTTTGTGCCTCTGCACATGCAGACAGCCATTTTATTTAGAAAAGAATAGACCAATCCTAAAACATAGCACTAGACTACAACCAGCGTCTCTTTTTTAAAGAAATTATGTCATCATATATACATATTTGCCAACCATTTGTTTATCTGGGAAAGAGAGGAGCCAGAAAATGCAAGTGTAATTTTCATCACAATGTGCAAGTGATGCCTTTCAATCTGACTTTCAGCTTTTTATACAGATAAACAAATAAATAAAGTTTTCCAAATACTATTTAGTGAATACAGCAACCATTTATTTTTTACACTTGCCCATTGCCAACAATGACACTGGGGGAATTGTAACAGGGACTATTATATGGAAAGGGACCGTTTTTGCTCATGCAGAAGTGCAGGCAGTTTTTTAAAGGGAGAGGTCAACCAAAATGATTTAATTGGGCAGAGTTCAGATATTCACAAATAAGCCTACAATGGATCATTTCCCACTTAGAATTAATGATCTCTAGAATTATGTATAAAATGCCCTACTAACAATAACCATTGTACTTCAAAAGTAATTATTTGTCAAGTGCTTTGAAATATTTTGACATGTACTGCTCTACAAATGTAAGTATTTTGTTTTTACATTACTAAAAGTTATATAAATTCCCTGTATTTGTCAGCAAAACTTACAATAAGGTGAGGATGACCTTTTGCTGTATGTGACCATTTTGTTAATGTGGTGTAATTAAAACCAAGTCATCAGAATCTGTTAACAAAGGCAGTACTTGTGACTTTGCAGAAATACCATTAATGTGCAAAACCACATTCCTATTTTGCATAATATCTCAGTAAATCAAATTGAATCCACATTATGTCAGTAAAATTAATTTGAACAGAATCTGAATTTAGAAAATTCATGTAACTATGGTCCTAATAATATTAACAGCATATAACTGTGTCACAAATGTCAACGATACTTCCTTATTACAACAATCATTCAAGTACCAGTATAATTTGCAAATTTTTGATGTTTAGTTCTTCTGTGTCTGTGTAGATTGTGCTGGAACCAACAATAATGGCTTTTTGGCCAATAGCAACTCCGTTTTCATCTCCAGTAATTCTCTTTATTAGATTAGCTGCACTGCATATAGTCATTCTCAATAATTAGATTTTCCTGCCTTTTTGTAAGAAAGATAATTCCTGTGCTGTTTAAATGAGCTGTGTTGCCACTGCAGAATTATATCAGCGGGGATGCAGAACAGGATGTGTCACAATTCTTATATGATATAACAGCAACTTTCTATTGTCTATGGAACCAATTTTAAACTTTTTTTTCTGACAATGTGCTGCATTTACATATTTTTGTTAAATGAGTACCAAGCTTTCATATATCACTTTAATTAAAAGAATATTCTGTATAACAAACACAAATGGCCTAGAAATGAGTTTACACCTATTTATGGGCGAAGAACGGTCGGCCGCACAGAGCACAGCCAGAAGCTGGAGGCCTGAGTCTCGCCCAAAATCGGGCTTTGGGCCTCATTTTAATAATTGTGCTGAGCTGTCTGTGCCTGTCGCGGCTCCAGGGGTAGCTCGCCACTTTGCTCAGTTACAATTTTGGCTGGCTGCCTTGTCGGCAGTGACCCTCAGTTAGGTCCTGGGAGAGGGGAAGAGAACAGGAGGGGAGCTAGCATGGTTCAGCAGAGGTCTGTAGTTGTGTTGTGGAGCCCGGAGGAGAAATCCTACTCCCAGAGATCCCTTTCGGGACTGCTGGTGAGACCACATGTAGACCAAGTAATCCTGAGAGGAGCATGTCCGGGTGTCTGCTCGCTCAGCACCGCCCAATTTTGGGAAGGGGTCCTTAAGCATCACTTGGTTCCCTCAAGGGACCTAGGGGGAAAAATTCAGTTGGTTGCGCCTCTCGTTAGCGCCTTAAGAGGGCGCTAATGGGGCGCAAAGCATCTAGTGCCCAGGCGCGGCGATGTTTGCGCCTGCTCGCGAAATTAACTAGACATTTTGCGGCGGCGCTAAACACTACCGCCACGATCTCCTGCGCCGGCAGATCGTGACGTCAGTCGAGTGCGCAACGCCCCGGTATCGCCCTGGAGCGGATATTGGGTGGCGCCCCCTGCCTTACCGCCTGACACTAGCAACGACAGGTTGAGGGGAGCGTTTTGCAGTCATGAAGGGACTGGGGGAGCACTATTTAAAGGCGACCACTTCCTGCCTTTTATTGTTGGTGCCATTTTTGAACTACGCATTCTGAGAGAGAGAGAGAGAGACTTCTGGAGAGATTCAACACTGTGTGAAGGAGTTTTGGGTACTGAGCAGCACTTTGCAGGTTCATTTTGATTTGCCCTTCCTTGTATCGATTTAGAAGAGACTGTGGGGGCTGCACTCTGAGCTCTTTCCCTGGTACTCTCCATTGTTCTTTCCAGCAGATTTGATGTGCAGGTCTCTCCAGGCTGAGATTCAAGGCTGCAATGAGCAGGATGTGGATGGAAAGCAAGATCAACCATCCCCTTTAAGAACTGGCCCATGCCATTGTGTGTGTGTTCCATTGCTGACTGATATCACATGAGCTTCGCCAGCACTCTGAGGTAGCGCCTCGCTCCTCGGCCTTTGCACCTTAAGACAGGTGTGAAGTGCCTGATTTAGCGCTCCAATCACCTCCAGGGGTGATAAAAGTCAAGTTTGCAGTCGGTGGCGATAATTAGCGCCAGGCGCTAATCTTTGCGCCCGGCCGATAATTGCGCCCCAAATGGGGCGATACTGAATTTCTCCCCCCTAATGTCTATTTTATATGACTGTTAGGGATGTCTGGAAAGCTGCCTTTACCAATATGGCAGCACACATAACACAGGTGCAGATTGGGCACAGGATGTTGTGTCCTGCAATTGGCCCTATTCCCCCTATTTTCTGCCCAGAAAACGGATGCAACGAGGATCAATTCCTCACCTAATGTTCCCCTGATATATAATTCCTGATCTTCATGTTAGCTTGGCTTGTGTCTCAATTAGAAGGTTTTGGGTTTGAAGGTTCTGGGTTTCAGCCCTACACCAGTACTTGACTGCATAATCTAATGCATAATTAAAGAAACCGCCCTTTGGATCAGCAGTCTTGCATGCCTGTTTAGGTGAGTGCTACAGAGCCCATTGCACTATACAAAGAAGAGCAGAAAGTTTTCTTGCTATCCTGGCCAACATTGCTCCCTCATCCATCACCACCAAAATGCAGATTAAGTCATGATTCATCAGCCCTGATTTTAACCAGGTGTAGGTATTTGGCAGGCGGAGGCAAGGCCATGATCTTATTGAATGGCAGAGCAGGCTCGAGGGGCCATATGGCCTACTCCTGCTCCTATTTCTTATTAAGGCCAGGGGCAAATCTCCCTGACCTCGGCAACGTGAGGCTCGAGCAATTTTAATTCCCAGGCCTCATCTGCATTCCACCGGTCAGTTGCCCACCCGGAACCGATGGGAACTAGCAGCTAGCTAGCAGGAAGGAGTGGAATTTTGGGCAGCAGGAGGCCGGTGGCCGGCACCAAAGGAACAGTTGTCAGCAACAAGTTAAGTCGCGAAGTGGAGTTTTGGATGTCTCATGAGAGGGAAGGAGGCAAGCCCAGGGCCGGGGAGATCGCAGCTTCTTTTGTGGGGCCCAGAGGAGCACTCCTGCTCCTCTAGGCCCCACAATGAAAGTAAAAGTAAGTAAAAAAAATATAGCCCCAGATCCTCTTCATGCTAGCTTCACCTGGCAGGAAAGCCACAAGAGTGTCACCATTCAAGCCACAAGTAAAATTAAAGTCAGACTTTGATTTGCATATTTAAAGAACGACCGCGGCGGCTTCAGGCGAGTGTCCTTGTCGCCTGCTCAGAAGAGCAGGTTATAATTGAAAATGGCGAGATCAATGCGGGACTTCGACAGGTAAGTCACCGAGCTAATTTTAACTGCCCACCTGCCCAATTTCTGCCAGACGGGTACGGTTAAAATCACCCCCATCATATTGCTTTTTGTGGCACTTTGCTGGTACACACTAGTCTACATGTATAACGATAAACACTGCACTCGAAAATGTAATTCATTGTGTGTATCACTTTGAGATGAGACAATTGGATAAACTGCTATATAAATGCATGTCTTATTGCTTATTATTGTTAATTCTTTCTCTCACATTCACAGTAAAATTAAATGGTTATTTTCATTTGTATGGTCTTATGTTGGCAATGAAGGGTCTTGGTTCTGTCAATTTGGTGAGGCTTTTTGTTTCCGGCAGTTTACATCCATTTTCATATCTTCATTTCATCTTCCTTTCCAATATTTTCATTCAGCATTCATCTAGAAAGTCCACAATCTTCCATTCTTACCACATAGTTAAACCACACAAGTCTGATCTCTGGTCAGGTGTAATACAATCTGCTATAGTACAGACTGATTTGTGACACCATCTTTCCGTGACTTGACTCTCACTGATGTCCAATTTTATCATCAGTGTGCTTAATCGGTTTTCAGTTGCTTTGGACAGCTGCCAGGTCTTCCTGCCATAAAGCAGTCTTCAAAACAAGGACGGTTATATCGACCTTGGTTGCTTTGCTGATCATGCTCTTCCTCATAATGTTGTTCATCCCTCCTTGTGGCAGTCCTACACATTTATTGGTTCAAAAGCTGATAAAGCACCTCTGTTTGTATAGTGTCCCCAATGTGAAGCACCTTCCATCACTTAGAAAATTCATACTTCTCTGGAGTTCTCCAAACTTTGGCCCCAATATATACTGGGGCGGGGTTTCGAAGCGGGGGGAAGGAGTTATTGTCGGGAAACCTGGGAGTGCAGGTTTCCCTGAACGCACCCAAAAGCTAGCCTAATTGACAGGCTTGTCTACCTGTCAGGCGAAGAAAAGGGAAAGGCCGCAGCCAAGGAGCAGGTATGTTTAGTGGTGGAGGGGAGAGTCAGGGTGCTCGTGAAGGTGGCGGGGGGTGGGGTTTACAGTGTCAACTTGTTGGGCCCGGAGGAAACACTCCTGCTCCTCTTGGCCCACAAGCAGTGTTGTAAGGCACTTACCTTATGGATCCAGCCCTTCTCACCTCTTTTTGCCTGCCAGGTTTCCCGTGGCACGGGAAACCCAGCCGACTGCAGTAATAAACTACAAACCTTATTAAAATGGAGGCACACAGCCTCCTTAAAAGGTTTCAACGACCACCCCGCCTTCTGAAAGCAGATTGCTCACCTGCCCCTTGTCTCACCTCCGTTAAAATGGAACTGGCCTTGGTGGCTTGGGTTCAGATTTGAAATTTTTAACATTTTAGCTTCCCACCCAACCCAAACTCACTTGTTTTTATGGGTTAAAATTACCCCCATTATCTCTCTTGGCAGACATTCTGGGACATATAGCGGAGATATAGCTTAGTATTTACAGTGTGCCTAAGAGCTAAAATCAATCGATTAATGTTTCTATTATGATCCCAAAGTAATCTTGTATCAACATATTAAGCATTTTGTATGACATATTGCACAGTGTAATTTCTAGACAATAGTTGTTCATCGCATACACTCACCTACTCCCATAAAAATGGAATACAAGAGGGCAGAAGATTTTCCCATTCACAATTGGACTCCCACTCTCAGGCCGCGATTTCGCCAGCGGATGCAGGTTTGCGTCGGGAGAGGTGGTTATCAGGTCCCGGCCACGCTCTCGGCTCCAGCCAGCTCTCTCCAAGTGATGTTACGGAGATTGGGTTTGTTAAACCCGCCCTGCATGTTTCCCGGCCAATTAAACGGAAGCGGGTTTGATGATGTCATTTGATGACACGTCATCAGCCAGTTTCCTTAAAGGGACCATGGTCGCATTCATTTTGACAGTTGTGCTGTCAGTGTTCTGCAGCATTGAGGTGCTGCAAACACTGACAAGTACTGTACAAAGGTGGATGGCTGCACCCAGGCTCCTGCATGACTCCCGACATATGAGAGAGTCACAGCACACAGGGAGGTTCTCTTCCCTTCCCATGGGCGGAAGAGACCTCCCCAGGACACCAACACAGCCTGGTTCCAAATTGCACAAGAGGATAAAAGCAGGGATGTCGTCAGGAGGACCAGGCAGCAGTGGCACAAGCCTTTCAATGATCTGAGCAGGTCATGAAACGCTACTGCCAAGCCACACTCAATCTCATCCTGCTGTGCCACTCATCACATCCACATTACTCTGCCTTCCCTACAGTACTCCTGCACATCTTTAATCACACCAACTTACCTTGCACCTTCACCCATCCCTCTCTATCTATCACTTCGCCATCTCACTAGCCACCCCTCACACCCACCCTCATCCTAGTGCAATCATAACAACTAAAGGGATGCTTTATCGTGCTGGTGTGGGGTGGTGTCAGCCTGGTGCATCATGTGGCAGCCTGGGTGTACAGCGTCAAGTGAAGTAAATCTGGCCATGGTGATGCCATTGCTGGTCTCCCAGGCAGCAATGTTGTCAGGTGCTGATGCCCTGTGTCCTGTGCAGCATCAGGTGATTGCGGAGAAGGTTGGTGTTGTTGTTGGTGATGTTGGTGTGCCTGGTGATGTTGGTGTTGGGGCTGATCGTGGAGGGATTTAGAGGACCAAGGTGAGATTTTTTGAAGGGCACTGATGTTGCTGGAATAGATGGCAGGTGAAGTTGAGATGACAGAAGCGATCTGTCAATGGTGAGAGAGGTTGCTCCAAGGAGGTGACAGTGGATAGAGTGTTTACTCCAAACACTTCCAAACTGCATAAAGCTCAAAAGTGTCTTCCAAGTCCTGAAGAAACAGCTGTCAAATGGTAGCTCTCATACCACTTTTGCAGCTGTTGCCTATTCACAGCAATGGGGAGAGATAAAGAACCCGACCTACTTACCTGACGTGATCTCCGAGCGACGTGAACCCTGTTAAAAATGTGGTAAAATAGAAATAGGCTGTCAAAATAGTAGTTAACATGCATTTAACAAGCACTTAACTATCTTAAATGCCTCTCCCGCCACTTGGTGTCAGGTCTGTTCTGAAATCGCAGACCGGACACTTTGAAAACTTACATGGAGGAGGGTTTGGAGTGGGTTCCCAGTCCGCTGTCAATCCTTTCGATTTTGACAGCGGACCCGCCTCCAAACCCGCACTCTGAGCGCCAGCAAAATCGCAGCCTCATTCTTTTCAATGGGAGGTCAAAGTATCAACACAAGTCACCAATGACTGAATTGCTCAACAAAAAAGAGAAACTAAACCATGACACAGTTGTCAGACATTAGAGTTTCAGGCCTGCCATCCACCCTCCATTCTAATGATGACACTTTGGTCGTTAATAAGCCATTCTGAATTCTTGGTCATTATGCAGATTTAGGGGCTGACTTTCTGTGGCTGTTCTCTTGCTTGTCCACCATAACTTCAGCAGATGAGCATGGAAACCCTGGAGAAATGGTGTAAATGCCATTTATGCCATTTTTCCACAGGACCAAAGAAAGAGGATATAAACATTTAGATTTAGATTATCAGCAATAAGCATTAATATTAAAGTAATAATCTAATCAAACATTGTAAATAGTTTGATGTAATAGTTAGTGGCCCTAAACTACTACACTAAACACTGTAAGCACAATTTTACACAAAAATAAATAAAAGGAGGCACTTTACCAACGCGAAGCATAAAACAGGAATGAAAAGGAAAAGAAATATGGTTCTTGCATTTTTATAACACTTTTCATGTCCTCCAGATGTCTGAAAGGTCTCCACAGCTGATGGATTACTTTGGAAGTGTAGTTACTGATGTCTTGTATCCAGATGTGACAGCCATTTTGCGTGCAGCAAGGTCCCACAAATAGCAATGAGATAATAACCTATTAATCTGTTTTGGTAGTGCGGGGTGAGGGATAAATGTTGGCCAGGGCACTGGACACTGGAAAATCTCCCTTGTTTGTTAAATAATACCATGCAATCTTTTACATTTATCTGAAAAATCAGAGGAGGCCTCAGTTTAATGACTGATCCGAAAGATGGCACCTCTAACCATGTAGCACCCTCTCAGTACTGCACTGAGATGTCAGCTTACATTACGTGCTGAAGTCCTGAAATGGGGCTTGAACCTGTGCGTGACCTTCTGACTCAGAATCAAATAAGAGACTTTTTTGTTTTTCACTGTATGGAAATGCACACACAAAATATCGTTCAGTTGGTAATGTGCTGGGACCTTATGGGCAGATCACTAAGTAGGGTGAACTCTTTCCAACATCTGCCTGCAATCTCACAACACAGCAGTCACAATGTAATACTCTATTAATACAGATTACTTCATTATAGATCATATATTATTTTCTGATTTGCTTCTTTGCTTCAGGCCAATATTTATAATCACAAGTTTGCCTCCAGAATTATAATGGTACTTTGATTGCCGAGGCATGCAGCATGCAAATCAGAATTAAACCGTGCACTGAGTGCAGACATTCAGTGTTTAGTACGAAGGCCCCTCTGTCTAGTGAGCAACTGTATGTATAAGACCATTTCTATTCATGTACACTTCATAGCATTGTTCAACTTGACCTCTAGTGTGTGCAGATAGCATCAGACATTATTGCACCTATTAACATCCATTTACCAGCCACAAACGATTGCCTCTCTGAAAGAAAAGTTACAGCCTAGCAATAAAGCATGTTCATCAATTAAGTGGGGATGTGATTCCTCCATGGCAACAGCTGAATAGGATAGAGAATGTGCATTCAGCTATATGTTTGGTCCTTTGGGCTTGTTAGGATTCAGAAGACTCCAGTCGGCTGATTTAGCAGTTATTAAAGTATGATCAATAGCAACTCCAACTCACTTCTTTGCTAATAGCTTAGAAACAGAGATATTACTTAATTCCCAACAAACTATCTGTAGTTTTCATAAATGAATTGAGTGAAAATAGTTCATCCAAATCAAAAGAAAACTTTTTCAGAGGATTTCAAACAGCCGTAGTCTTTTAATTAACAAGATCATCAGTTGTATTTGACAAGATTTTCCATGAAAATGCTTGGGTTACACATGTTAGTGCCCTCTGGCACTGCCACCACCAGAGTTTGTACAGACAGCAGGAGGGCACCTAATTTCCATGGCACAGGCGAGTGCCTGGGCCACTACAGGCACCTGGCTACACCTTGCGGCCAGAAACACCTGATGTCAGCCATGTCCTCCTTGGTAAGTAAGCCAATCAATACAGTTTTTAACAAATATCCCTTTCGTTTGGGTTCCAGACCGCTTCTCTGGCCTGGATTCTGAGAAATAAAAATGTGGCACACTATTCCACAAACAAAAACAAAAATGAAAAATACAGAAAATAGATCAGTTAGCATCTAAAAAGAGAAAAGACAGGTTAACATTTTGGGTGAAAACTCTTTAACAGAATAGTTTTGACAAAAAATCTTCAAATGAAACCTTAACCAGTCGTTTTTCTTTCGGGTGCAGACTTAGGTCCTGCTGTCTCTTTCCAGCATTTTCTGCTTTTATTTCCGATTTCCCACATTCACAGTTGGTCTTTATAAGTCCCTTACCTTGCTCAGTAATTTTCTCTTCCACCTTAACTCATTCGCTACATACTGTCACTGTAATCTCAATTCGTACCCCAAATCCTCTCTGCACAGCATTGACAGTAACGTCGCCAGTGTGCAATAAGAATAACATTGCAGTACCACGAGGTAGGCTGTGAACACTTTTTCAGAATAACAACATTGTACATCTCTCACCACCAGTCAACAAATTCTAGGTCTTAGCAACTTCCATGTATGCAACAAGGTCTAATAAATGAAATTGGATATTGTGATTAAGTCTGGAAATCTTAATCGGAAATCTAAAAATTCCTTTTACTGGAGTAAATTAAATATATAAGTATAAAATATAACTGAACTTAATAAGGGTTTTCTTAAGAAGCTCAAAGAGGCCCCTTGATGGCTCAGCAAGATTATCCAGTCTCAGGTTTGATTCCCGTCTGTGTGGAGTTAGCTGAACTCAGCTGGAGTGCTTCAATTGGCTTTAGCGCTCCTGGTTATCATAGGGGAAGATCAGGTTTCTGAGCACTCTCCAATGACCACCATTGGAAGTGTGTGCGTGGATACTGGATGAAAATAGAATTAGGTTCAGCTGGTTAAATAGTCTGCTGATACTCACCATCAAGATGCAAATATTACTAAAAGCTATTTGGTTGCTACACTGCATCCTAGCAAGGAGTCAAAGGCCAGAAATTTACTCAGTTCTTCCATTCGACAGCCGTAACTTCAGTGGAAGATCAGCAAAGCCCTGGATACACATGTAAACAGTCTCTGACAAACTTACAGTGGCCTCCAAGGAAATTCCCAGCAAAGCTTTCATGAGAGATGAGAGGAGGGAAGGGGAATGAACAAAACTCAAAGGTACAGCCAAGGAGTTCTATCAGGGTTTCTGTTTCTGTGTTGCATTACATTGTGGGAGATCTCTTCTCACTGTCCAGACCAGTGAAAATTAAAAGGGATTTCAAACTTTAAAGTGAAGTTACCTCAGCAATACTATAACAATCTATATGCTATGGGATGTTAAATACTTTATTTAGGGGAATATTAACAACTGTTCTGGTAAAATATATCTTTTCAGTTACAGAATGTTCCAGTTAATTATAACCCTATGTTCTAAAAGTCCAGGTAAACAATCAAAGATTTACTGAGGGCAAGTGTTTAGTCAGAGGTTAACCAAATAAAGACTTCCTCAGTGCAGTTGCTGTGGTATGTTCACATGTTTATACTAAGCATTGGCATGTCCCCAGCTCAGGGGATGTAAATTCAGAGATAATCAACCTAGTGTGTATAAAAACTAACAGAGCAACAGGAAAGTTTGTTGACAGCCCTGAGGCTAAAATCACTAGAGATCTTACTTTGGATTTATATCATAAAATCGGTCTATTTTTTTTTACTGCCTGCACTGTAGGATTCTTGCAAATTAGTAAAATACAAAAGGGCACTGAAATAATCACATAAAATATTCCATAAAAATACGTTGTTGTACTTATTGGCGAATAGTGAACTTAGTTTTCTACCATGTGATTTATCACAGATATGTAATATTGATATGGTGTCATCCACATCGCTTCAACTGCCAATGGGAAATAATTCATAAGATCTCATAGCATCCTGCTGCTCAGAGATTGGAATCCCTGAAGTCCTCATTTCATCCCATGCTGGCAGGCCAAGAATAGAATGATAACCAGTTTGGTCAAGAACCTACAATTTCGCTCAACAAACGCAGATACTACCGGGTTTATCAGGGGCATGTCTGTCAGGATTCCTGGGGTATCCCAGGAATGCCCCCAGACACGCCTCAAACTGCTGCTGGGATGCAAGAGGAGCGGGCAGACGTGCCTGTGCTCTCGGGTCAGAAATGGGGTGGAAACCCTCTTGATCTGGGATCCAGCCCAATTATAGTTCTTCTGCCAGGTCTGCTCGGGACATCAACCCTATAAAAAGGAGCAGAATTTCTACCTTGAAGGCTGTATTTCCTGAATCACCTTTATCGCACACTGGCAGGACCTGAATGCAATGGAAATTAATCCCGCTGGAATCGATTGTCATTTGCTACTGTATCTGTAAGGCCCACTACTTTCAACAGGTGTAAGTGCGGTTGGGTGTATCAAGGGCACATCTGGCCATATTCCAGGGGTGGCCTAGGAATTCTCCCAGACGTGGCCCTAGACTACTGTTAAGATATAAATGGGGTGAGTATAAGAAGCACCTGTATTTGGGTTCAGCCCCTTTTTCAACCTTTCTGCCAGATTTATATCATCATTATGCTAACAATTTTGGTCTAAAAGCTCCTGTGTTGCTAGGCCTTGGGGATGGGGAAGAATTTTGTCTGTAGATGGCAGCTCGCCAAGGCTGAATGGTCAAGATGTGAGGATGGATGAATATTCTTAGTTTTACTTAATAACCTTGGGGGTCAGGGAGTATTTGTGCAGAATGTCCCTTCAGAGGATTAAACAGCTGAAATAGATGCAGTCCATGATAGGGTGGGTTGTACATGATCTGTGGAAGTAGCATCTTGGAAGGGTTGCAGGATCTTTCCTTATTCTACGGGATCTTATGTTCTTGTTTTTGAAGGTATTATGTACTTTCATAGTAAGCTTTTTCCAATGCAAAGATATTTAGAGAAAATAGATTAGAATCCATCATGCAATGTAGCACACCTTTGGGTCACTGGTGTCTCAGATATTCAATTATCATTAATCTTGGGAACATCCAGATAGTAAACACTTGCTTTAGGGGTTATTATAGGAGAACAGTTTACTCATGTGCCCCTTGAAATGACAAAATGTGTAAACACTGTGATACAATTAGTGGCAGGTTATCGAGTGACAATCTGCACTGGTTTGCCAGACAGTTATGTGGTTATTCATTACCAATGTATATCAATTTGCACCAGCTAATTTAGCTCATTAAAATATTCTTTTAAAAACATGCCAGTTGTTTTAAACCCCTCCCCGCCTGGTGGGAATGTTGGGGTTAAAGTCGTGTCTGTGGCCTCCCCGCAACCTATCTGAACCATTCGCGTCCCCCCTCGCCACCATTTTAACTGACCTGTTTCTGGCTGTCCGCCCTGGTAAGCGGGGTCCTAATTAAAAGGTCAAAGTTGTGTTCTGATGATGTCATAAGCCCCCCCACTGAATTTTAACTGGAATTATTGGATGCTCCGCCCAATCTTGGACCCGCCAGCAAAACCCATTGGATTTGGATTTGTTTTGGATTTGGATCTGTTTGGAGACCGTTGCTTTTTACCATTTTTATTAATGATCTGGATGTGGGCACAATCTGCAAATTTGCAGATGACACTAAAATCTGTGCGAGTGTTAGGACTGTAGTCGATGCTCGTCTGCTTCAGGCGGATCTTAATGTGTTGGGAGATTGGGCTCATGACGGGCAAATAATGTATAACTTAGATAAGTGCAGTGTTGTGCATGTGGGCAGGACAAATGCTCAACATTCATACACCCTTCAGGGAAAAGCATTAAAGAAGGTGGAGATAGAAAGAGATTTGGGCATTCTAGTGCATACATCTCTAAAGGTACATGAGCAATGCCATGAAGTAATAGCTCAAGCAAATAGGGTGTTGGGATGTATCCATAGGACAATTGAGTACAAGATGAGGCATACTATTTTGTCCTTGTACAAGACCTTGGTCAGGCCTCACTTGGAATACTGTGTCCAGCTTTGGTCTCCTCACATGGTGGGTGATATTGAGGCTTTGGAAAGGGTGCAGAGGAGGGTCACTAGACTAATTCACAGTTTAAAGCATCTTAGTCATCAAGATAGGCTAAAAAAGTTGGGACTCTACACTTTATAGAAGTGTAGATTAGGGGTGATCTGATTGAGGTTTATAAGATATTGAAGGGAGTAGATTGTGTTCCAGTGACAGTTTGTTCCAATTAAATAGGTTAGGAAAACCAGGGGTCACAAATTTAAGTTGTATAAGGCCAGATCTAGGTTAGATCTCAGGAGATGGTTCTTTTCCCAGAGAATAGTGGACCTCTGGGACAGGCTGCCGTCTCGTGCAGGGGATGCTGATTCGTTGAACTCCTTCAAGTGAGAGCTGGACCTGTTTCTGGCTGGGGCGAAGATCACCTCTTACAGAAGGTAGGTACTGAAGGGAATTCAGGGCCAGAGTGATCTCCTGGACTAGTTTCAATTGCCTAGATGGGTCAGAGAGGAATTTCCCAGATTCTTTCCCCCCCCAAATTGGCCTGGGTTTTTATCTGGTTTTTCACCTCTCCCAGGAGATCACATGGTTTTGGGTGGGGTGGAGAGTATATAATGTGATACACAAGTAAACCACTCTGCAGACCAAAGTCTCAAAGGCTATTATTTAATGCCAAACATAATAAATACCTTCCATTCATTTCTCACCCAGGTGACCAACCCATAGTGCTTTACTTTAAAGAAGGTTTCCTAACTCTACTACTTCTACAAGATGCTCCCTAGTGGCCTGAGCAGAGCTGGTGAAGGCTCCTGTTCCTCATGTTGAAGACCCCATAGATGATCATGGCCATTGACTTCTGGGTGCTCGAGCCTATGAGGACCGGAGCTGTCTGGCGCAGCTGATTTGCTGGCACCAGGGTAGGCGCAAGTTGAGGGGAAAGGGGGGGCAGATGTGCTGACTTCCTGAGAGAGGCCAGCACGCACTGCTCCCATCGTGCCACTGCAACTCCCTCGGCGCTGGGGCTCATCAATTCCACTCATCTGCGGGAGAGCAGATTTCAGAAGATGACTGACCCCTTCAAATCCCCAATCCGTTTGATCCACCATCCTCTCTATTGTGATACCCAGAGTCTGCATGGCAGCCGTTTGAGCTTCCACCAAAGCTGCAAATCATGCTAGCGTGGACTCCATGCTGTAGCATTATCTTCTGGATAAGATGTTAAACCTGAATGCCATGTCTGCCTGTTCAGGTGAATGTAAAAGATCCCATGGCATTATTTGAAGAAGAGTTGGGAAGATCCCCATGTTTAGGCCAACATTCATCTCTCAATCAACAACAAAATAGATTAAATGACTGTTCCTCTCATTTGCTGCAAATAGGCTGCCGTATTTGCTTACATAACAACAGTGATTACACTTGAATTAATTTATTGGCTGTGAAGCACTTTGGCATTTCCTGAGAATGTGAAAGAGACAAAATAAATGTTCTTTCATTCTTTATCGCCAGCCAGCATTCCCGTCAATGCATCTTCCCACCGAGGATTACAGAAAATGCCTAAGAATTACTGGCCAACTCCATCATCACCTTGCAAACAACCTTCTACATGGCTACAGCACAAGCTGACTAGCAGCAGTACTGACAAGGGGAAATATTTTAAGGGCAGTCATTGCCATAAACTGTCCGGTTCCACCTATCACAGGGGTAAATGAGTTCAAACTGCACAACTAGCATTAGTATAGTACACTAAAGGAAACATTGTCTACTACATTCAAAATTAAATCACATGCTGAGTGAATTTCCTTAGCAGATACCACCATTCACTGAAGCCAAACCAAAAGACCATGGAAAGTGGTCAACATGACATAGACTCTGAATCCCATCCAAAGCTAAACTATATCTGGAGTGACTGTGATAACTGCTTATATTCCACTGATCGTACATTCAGGTAAATCATATTCTCACTGTGTTGATGTCCATCCTGATTTTCGGGAGGACTGCATCCTGGCAGCTAGAGTTCCCGTCAGAAAGTAGTGATACTGAAGCTAAAAGAATATCGAGTGCAGATATGAAATTTGTAATGTATGTGTTTTTGGGGAGAGCA
The DNA here is from genome assembly GCA_030390025.1 of Squalus acanthias. NCBI lineage: Eukaryota > Metazoa > Chordata > Chondrichthyes > Squaliformes > Squalidae > Squalus > Squalus acanthias. The sequence goes on from CM059425.1 coordinate 187,413,686, forward strand.
AGGATTGAGGGAAAGGGTGAGAAGATGGGTAGATGGGATCATCTATAGAAAAGGGATGGGCTTGTTGGGAAAGGTCATTTTAATAAAACGAACTCTGGAATGATAAATAAATTGTCTATGCATTCTATCAACTGAGTAATGAATTAAGATAGATCTTACTTTCTTGCCAATGGCTAGCACATCCAACTATTCACCTGACTGGAAAAACATAAGTTCCAGGTTTTTCTGTCAGTTCTTGTTTAGATTTACTTCAAGAATAGAGAAAAATTGCCTTTTTGGAAGAAATCCAAACTTATGCTGATTGTATTAAACCGAATTTGGATGTCTCAGATTTCAGATTAAGATCTGACCTCATTCCTAACATTCTGTTTTTTAAACTGATAGTGGAGTAACAGAACTCACAATGTAATTGTGATAGTCAGCTCGCTCAAAAATTTCCACTGCTTTAATTCCTGCATTTATAAAAAGTTATAGTGGTTGTAGTGCAGCATCACACTAGTTCTATACGAGAGTAAGGAATAATGGCCACGAAATTCAGCACCTTAGCTCCGATAGTTAAGGTCATTTTGAAAAAAAAATGGCTTTCACTTCGCTTCCGCCCATTCCGGCGCGGCCCCCGCTTTTTGCCATCTTGGTGAGGGCGATAGCATGGGTGGGACGTGTGTGCAGCGGCAGTGTGCAGAGTAGGCAGATTGTGATTTGACGCACGACCTGCCATTTTGGATGTCACCACTCCATTCAATGCCGTCTCCTAAACTATCTGTTCAGCTGCAGGAGGACCCCCAACCAGCGCTATTTAAAGGGAGACATCCAACTTGCAGGTAAGTAGATCATTTCTCTTGTACTGGCTCTTGCAGAGTTTATATGATTACTGGATTTCTGGAAGACATTTATAAAGTTGCTAAAGTGTGCAGGGAGTGCTGCTGAATGTTGGGAATGCATTGGCTGCAACTGGAAGACCTTTCAGTACACCACTTGCTCCCATTCATGGGGGCTCTGCTTGCAGACTCCCTCGTGCTGCAGCATGACAGATGGAGCAGAGGCAGCAAAGAAGACAAGGTGCTCACAGAGGGAGGAGGGCTCTCAGGAGGAGGCCCTACCCACCTAGGGTCTTCAGGGAGCACTTCTCCTACCTGCACCTAAGCCAGAAGCAGTGTGTTTGGTGGCTTTGCTTCACCAAGGAGGTGGTTACAGAACTCTGCCACCTCTTGGCACCAGACCTGCAACCTCAGAGCAGAGCGACGACGGCGCTGCCATTGGCCCTCAAGGTGACCGTGGCCCTGATTTTTTCCGCCAGCGGATCCTTCCAGGCTGGAACAGATGACATAGCAAATATCTCGCAGTTTACTATCCATCGCTGCAACCAACAGGCCACAAAGGCTCTGTACTCTAGGAGAAGGGACTTCATTGTCTTCTCTCTGAACAGAGAGAAGCAGGAGGAGCGCACATGTGGCTTTGCCAGGATATCGGGCTTCCCTATACTGCAGGGCGCCATCGACTTCACACACGTGACTTTACAGGTGCTGCATATCAATGGCGAGATGTACCATAACCGCAATGGGTTCCACTCACTTAATGTGCAATTGGTGTGCGACCACACCCAGCACATCATGATGGTGACTGCCTGGTATCCTGGCAGCAGTCATGATGCCTTCATCCTGTGCCAATATGCTGTGACAGCAATCTTCCAGCCACCATGTCGAACCCAGGGGTGGCAGCTAAGTGACAAGGGATATCCGCTCTACACCTGGCTGATGACTCCCCTCTGCAAGCCCACCACTCATGGCGAGCAATCATATAATGACAGCCATGCTGCCATGAGGAACGTCACCGAGGAGATCAACAGGGTGCTCAAGCAATCGTACCGCTGCCTTGACCACTGGGTGGGAGCCCTCCAGTACTCGCTGGAGCGGGTATCCCAATTCGTGGTGGTCTGCTGCATGCTCCACAACTTGGCCATCATGAGGGCACAGCCCTTGCCACCACAGGTTCCGCAACCACCTCAGGAAGAGGAGGAGGAGGAAAAGGAGGAGGAAGCCTGCAAATTCCCGTTCCGGACAGGGTGTCCGTGAGCACATCATCAGACTCCGGTTCCCCTAAATGAAACCCCAGATCCCCATTGCTAACATTTCCCCACCTTACCATCTCTCTGTCACAGAACATCACAGTGTCCCCTTGGCCACAATGCTGAAATAAAACAAACATTCCAAACATAATTTATAAATGATTAATTCCAAAACTACTCAACAAAGTTAATTAATCAACCTTGTGCATTCCTTTAGTGCCTGTCTTTTGTGTGCCTTTGCCTATCCTAGTGCTCCTACAAAATGCTACCCCAGTGGCTGCAGTATGGCTGGTGGAAGGCTGCTGACTTTCAGTGGGGGACACGGCAAATGGCCTTGCTGGTCGACCTTGAGGAGCTGGTGGCTGGGAATGTGAAATCGAGTGACGGTGTTTCTTCTTTTCTTCTTCACTCTCCTCTTCCTCTTTTTGTTCAACCACTTGTTGGGCAGACTGCATTTCTTGGGTGTGTGAAATGAGGCAGGCACAAGGGTGGAATTGTGGTGAGGGGGGGGACGGGAAAGCAAGAGCTGCATGCGAGAAGGAGGATAACGTAAGAGGATACCAGCATCTTGTATTGTTTCAGCTCCGCCGCTGAGCTTCCACTGCAGCACTCAGACGTTGGGTCGCTTCTACTTGTGCTGCAATGGAAGCTGCGACATCGTCCATCAGACCCTGCATCATGGTTGGGTCCACAAGTGCAGTAATAGAGTTGCCCATAACTTCCATCCTGGAAATCATGGGCTCCAAGCTCTGTGCAAAGCGCTGTGCAAGGTTGGTGCCGGACTCCTCCATGCTCCTTGACAGTGACAACAGGCTCTCTAGCAGGGCTGCTAATGCACCAAGCATTTCTATGTGCATAGCCATCACCCTTCTTCTGAAGTCTGCCCCATCAAAGTCCTCATCTGAGTCCTCTGCAGCAGAACTTGTGTGCGACCTCACCCTCTGAGGAGCTGGCATCTGCGCTTTCCTTTCCCTTGCCCTGACTGTAGGTCACTCGTGCTCGGTGACTCACCATGTGCAGATCCCGCCTCCAGACTAATGGCTAAAGTACGCGCAGTGCCATTTTCTGAGCTGGTGCCTGCGAGTGTCAGATCGATTGACGATATCTCTTCCTCTCTATCACTCTCCTCCTCTTGTTCTGCCTGCACAGGCTGGGCTGGTTGGTGTTCTTGGGTATCTGAAAGGAGAAAGGCACAAGGGTAGGTTGTGGTGAGGGGAGGGGTGGAAAGCAAGCTTACACCATCAGCAGCTTGTAAGTGAGAAGAGATTGTGGGATGAGGGATAAGTGGGATGTAAGAAGGAGGATTAGGTATGAGCATACCGTGATCATCAATGTTTTCAGCCTCACTGATCACACGGCCTCCGTTATGGCCTCTCCAATGATATCCTGCACTGCCTCCTCCAGCTGGGTCAGGTTCTGCAGCCGTGCCTTCCTCACTGGCCAGCGAGATCTCATTACTTTAACAAACTATCTGTCCGTAACTGTGGAAATTAATTTAATTGGGGAGAAGTCCAAGGCATATAATACAGTGAATTCCTTTTACAGCCTCAGAAAACATTACAAATAAACAAGAAATGACAATAACCGGGCTCCATTCCAACAGGATATCGTTTCCTTCAGAGAATTGATTGTGATGAACCAGTTTGAAATAAAATCACTATCAATCAAGTCAATCACTATTTTACAGTGACTGCAATTGCAGTGCTGTAGAAGTTTTGATTATATTCTCCATTCAGAAGGAGCTGTGAAGACTTGTATCTGACTGGTGTGACACAAAAACAATTAATGTGCATGAAGATGTGTGAGAAGAATGACAGTATTAGGCTGAAAGTCACAATATAAAGTGACATTAACAGATAAAAAAATTGAATAGGGATCAAAATGAATTGAATTGTTTGGAAAAAGCAATAAGCAGGAAATAACAATGGAGGAAAGTCAAATTCACTGTACTGGTAACAATCATTTCATGCTGCATTGGCAAATGTTAAAAGGTTTTTTTATGTTTTGTCTGTATTTGTTTTTCTCTTTCTGACAGTACGTAGATAAAAAATATTTTTATATTTTTCTTTCCCCAGTTCTGAAAATGCTGATCCTCATTGGGGAACAATTCTGCAGGCTGCATTTCTTTTATTCATTCATGGGATGTGGGCATCATTGGCAAGGCCAGCATTTCTTGCCCATCCCTAATTGAACTTGAGAGGCTTGCTAGGCCATTTCAGAGGGCAGTTAAGAGTCAACCACATTGCTGTGGGTCTGGAGTCACATATAGGCCAGACCAGGTAAGGGCAGCAGATTTCCTTCCCTAAAAGACATTAGTGAACCAGATGAGTTTTTACAACAATCCAGTACTTACAAGGTCACCATTTCTGATACTAGCTTTTTATTCCACATTTATTTAACTGAGTTTTTTTAATTCCCCAGCTGCTGTGATAGGATTTGAACTCTTGTTTTCACAGATTATTAGTCCAGGCCTACTGGATTACTTGTCCAGTAACATTACCACTATGCTACCGTTCTTGCATTTGTCGAGTGGTACCTCAACCAAGTGGCCATTATTCATGTATGAGTCTAGACAGTGAGCATCAGTGGGCTATTCAAGCCTGGGAGCATCACAGTCATACTCAAACCTGTCTTAGGTCAATATCCACATATGCATATTTTTCAGCAGGAGACATAGGGGGTGATTTTCATATAGATCTTATATCAGACAGGTGGTGAGCAGGGCACCCGCTATGCCTGCCCGATGACGTTGGTGGGTGGCCTGAACCATTTTCATGGTCAGGGCCAGTTTTAACAAAAGATCATCGACCTGCAACGTTAATTCTGTTTCTCTCTCCACAGCTGCTGCCTGACCTGCTGAGTATTTCCAGCATTTTCTGTTTTTATTTCATGGCCAGGCCTCATTTTTAATATTAATGGCAAGCTGTGCGTATCGGCACTGGTGCTGGGTGTGCTGAGTCCTGGTGACGTTGCTCCCTCAGAGGCTGCAGGTTTCTCTGAGGAGTCGACCGGCTCTTCCTCCTGGACAGTGGGGAGGGGGGCTCTCGATGGTCCAGTGGGAGAGTAAAGGCATGAGTTAGACATCTGATTTTTAGGTAGCAGACATTTCCTATTGTGCAGATGCTCAGAAGTTAATCTCTATGAAGATCATATGCCATTGCAGTCAATCATGAAATCTTAATGGGAGGGATTGAAAATGCATTCTGTCACCAGGTTCCTCAACTGCGCCCGTCTCTCCGTCCCCCACTTCCAGGTCCTCGCCACCTCCCACGATTTCATGAGCAGACTCCTCAGCCAATGTAAGTGTAGCGGGGGATGGAGGGCTTCCTCCTGACTTGGATCTCTCCCTCTTATTGTGGGCTATCTTTTCCTGCAAGGAGGGACACAAATGAAGTTTCAGTGAGAGTGATGGAGTGAGTGCAAAGAATCCAGACGATAGAAGCTTAGAGGTAGACCAAGATGGAGTGAGGTGGCAAGAGGAAGGAGCCTCCCTGTGTGTTGTTAGTTGTTGTGATTACATAGCAGTGAGAGCGAGTGTGAGGGCTGCATAGTAGGATGGTGAAGTGATTCAGTACAGAGAGAGAGAGGGATAGGTAAGGGTGCAAGGGAAGTAAGGGTAAGTTGGGATGTGGAGGAGCAGGCTTACAAAGCAGAGTGCTGGTGATGAGAAGAGGAGGGAAGCAGAGTGAAGGTAAGTGTGATGATCGCAGAAGATCATTAAATCGTTTCCGACACTGGAGCCAGGTGCGTGAACAGACAGACCTTGCGCTGACCTCCTCAGCAATGTGCAGCCAGGCTGTCTTTGTTTGCTGAGGAGGCTTCCTCCGGCCATCCCTGTGCCCTCTTACTCCCTCCACAAGAACTTGGAGGGAGGCCTCATCGAATCTGGGAGCAGCCTTTGATTTGCCAGCACTCATTGCAGCCAGGGACCATCCAAACTGCAGTCAAAAGGAGAAATGAGAGGATGGGGCTAACTGGGCCCCTTAAGAACCACTGCAGCAAAGACCTCATTAATGGAGAGCAACAGACCCGCTTCCACTCATTGCAGCAGCCAGCGTGCCTGCCGGGGCTTAATAAGCCAATTGAATTAAAATTGCAAAGCTGGAGCAGATTAAACTGGCAGTGGGACCGGAACCCACCCACCAAGCAACCCGACTCCATCCCGCCTCCTCCATTAAAATCGAGCCCATAATATTCTGAGGGGGATTGACAGGATAGATGCTGAGAGATTATTTCCCATGGCTGGAGAGTTCAGAACATGGGGGCATAGTCACAGGATAAGGGGTCGGCCTTTTAAAACTGAGATGAGGAGGAATTTCTTCACTCAGAGGGTTGTGAATCTTTGGAATTCTCTGCCCCAAAGTGCTGTGGATGCTCAGTCGTTGAGTATATTCAAGGTTGAGATAGATAGATTTTTGGACTCATGGGGAATCAAGGGAAATGGGGATAGGGCAGGAAAGTGGAGTTGAACTCGTAGATCAGCCACGATCTTTTTGAATGGTGAAGCAGGCTCGAGGGGCCGCATGGCCTACTCCTGCTCCTAACTCTTATGTTCTTATTATTTTACCTGAGAGCAAGTGAGGATCCCTATAAATATTGCTGAAAATGGTGCTCCCCAACTTGTACTGCCCATGGCTTGTGGCAGGTTGGAGAACTGTCAATTGCAATGCTAATAGCAACCAAAATGGAGTTTGGGACCTTAAAGCAGCACAGGACCCCCAATTAGCATATTCATATTTGGCTTCTGCTTTCAGGCTGGAGCATTGGCCGCCTATTTCAAGGGCCGCTCGAACATTGCATTGGGCAGGCCTCTAATGCAGTTTGCTTGCAAACTTTTTTCCAAATTTTTGTCCCACTCATTTAAGTCCCCATTTATGCCAAAAATCAGGGCAATAGCAAGACAAAAATTGCCCCCATAGAATCAGAATGTAGCGATCAAGAGTGGGAATGCTGGTTGATTTTTCCCTTTTCTAACTCAGGGAGGTTGTGGCTGGTTTTAATATCATGTCAGCCTAAACTCAGTGATAGCATTCTTGCCTCTGAGTTTCAATTGCTCAGACACTCAGGGCAATTCAGATTATACTAAATAGTTGATATAGGAACTATATTTTCTACATGTTCCCTTCCAATTGTGTCCCATCTCTCCCCCCATTTCTCGGTGGACGCATCCAACAGCATAAAATGTGGGGTTTTTTTTATAATTGTTCTTGGGATGTGGGCGTCACTGACAAGGCCAGCATTTATTGCCAATCTCTAATTGACCTTGAGAAGGTGGTGGTGAGCCGTCTTCTTGACAACTGAGTGGATTGCTAGGCCATTTCAGAGGGCAGTTAAGAGTCAAGTACATTGCTGTGGGTCTGAAGGCCTTCGACACCGTAAACCGTGAGGGATTATGGAGTGTCCTCCTCAAATTCGCTGCCCTCAAATGTTTGTCACCATCCTCTGCCTGCTTCACGACGACATGCAAGCCATGATCCTGACCAACGGTTCCACCACAGACCCAATTCACGTACGGACCGGGGTCAAGCAAGGCTGTGTCATCGCACCAACGCTCTTCTCGATCTTCCTGGCTGCAATGCTCCATCTCACCCTCAGTAAGCTCCCCGCCGGAGTGGAGCTAATCTACAGAACAAACGGGAAACTGTTCAACCTCCATCGCCTCCAGTCCAGATCCAAGGTCGTCCCATCACTGTCATCGAATTACAGTATGCAGACGACGCTTGCGTCTGCGCACACTCTGAGGTCGAATTCCAAACCATCATCAACACCTTAACCGAAGTGTACGAGAGCATGGGCCTTACACTAAACATCCATAAGACAAAGGTCCTCTACCAACCTGCCCCCGCCACACAGTACTGCTCCCCGATTATCAAAATCCATGACGAGGCCTTGGACAACGTGGACCACTTTCCATACCTCGGGAGCCTACTATCAACAAGGGCAGATGTCGATGACGAAGTCCAACACCGCCTTCAGTTTGCCAGTGCAGCCTTCGGTCGCCTGAGTAAGAGAGTGTTTGAAGAACAGGACCTCAAACCCAGCACCAAGCTCATGGTCTACAGAGCAGCAGTGATACCCGCCCTCCTGTATGCTTCAAGACATGGACCATGTACAGCAGGCACCTTAAAGCACTGGAGAGGTACCACCAACGCTGCCTCCGCAAGATCCTGAAAATCCATTGGCAGGATAGGCGCACCAATGTCAGTGTTCTCGCTCAGGCCAACATCCCCAGCATCGAAGCTTTGACCACGCTCGATCAGCTCCGATAGACGGGCCATATCATCCGCATGCCCGATACGAGACTCCCAAAGCAAGCGCTCTACTCGGAGCTCCGACACGGCAAGAGAGCCCCAGGTGGGCAGAGGAAATGCTTCAAGGACGCCCTCAAAGCCTCCTTGAAAAAGTGCAACATCTCCACCGACACCTGGGAATCCCTGGCCCAAGACCGCACAAAGTGGAGGAGAAGCATCCGGGAAGGCGCCGAACACCTCGAGTCTCTTCGCCGGGAGCAAGCGGAAGCCAAGCGCAAATAGCGGAAGGAGCGCACGTCAACCCAAGCACCCCACCCACCCACCCCTTCAACCACCGTCTGCCCCACCTGTGACAGAGACTGTAGGTCCTGCATTGGACTCATCAGTTACCTGAGAACTAATTTTTAGTGCGGAAGCAAGTCATCCTCGTTTCCAAGGGACCGCCTAAGAAGAAGAGGGTCTGGAGTCTCATGTAGGCCAGACAGAGAAGGATGGCAGATTTCCTTCCCTAAAGGACATTAGTGTCTGCCCTGCTTGAATGTTAGAGGCCACTTAAGGTCCAGTGTCCAACATTCTAAGGTCAGCAGAGTGGATCTCAGATGATCATTGGAAGAAAAACTTGTGCAAGTATTCTCAAAACATGGCGTGAACCCACCCCATCAGTGAAAGAAAGAATTTGCCAGAAAAAAAAATCTTTGCTGACCTTTTGGTGTCTGGCGCGCCTCAAGATGGCCCAAGAAAGTATTGATTGGAAAATGCAAGGGGCATCTTCCCCAAGTATTGATTCGTATCAGTACCTGAGGGCTGTTGGATGCCAACCTCAACTTCAGCTTCCAATGCTCTCCTGGCCAGCCTCCCTTCTTCCACCCTCCATAAAGTTAAACTCATCCAAAACTCTGCTGCCTAATTCCTAACTCGCACTAAATCCCGTTCACCGATCACCCCTGTGGTCACTGACCTACATTGGCTCCCAGTCCAGCAATGCCTCAATGTTAAAATTCTCATCCTTGTTTTCAAGTTCCTCCCTGGCCTCACCCCTCCCTATCTCTGTAACCTCCTCCAGCCCTACAACCCTCTGAGTTCTCTGCACTCCTCCAATTCTGACCTCTTGCACATCACCGATTTTCTTAGTTCCATCCTTCGCGGCCGTGCCTTCAGCTGCCTAAGTCCTAAGCACCAGAATTCCCTCCCTAAACTTTTCCGCATCTCTATGCTTCAAGAGTACCTTATTGGTTGTGAAGCACTTTGGGATGTCCTGAGGTCGTGAAAGGCGTTGTATAAATGCAAGTTCTTTTTTTCTTTTTTTATCTCTCCTCCTTTTAAGTTGCTCCTTGAAGCCTACATCCGTGACCAAGCACTGTCCTAATATCTTCTTATGTGGCTCGGTGTCAAATTTTGTTTGATAATCGCTCCTGTGAAACCCCTCGGGATGTTTTACTATGTTAAAGACACTATATAAATGCAAGTTGTTGTTGGATACAGTCCTCCAGGACTACACTGAGGAGGGTCTTTCTTCAATGACAGAAAATCCCCATTGCAAGTAAAGCCTGTGGCGTTAAGCCACATGTTCAAATAGTTCTCCGTAATGGTTCAGAATTCCTAGGCATGAAATGAAAGGTGACATCTCGGAACTAACGGTGAAGCGGAATTGTCCTCCCATAGGCAGGTTTGTGGAGAACTGATCCGATTTCCCACCAATGTGAAACCGCTGCAATTTCCCGGAACCCTCATAATTCATGCAGGGCAGTTTGGAGGCCAGAAAAGTGCCCTTCATTGGCTTCCTCCCATTGGGAGGGGTGGGGGGTGGGGGGGGGGGCACGGAGAATACAGTTCCAGTGCAGCCTTTAAAAGCCCTCAGTCAACGATGGCCTGTACATGAGGGAAGCCGACCCTACTGCTGCAAATCCCAGAGCTCTCTCATTCTGGCTGTTGGGAAAGTAAAGTATTGATTGGGTTTGATTAAGAGGACATTGATAACATGCTTAATGTAGTTGTGCATTGCAGACTGGGAGATGTGGGTGATGTTTCCTGTAGCAGCCGGGAAAGACCCCGAGGTGAAAAAGTTCAGGGCGATGTTGACTTGTAAAGCTTGGCCTTCTAATCCAGCAGGCAGCAAGTCCTGCCGCAGGAGGCTGCACAGATCTGTAACAGCCAGCCTGATGAAGTGCAGCCTCCTGATGCACTGCTCTTTTGAGATGCTGAAGAAAGTGACTCATGGCCTACGGAGTCTGTGGGCTGGGTACGGCCATCTACGAGAAGACCCCCCCTTCACTTACTGTGACCTAACAGGCCCAGCTGCTGCTCGTCCTGGTTGTTGAGGCTGCTGCTACTACTGCGGCAGCTCTTCCTCCAACTGTTCATCCATCCAGAATAAAGATGCAAAAATGGCACCCATGAGAAGCTGAGAATGCTTAATTAGGGTGAGTAAGGCACATAAATCAAAAAGAAGCAATCTCCAAGCTCTGAAATGCCTTGGCAATGCACTAATCAGAAAAGTAGAAAAAAATCTGAAAATCCTATTTATCCAAATGAATGGAGGTGAGTGCCCATTTAACTTTTGCTCTAGTCGTGTCAATCAATTTCTGAGGCCAATCCCGCGAGGCATTGCTGAGCTGGTTGGCCATTGGCCGCTGGGCAGGACTTCTGTGCCACCCAGTTAAAATCGCTTTGGGATCTCAATTATGTCATGGGACCCATATATTTTCATCAGGCATTCACCAGTTCACGGGGTCAGTTGCTCCGTTAAAATCTGTGAATTCACGGTGGGAATGAAGTGGTAAGTGGATTCCCCTGCTTTTAACTGCTCACCTCTCCCACCGGGTACGTAGGGTTAACATTGGTGCCTATGATTTCATGAATGCATTAACATGTTTGTAATTAATATCTCACAGTGTGATTTCAAGGCAATGGTTTATGAAGTTATCGTAACCATTAGATTGTGATTGTATCACGTGATATATTTCAGACTAACTATTCTGTTGCATTCTGGTACTGTAGGTCCCAGCATTTTAGCATATCATTTGCTTTAGTAATTACTTCTACATACATATTTTAATAATGGAAAAAAGAGTTTTTTTAAAATAATGTTCAGGTATTCATTTTCATTCATGCATAGATAATAAAAAAGAATAGGTAAACATTCTAGGTTATTGAGTAAAATGACTTCAACTTGGTTCAAATATGTTTTATTGTTTTATTTAATAACTGCATAGATTATAAGTAATGACCTGAATGAGTAATTGTGTGTTGCATTATTAAAGGTGAACTGGGAATAGGCTACGTACTGAAATTTCCTGTATCCTTATTAATATAATTTGATTCTTTATGGTTGCTGCTGTTAGGTCAGATGAGTTACACTTCAGCACACAAATTATTAAATACTAAAACTATCATCATAAAACATTCATACATGCCTGGAAGGAACTCCTTTCCCCACCGCCCCCACCCCCCCAGACTTTTAAATTGCTTTCTTTCTGTATTACTCCAGGAAAAAAATAATACAAAAGTTGTTCTGGTATCAGAAGACACAAACACTTTAATGAATAAATAAACAAATTAAAATTTACAAATTCATATTATTTATTATAGAAGGAAAATCCACTCTGATTGAGAGTTTAAAGGGCAACTTCCTAACCTAAATTGAAATATATTTAAACATTATAATTATCAATCTGAAGACAGCTATCTCTGAACAGCAGTAAAGTATTTTGTATTGTGGTATTTTTCTCCTCTCATTTCCCCTCCGAATTTCTCCCCTTACTCCGCATCTTTTGAAGATGGCAACTTGCACTCGGATACAGTCTTCTTCTTCTTAGGCAGTCCCTCAGAACCGAGGATGACTTGCTTCCGCACTAAAAAGGAGTTCTCAGGTGACTGATGAGTCCAATGCTGGGACCTACTATCTCTGTCACAGGTGGGGCAGACGGTGGTTGAAGGGGCGGGTGGGTGGGGTGCTTGGTTTGACGTGCGCTCCTTCCGCTGTTTGCGCTTGGCTTCCGCTTGCTCCCGGCGAAGAGACTCGAGGTGTTCGGCGCCTTCCCGGATGCTTCTCCTCCACTTTGTGCGGTCTTGGGCCAGGGATTCCCAGGTGTCGGTGGAGATGTTGCACTTTTTCAAGGAGGCTTTGAGGATGTCCTTGAAGCGTTTCCTCTGCCCACCTGGGGCTCTCTTGCCGTAGCGGAGCTCCGAGTAGAGCGCTTGCTTTGGGGGTCTCGTATCGGGCATGCGGACGATGTGGCCCGTCCATTGGAGCTGATCGAGCGTGGTCAAAGCTTCGATGCTGGGGATGTTGGCCTGAGCGAGAACACTGACATTGGTGCGCCTATCCTGCCAATGGATTTTCAGGATCTTGCGGAGGCAGCGTTGGTGGTACCCCTCCAGTGCTTTGAGGTGCCTGCTGTACATGGTCCATGTCTCTGAAGCATACAGGAGGGCGGGTATCACTACTGCTCTGTAGACCATGAGCTTGATGCTGGGTTTGAGGGCCTGGTCTTCAAACACTCTCTTCCTCAGGTGACCAAAGGCTGCACTGGCACACTGAAGGCGGTGTTGGACTTTGTCATTGACGTCTGCCCTTGTTGACAGTAGGCTCCTGAGGTATGGAAAGTGGTCCACGTTGTCCAAGGCATCGTCATGATTTTGATAATCGGGGGGCAGTACTGTGTGGTGGGACAGGTTGGTAGAGGACCTTTGTCTTACGGATGTTTAGTGTAAGGCCCATGCACTCATACACTTCAGTGAAGGTGTTGACGATGGTTTGGAGTTCGACCTCAGAGTGTGCGCAGACTCAAGCATCGTCTGCATACTGTAATTCGATGACAGTGGATGGGACGACCATGGATCTGGACTGGAGGCGATGGAGGTTGAACAGTTTCCCGTTTGTTCTGTAGATTAGCTCCACTCCAGCGGGGAGCTTACTGAGGGTGAGATGGAGCATTGCAGCCAGGAAGATCAATAAGAGCGTTGGTGCCATGACACAGCCTTGCTTGACCCCGGTCCGTATATGAATTGGGTCTGTGGTGGATCCGTTGGTCAGGATTACGGCTTGCATGTCATCGTGAAGCAGGCGGAGGTTGGTGACAAACTTTTGAGGGTAGCTGAATTTGAGGAGGACACTCCATAATCCCTCACGGTTGACAGTGTCGAAGGCCTTTGTGAGGTCAAAGAAGGCCATGTACAGCGGTTGGTGCTGTTCCCTGCATTTCTCTTGTAGTTGACGCGCGGTGAAGATCATGTCCATTGTGCCCCTTAGTGGGCAGAATCCGCATTGCGACTCTGGAAGGAGCTCTTCAGCCACTGGAAGAAGGCGATTGAGGAGGATTCTTGCGATGACTTTCCCTGTGGCAGACAGCAGGGAGACTCATCTATAATTACCGCAATCGGACTTGTCACCTTTCTTGAAGATGGTCACGATTACGGCGTCTCTGAGATCCCCTGGCATGCTCTCCTCCTTCCAAATAAGAGAAATGAGTTCATGTATTCGCGCCAATAGTGCTTCTCCACCATGTTTTAGTGCCTCGGCAGGGATTCCATCTGCTCCTGAGGCCTTGTTGTTCTTCAGTTGTCGGATGGCCTTTTCAACCTCATGCCGGGCTGGGGTTGTGCTGAGGTGATGGCGGGTAGCATGCTGCGGGATGGAGTTGAGGACACTCGTGTCGAAGACAGAGTCTCGGTTAAGGAGATCTTTGAAGTGCTCCTTCCAGTGGGCACTGCAGGTGGTGCTGGCCCTTTGCTACTTTCTGTGTGCCCCAACATTGATGGAGTGTTGCGCATCCACGATTTTCTTTGCTCCACCATTGGCAGCCGTGCCTTTAGCTGCCGAGGTCCTAAACTCTGAAATTCCCTCTTTAAAGTTCTCCACCTCTCTCTGCTCCTTTAAGACGCTCCTTAAAACCTACCTCTTTGACCAAGTTTATGGTCACTTGTCCTAATATCTCCTCATGTGGCTCGATGTCAAATTTTGTTTGATAATCGCTCCTGTGAAGCGCCTTGAGATGATTTACTACATTAAAGGCACTACATAAATGCAAGTTGTTGCTGTTGAGTGACTATTTGATCAATGCTGGTTATCACAGACAAGCGAGACCATGCACAGCCACACGTGTACACTGTCAGCAATCAGGAACGGCCAATTGTTTTGCTCCCTAACTCAGCAACACTGCATCAGCAATTTATTTCCTTTTCCAACTGCTTCCCTGAACTGTCACCACCCTGTTAATGTCTGCTCAACTGTTACACTTAAATATTTCTGCTAGTTCGGCCTATTTAATATGGAATAATTCTCTTCATTTTTAAGCATATTTGCTACTTTTAGGACCAATAAATATTACCTTTCATTTCTCAGTATTAAACTCCATTTGTGATTTATCTGCCAAGTTCCAGTGTTGGCAGTCGCAGTTTTGTTAACGCTTTATTAATTTTACACTATTGTTTCAATGTGCAGGATTCACAGGGATAAAAGAGAACATTTTCTCTCTCTATCACCACATACATTAAAAAATAGCGCTGAATGAATAAATCAGTAACACAATTGAGAGTTTCAGCAATGGTGCCGTAAATCTCTTTCAATGACATCCCCAAACATCAACTTAGCATCATCTATAAGACATTATAAGTATATACTGTGATCAGCAGAGATGCTGGTACTGATCCCTACGGTACTCCGCTGGTCCTTGTTGTCCAATTAGAACTACAACCACTGATCACTACTCTTTGTTTCCTATTATTATTAAGCCAATTTATTATCCAATTTGCTGCATCTTTCTCTACCCCAAGGGCTTTCACTTTAGCTATAAGTCCCCTGTGAGACACCTGATAAAATGCCTTCTGAAATTCAAGATACATAACATCCACTACATTGTCATCACACCCTGCTTCTGTTATATCCTCAAAAGAATTGCAAAGAAATGTTGCAAGATCTGCCTTTCATAAACCAATGTTGGCTTGGAGTTACTGCCTTTACTCCTGTTAAGTGTTGCATAAATTGTTTCCTTTAGAATAGACTCCAATAAATTCCTAATACAGATGCCAATTTAACAAGCCTATAATTACCAGGATTGTGCATCTAACAAGTTTTAAACACTTGCAGCTCATTCCCAATCTCGAGATACTATTCTTGTATTTAAAGACCTGAAAAAATTCAGCCACAGTTCCCCAACATATACATTTTTTCTTAAGCATCTTGGAGGTGTCCCAGCTTCTTCTGCTGCTTTGTAAATATTTCAGCACTCTGCATTTTCAATAACCATTTGATTACTAATCTCTTTATTCTCCATGAGCTCAGATGCCTTCTTTATTTCCCCAACTACTAGAAAGAACACGGCACCGTTTCATATAATGAAAACAATTATAGCAAATATGATTACAAAATGAAGAGAATTTCCTTCTTTAGAGCTTCCAGGTAATTGTGGATATGCACTCCTAAATTTCCAATGTGCACGCCCGGTAGGTGAAGCTGGGTCACTGAGGATTTTTTCTTGTGTTTATTTTAAACATATTTGCATATATTTTATTTATACCTTTGCCAAAGCATTTTTTTCTGGTATATTATTTATTTTTCCAAATCCATGCAACCAAATTAATTTCAAACCAATCTAACCATTTTATGTCTGACTAGATGAAATTTGTAGCCACTCTTTGATTGTAACCAGGCTTGTACTGGAGCTATAATGAGCAAAAATATGACTATTTGCCCTTACATCAGCTTAAAGGGTGCCTTGGCTTGCTCCACTTATTCGGATTCTCAGTGCACTCTATAATTTGCAGAATTCATGTTTTTTAATGGACTAGATTCAAGAACTGTAAATTACCTTAGGCGTCTAATTGACAATTTTAGATTGCCTGGGGAATAAGAACAAAATGTGGAACAATAATACACATTACATCAGCTGTGACCATTTATAAATAAATTGATTCTTTTTCTAGTTCATGCTGTTTCCATTTCTTAAATGCGTTATTGATATAGATTTTCTGTAAAAGGTAAAAAGTAATTGATTGTCATTGCACCATCCTTTTGTGTTTGCTCCGTGCATGCTAATTTTCAAACATTTTAAACTTCCATTAGTCTCCAGTGGGGCAAAAGTACAATTGAATATATTGCAAGCTCCAAATGTGACAACTGATCCACAATAACAGTGTTTGGATGTCATTACTTCTCCTAGTGAATATAACCAATATTATATTTAGAATAATAAATGTCTGGGAGTGAGTTACAGTTGGTAATTCAATGAGGGATTCAGATGATAGTAGAACACAGGGGTAAAACTGAAATAGTTCATGTATATTGTCTAAGCCCTGGGCTGGGATTACTGCTTTAACTAAATCCTAGGGAGCAAGGCTGCTGCTGTTAGTGTTGTCTGGGAAAGAGATCAGCATATCAGTGCATAGTGTGATGATGAGCCAGGTTGACAGCTAAGTGTTTGCCAGTGCAATTTGGGAATTGATTGGAAATAAAGACTGTGTTTTTCATCAAAATGTTTATTTATTACTGTTTACATTCAGTTTCTTTCATGTGCTTATTTTGCCCGTGGCATCAAGAAGATGAGAGTAGTGCTGAAAGGATGTTGGTGTATGGGTATCACAGCTTTTGCTTGAGTTTGGCCTGAAGAATAATATCATATTACAGATAGTGAAGTAAAACAATGTTTCCTTTTCAGTAGACTGTTGAAGAATAGCACACAGGGGCTAATTTTCTGACTTACAGCTTCTGATGGAGCGCTTTGCCTGCCAAGAGCACAGTTCAGAAATGGTCAGATGCTCATAGCAGAGGGTGTGTAGGCCCAAATTTCTGACAAGCATTGTCAGTGGGCAAGGATCCCTGCCGACAGTGTTAATGTGTAAAATTACCCCATAGAGTATATAGTACTAAAATTAAATTTCACACTGTGGCCTCGCTATAAGCTTGTCTCCAAAGGGATGAAACTTATCTCTGAGGTAGACATGCTAAGTGTTGTAGGTCACTTTACACATTCACTTTTTCCCCCACAGTTTTAAAATGGGGGAACACTGTACCAACTCAAATTGTTAACATTCACACATTACACAATATTAGAAATAAATGCATTACACTTGATTTGAAGATTGTGCTAAGTATTTATTTTTCATGGTTACAATGTGGTATTTCGAAAGTCATATTGTCTTCGGCCTCGGCCACAAACATGTTTCCTCACCACTGATTCTATCCCACTCTCTGGCCACTCTCTCAGGCTGAACCAGACTGTTCGCAAGCTCGGTGTCTTATTTGACCCTAAGATGAGTTACCGACTCCATATCCTCTCCATCAAAAAGACCGCATACTTCCATCTCTGTAACATCACCTGTCTCCACCCCGCCTCAGGACATCTGCTGCAGAAACCCTCATCCACACTTTTATTACTTCTAGATTCAACTATTCCAATGCTCTCCTGGCCGGCCACCCTGGCCGGCCTCCCATCTTCCACCCTCCATAAACTTGAGCTCATCCAAAACTCTGCTGCCCGTATCTTAACCCACACCATATCTCGCTCACCCATCACCCATGTCACCTTGCTGACCTACATTGGCTCTCAATTCATCATGCCTCAATTTTAAAATTCTTATCCTTGTGTTCAAATCCCTCCATGGCTTTGCCGTGTAAGCTGCTCCTACAACCCTCCAAGAACTCTGCGTTCCTCCAATTCCCCCATTCACTTTACCCCACCATTGGCAGCCATGCCTTCTAAGTTCTAGCTTCTAAGCTCTGGAATTCCCTCCCTAAACCTCTCCTCCTCTCCACCTTTCTCCTTAATACGCACTTCTTTGACCTATCCTAATATCCTAATGCCCCCTTCTTTGGCTCGTTGTCAATTTTTTTTTCTGATTATGGTCCCATGAAGTGTGTTGAGATGTTTTTCTACATTACTAGAATTTTTTGAGGATGTAACTGGTAGAATAGATAAGGGAGAACCAGTGGATGTGGTGTATTTGGACTTTCAGAAGGCTTTCGATAAGGTTCCGCATAAGAGATTAGCGTGCAAAGTTAAAGCACATGGGATTGGGGGTAAGGTACTGACTTGGATAGAGAACTGGTTGGCAGACAGGAAGCAAAGAGTTGGAATAAACGGGTCTTTTTCCGAGTGGCAGGCAGTGACTAGTGGGGTACCGCAGGGATCAGTGCTAGGACCCCAGTTATTCACAATATATATGAATGATCTAGACGAGGGAACTAGATGTAATATCTCCAAGTTTGCAGACGACACAAAGCTGGGTGGGCGTGTGTGTTGTGAGGAGGATGCAGAGAAACTCCAGTATGATTTGGACAAGTTGGGTGATTGGGCAGATGCATGGCAGATGCAGTATAATGTGGATAAATGCGAGGTTATCCACTTTGGTGGCAAAAACAGGAAGACAGATTATTATCTGAATGGCAATAGATTGGGAAAAGGGGGAAGTGCAACGAGACCTGGGAGTCCTTGTGCACCAGTCGTTGAAGGTAAGCATGCAGGTGCAGCAGGTGGTTAAGAAGGCAAATGGTATTTTGGCCTTCATAGCGAGAGGATTCGAGTACAGGAGCAAGGATGTCTTGCTGCAGTTGTACAGGGCCTTGGTGAGACCACACCTTGAGTATTGTGTGCAGTTTTGGTCGCCTTATCTGGGGAAGGATGTTCTTGCCATGGAGGGAGTGCAGCGAAGATTCACCAGACTGATACCTGGGATGGCAGGAATGACGTATGAAGAGAGATTGGGACGATTGGGCTTGTATTCGCTAGAGTTTAGAAGAATGAGAGGGGATCTCATTGAAACATATAAAATTCTAACAGGACTTGACAGACTAGATGCAGGAAGGATGTTCCCGATGGCGGGGGAGTCCAGAACCAGGGGTCACAGTCTAAGGATAAGGGGTAAGCCATTTAGGACTGAGATGAGGAGGAATTTCTTCACCCAGAGAGTGGTGAACCTGTGGAATTCTCTACCACAGAAGGCAGTTGAGGCCAATTCATTAAATATATTCAAGAAGGAGTTAGATATATTTCTTAAGGCTAAAGGGATCAAGGGATATGGGGAGAAAGCAGGGACAGGGTACTGAATTTGGATGATCAGCCATGATCTCATTAAATGGCGGAGCAGGCTCGAGGGGCCGAATCGCCTACTCCTGCTCCTATCTTCTATGTTTCTATGTTTCTATTAAAGGTGCTATATAAATACAAGTTATTTTTTGAAGAATTGAGCATGAAAGTGTAGGACAAGCTGCTTTGGGCATCATTACTTGACAGACATGGTTTGCCTCTTTAAGAAATGTTGCAGCTCTGGCAAACTTTGAAAGTCATCTGGATTTAGTGCCTGGTGCGTGTCTTCCTTACTTCAGTGATGGTATTGCTAATTCTCATGAGCACTTTCACCATGTTATTCGACTATAGTTTTGCCATCCTAGTCATTGGCCTGCAGCAAACAAAATTAGTTTGAAAACTCTGTAGGGAGAAGGAAGATTGTACGATAAAAGCTGCCTCCAGTTGGTCCAAGCATGTGTAGTGCTGCTTCAAGATATCAATAGTACAATTGATGATAATAATTCTGATTGTAGCATAAACTTTGTTGCACCTGCACTCTGCTCCTATTCTTGGCTGTTGCCTTTGTGTCATGAGTCATAGCTGCATGGGATAGTTTGGTCTCTATGGAGCCAGCCCGATCACACCTCATTCCCTTCCAAACAAGAGCGACATGGATTACTACCTTAAAATGAAGGCATGTTGAGTGCTTCTGGGGAAACAGACATGGACCTGAATGATACTTTGTTGGCAATCAAATATCGGCCCAGATTTTCCTGGGGACTTGCGCCATTGTAATGGTGCATCTACGGTTTAGGAACCTTTGAATGGCGTAAAAGAGGAAATTATGGAATAAGTGACTTACACCATTAATTATGTCACTTTATACTTTCTTGGAACTTTTGTGCCACTCCGCCATTACCCTGGCTGGAAACAGTTAGAAGGTATTTATCATAGTTCCGCCCGCCATTGAAATCTATAGCCATTGCCATTTTCCTGCATTGAAGCCAGTTTTCATGCTGCTGCCACTTAGACATAAATATAATGGTGTAAGTGGCCTGCCAGCAGCATGAGTGACTTTATAATGCATTCACTGAATCAGACTTTTACTTTTAAATTACTTTTCAATTAAGCTGAAAATAATTTTGAACTCCTAAGGCATCCATTTCCTTTCAGAGTACAATTAACAACGATCTCTGAGCCAAAAACAGCGAAGAAAGATGTTTCAGCAAAATACCTGAAGCTGATGCAATGCGATTGTGGTGTTCCAGGTAAAAATAAACATCCATAGAACACCAGAGGGTCAGTTTCACCAACTGGTGTAAGCTTAGCAGCTCTTTTCAGAGTTCAAACTAAAACTAACTTCAGAGAACATCATTTGCTGGTCATTCTGTACAAGCTTGTTTTTTTTTAGAAAATTAAGATTTCAATAGAATTTGCAGCTCAAATGAAATGTGCAATTGCTCAATGAAAATAAATATATGAAATGTAACACCTACAAGCCTCAATATTCTGACTTTTATATTATTTTCTATAATAAAAGTGAAGCAGTTTAATGAAAATTACAATCCAAAGTAGTTTAAAAGAAATAAACCTACCGATCAATCCGATGTTACCTTGCAGATTCTGGTTGTGCTTCAATAATTATGTACTAAGGGTTATCATATTACTAACAGGAGTATCAATATTTATTATGCCTGCAAAACATCTTTACATACAAGGCAGGCATTTAAATGGGGAGTACAGTAGTGTAGTGATTATGTTACTAGACTAGTAATCCAGAGGCCTGGACTAATAATCCAGCAAAACAAGAGTTCAAATCCACTATGGCAGTTTCAGAATTTGCATTCAGTTTTAAACAAATCTGGGATCAGTAAAAGTGACCACAATCTGTCGGAAAAACCCAACTGGTTCACTAATGTCCTTTTGGGAAGGAAACGTCCCGCCCTTAACCAGTTTGGCCTAAATGTGACGCCAGACCCCACACCAATGTGGTTACTCATAACTGTCCTCTGAAGTGGTTTAGTAAGTCACTCAGTTATATCAAACCACGATAAAAATAATGCAGCAGTTCAAGAAGAAGGCCACCATCACCTTATCAGGGCAACTGGGGATGAGCAATAAGTGCCGGCCTTGCCACCAATGCCCACATCCGGAGAATGAATTTTAAAATTTGGAGACCCATAAAGGATGCCTGAGCATCAGATTTATTTACATTTCTGAACTGAGCTCGGGAATTGGCTACTGCTCCTGTCAGCTTAGAGGTACTTCTGTCAGTTCAGAGGTACTTCTGTCAGTTCAGCGGTACTTCTGTCAGCTCAGAGGTACTTCTGTCAGCTCAGAGGTACTTCTGTCAGTTCAGAGGTACTTCTGTCAGTTCAGGGGTACTTCTGTCAGTTCAGAGGTACGTCTGTCAGTTCAGGGGTACTTCTGTCAGTTCAGGGGTACTTCTGTCAGTTCAGGGGTACTTCTGTCAGTTCAGAGGTACTTCTGTCAGTTCAGGGGTACTTCTGTCAGTTCAGGGGTACTTCTGTCAGTTCAGGGGTACTTCGGTCAGTTCAGAAGTACTTCTGTCAGTTCAGAGGCACTTCTGTCAGTTCAGAGGTACTTCTTTCGTTCAGGGGTACTTCTGTTAGTTATGGGGTACTTCTGTCAGTTCAGGGGTAATTCTGTGGTACTTCTGTCAGTTCAGGTACTTCTGTTAGTTCAGAAGTTCTTCTGTCAGTTCAGGGTACTTCTGTCAGTTCAGGTACTTCTGTCAGTTCAGAGGTACTTCTGTCAGTTCAGAGGTAAGTCTGTAAGTTCAGAGGTACTTCTGTCAGTTCAGAGGTACTTCTGTCAGTTCAGAGGTACTTCTGTCAGTTCAGAGGTACTTCTGTCAGTTCAGAGGTACTTCTGTTAGTTCAGGTACTTCTGTTAGTTCAGTGGTGCTTCTGTCAGTTCAGAGGTACTTCTGTCAGTTCAGAGGTACTTCTGTCAGTTCAGAGGTACTTCTGTTAGTTCAATGCTACTTCTGTCAGTTGTTCAAAGGTACTTCTGTCAGTTCAGGGGTACTTCTGTTAGTTCAGGGGTAATTCTGTCAGTTCAGAGGTACTTCTGTCAGTTCAGAGGTACTTCTGTCAGTTCAGAGGTACTTCTGTTAGTTCAATGCTACTTCTGTCAGTTGTTCAAAGGTACTTCTGTCAGTTCAGGGGTACTTCTGTTAGTTCAGGGGTAATTCTGTCAGTTCAGGTACTTCTGTCAGTTCAGAGGTACTTCTGTCAGTTCAGGGGTACTTCTGTTAGTTCAGGGGTAATTCTGTCAGTTCAGGGGTACTTCTGTCAGTTCAGGTACTTCTGTTAGTTCAAAGGTACTTCTGTTAGTTCAGGGGTACTTCTGTTAGTTCAGAAGTACTTCTGTTAGTTCAGAGGTACTTCTGTTAGTTCAGAGGTACTTCTGTTAGTTCAGAGGTACTTCTCTCAGTTCAGAGGCACTTCTGTCAGTTCAGAGGTACTTCTGTTAGATCAGAGGTACTTCTGTCAGTTCAGAGGTACTTCTGTCAGTTCAGAGGTACTTCTGTCAGTTCAGAGGTACTTCTGTCAGTTCAGGGTACTTCTGTTAGTTCAGAGGTGCTTCTGTCAGTTCAATCAGTTCAGAGGTACTTCTGTCAGTTCAGAGGTACTTCTGTCAGTTCAGAGGTACTTCTGTCAGTTCAGGGGTACTTCTGTCAGTTCAGGGGTAATTCTGTCAGTTCAGAGGTACTTCTGTCAGTTCAGAGGTACTTCTGTCAGTTCAGAGGTACTTCTGTTAGTTCAGAGGTACTTCTGTTAGTTCAGAGGTACTTCTGTTAGTTCAGGGGTACTTCTGTTAGTTCAGGGGTACTTCTGTCAGTTCAGGGGTACTTCTGTCAGTTCAGGGGTACTTCTGTCAGTTCAGAGGTACTACTGTCAGTTCAGAGGTACTTCTGTCAGTTCAATGGTAATTCTGTCAGTTCAGGGATACTTCTGTCAGTTCAGGGTACTTCTGTTAGTTCAGTGGTGCTTCTGTCAGTTCAATGGTAATTCTGTCAGTTCAGGGGTAATTCTGTCAGTTCAGGGATACTACTGTCAGTTCAGAGGTACTTCTGTCAGTTCAAAGGTAGTTCTGTCAGTTCAGGGGTACTTCCGTTAGTTCAGGGGTAATTCTGTCAGTTCAGAGGTACTTCTGTCAGTTCAATGGTACTTCTGTCAGTTCAGGGTTCTTCTGTCAGTTGTTCAAAGGTACTTCTGTCAGTTCAGAGGTACTTCTGTCAGTTCAGGGCACTTCTGTTAGTTCAAAGGTACTTCTGTTAGTTCAGGGGTACTTCTGTTAGTTCAGGGGTACTTCTGTTAGTTCAGAGGTACTTCTGTCAGTTCAGGGTACTTCTGTCAATTCAAAGCTACTTCTGTCAATTCAGAGGTACTTCTGTCAGTTCAGGGATACTTCTGTTAGTTCAGGGGTAATTCTGTCAGTTCAGAGGTACTTCTGTCAGTTCAGAGGTACTTCTTTCAGTTCAGGGTACTTCAAAGGTACTTCTGTCAGTTCAGAGGTACTTCTGTTAGTTCAGAGGTACTACTGTTAGTTCAGAGGTACTACTGTCTTCTGTCAGTTCAGAGGTACTTCTGTCAGCTCAGAGGTACTTCTGTCAGCTCAGAGGTACTTCTGTCAGTTCAGAAGCACTTCTGTCAGTTCAGAAGCACTTCTGTCAGTTCAGAGGCACTTCTGTCAGTTCAGAGTCTTTCTGTCAGTTCAGGGGTACTTCTGTTAGTTCAGATAGTTCAGAGGCACTTCTGTTAGTTCAGGTACTTCTGTCAGTTCAGAGGCACTTCTGTCAGTTCAGAGGTACTTCTTATCAGTTCAGGTACTTCTATCAGTTCAGGTACTTCTATCAGTTCAGAGGTACTTCTGTCAGTTCAGAGGTTCTTCTGTCAGTTCAGGGTACTTCTGTCAGTTCAATGGTACTTCTGTCAGTTCAATGGTACTTCTGTCAGTTCATAGGTACTTCTGTTAGTTCAGGGTACTTCTGTTAGTTCAATGGTACTTCTGTCAGTTCAGAGGTACTTCTATCAGTTCAGAGGTACTTCTGTCAGTTCAATGGTACTTCTGTCAGTTCAGGGGTACTTCTGTTAGTTCAATGGTACTTCTGTCAGTTCAGAGGTACTTCTGTTAGTTCAGGGTACTTCTGTCAGTTCAATGGTACTTCTGTCAGTTCAGGGGTACTTCTGTTAGTTCAATGGTACTTCTGTCAGTTCAGGGGTACTTCTGTCAGTTCAGAGGTACTTTCTGTTAGTTCAGAGGTATCTGTCAGTTCAAAGGTACTTCTGACAGTTCAAAGGTACTTCTGTCAGTTCAGAGTTACTTCTGTCAGTTCAGAGGGACTTCTGTCAGTTCAGAGGTACTTCTGTCAGTTCAGAGGTAATTCTGATAGTTCAGAGGTACTTCTGTCAGTTCAGAGGTACTTCTGTCAGTTCAGAGGTACTTCTGTTAGTTCAGAGGTACTTCTGTCAGTTCAGAGGCACTTCTGTCAGTTCAGGGGTACTTCTGTCAATTCAGAGGCACTTCTGTCAGTTCAGAGGTACTTCTGTCAGTTCAGAGGTACTTCTTTCAGTTCAGGGTACTTCAAAGGTACTTCTGTCAGTTCAGAGGTACTTCTGTTAGTTCAGAGGTACTTCTGTCAGCTCAGAGGTACTTCTGTCAGCTCAGAGGTACTTCTGTCAGTTCAGAGGTACTTCTGTCAGCTCAGAGGTACTTCTGTCAGCTCAGAGGTACTTCTGTCAGTTCGGAGGTACTTCTGTCAGTTCAGAGGTACTTCTGTCAGTTCAGAGGTACTTCTGTCAGTTCAGAAGCACTTCTGTCAGTTCAGAAGCACTTCTGTCAGTTCAGAGGCACTTCTGTCAGTTCAGAGTCTTTCTGTCAGTTCAGGGGTACTTCTGTTAGTTCAGATAGTTCAGAGGCACTTCTGTTAGTTCAGGTACTTCTGTCAGTTCAGAGGCACTTCTGTCAGTTCAGAGGTACTTCTTATCAGTTCAGGTACTTCTATCAGTTCAGAGGTACTTCTGTCAGTTCAGAGGTTCTTCTGTCAGTTCAGGGTACTTCTGTCAGTTCAATGGTACTTCTGTCAGTTCAATGGTACTTCTGTCAGTTCATAGGTACTTCTGTTAGTTCAGGGTACTTCTGTTAGTTCAATGGTACTTCTGTCAGTTCAGAGGTACTTCTATCAGTTCAGAGGTACTTCTGTCAGTTCAATGGTACTTCTGTCAGTTCAGGGGTACTTCTGTTAGTTCAATGGTACTTCTGTCAGTTCAGAGGTACTTCTGTTAGTTCAGGGTACTTCTGTCAGTTCAATGGTACTTCTGTCAGTTCAGGGGTACTTCTGTCAGTTCAGAGGTACTTTCTGTTAGTTCAGAGGTATCTGTCAGTTCAAAGGTACTTCTGACAGTTCAAAGGTACTTCTGTCAGTTCAGAGTTACTTCTGTCAGTTCAGAGGGACTTCTGTCAGTTCAGAGGTACTTCTGTCAGTTCAGAGGTACTTCTGATAGTTCAGAGGTACTTCTGTCAGTTCAGAGGTACTTCTGTCAGTTCAGAGGTACTTCTGTTAGTTCAGAGGTACTTCTGTCAGTTCAGAGGCACTTCTGTCAGTTCAGGGGTACTTCTGTCAGTTCAGAGGCACTTCTGTCAGTTCAGAGGTACTTCTGTCAGTTCAGAGGTACTTCTGTCAGTTCAGAGGTACTTCTGCCAGTTCAGAGGTACTTCTGTCAGTTCAGCGATACTTCTGTTAGTTCAATGTTACTTCTGTCAGTTCAGAGGTACTTCTGTCAGTTCAGAGGTACTTCTGTTAGTTCAGAGGTACTTCTGTCAGTTGATAGGTACTTCTGTCAGTTCATAGGTACTTCTGTTAGTTCAGAGGTACTTCTGTCAGTTCATAGGTACTTCTGTTAGTTCAGATATACTTCTGTCAGTTCAGAGGTACTTCTGTCAGTTCAGAGTCTTTCTGTTAGTTCAGAGGTACTTCTTTCAGTTCAGAGTCTTTCTCTCTGTTCAGAGGTACTTCGATCAGTTCAGAGGTATTTCTGTCAGTTCAGAAGTACTTCTGTCAGTTCAGAGGTAAGTCTGTCAGTTCAGAGGTACTTCTGTCAGTTCAGAGGTAAGTCTGTCAGTTCAGAGGTACTTCTGTCAGTTCAGAGGTACTTCTGTCAGTTCAATGTTACTTCTGTCAGTTCAGAGGTACTTTTGTCAGTTCAGAGGTACTTCTGTTAGTTCAGAGGTACTTCTGTCAGTTGATAGGTACTTCTGTCAGTTCAGAGGTACTTCTGTCAGTTCATCGGTACTTCTGTTAGTTCAGATATACTTCTGTCAGTTCAGAGGCGCTTCTGTCAGTTCAGAGCTACTTCTGTTAGTTCAGAGGCACTTCTGTTAGTTCAGGGGTACTTTTGTCAGTTCATCGGTACTTCTGTTAGTTCAGATATACTTCTGTTAGTTCAGAGGCACTTCTGTTAGTTCAGGGGTACTTTTGTCAGTTCAGGTGTACTTCTGTCATTTCAGAGGTACTTCTGCCAGTTCAGGTACTTCTGTCAGTTCAGAGTACTTTTGTCAGTTCAGAGTACTTTTGTCAGTTCAGAGGTACTTCTGTCAGGTACTTCTGTCAGTTCAGAGTACATCTGTCAGTTCAGAGGTACTTCTAGTTAGTTCAGAGGTACTTCTGTCACTTCAGGGGTCTTCTGTTAGTTCAATGGTACTTCTGTCAGTTCAGAGGTACTTCTGTCAGTTCAGAGGTACTTCTGTCAGTTCAGGGTACTTCTGTCAGTTCAGGGGTACTTCTGTCAGTTCAGGGGTACTTCTGTTAGTTCAATGGCACTTCTGTCAGTTCAGAGGTACTTCTGTTAGTTCAGAGGTACTACTGTCAGTTCAGAGGTACTTCTGTTAGTTCAGAGGTACTTCTTTCGGTTCAGAGGTACTTCAGTCAGTTCAGAGTCTTTCTGTCAGTTCAAAGGTACTTCTGACAGTTCAAAGGTACTTCTGTCAGTTCAGAGTTACTTCTGTCAGTTCAGAGGGACTTCTGTCAGTTCAGAGGTACTTCTGATAGTTCAGAGGTACTTCTGTCAGTTCAGAGGTACTTCTGTCAGTTCAGAGGTACTTCTGTTAGTTCAGATAAAGTCTGTCAGTTCAGAAGTACTTCTGTCAGTTCAGAGGTAAGTCTGTCAGTTCAGAGGTACTTCTGTCAGTTCAGAGGTAAGTCTGTCAGTTCAGGGGTACTTCTGTCAATTCAGAGGCACTTCTGTCAGTTCAGAGGTACTTCTGTCAGTTCAGAGGTACTTCTGTCAGTTCAGAGGTACTTCTGCCAGTTCAGAGGTACTTCTGTCAGTCACTTCTGTCAGTTGATAGGTACTTCTGTCAGTTCATAGGTACTTCTGTTAGTTCATAGGTACTTCTGTTAGTTCAGAGGTACATCTGTCAGTTCATAGGTACTTCTGTTAGTTCAGATATACTTCTGTTAGTTCAGAGGTACTTCTGTCAGTTCAGAGTCTTTCTGTTAGTTCAGAGGTACTTCTTTCAGTTCAGAGTCTTTCTGTCTGTTCAGAGATACTTCTGTCAGTTCAGAGGTAAGTCTGTCAGTTCAGAGGTACTTCTGTCAGTTCAGAGGTAAGTCTGTCAGTTCAGAGGTACTTCTGTCAGTTCAGAGGTACTTCTGTCAGTTCAGAGGTACTTCTGTCAGTTCAGAGGTACTTCTGTCAGTTCAGAGGTACTTCTGTCAGTTCAGAGGTACATCTGTCAGTTCAGAGGTACTTCTGTCAGTTCAGAGGTACTTCTGTCAGTTCAATGGTACTTCTGTCAGTTCAGGGTTCTTCTGTCAGTTGTTCAAAGGTACTTCTGTCAGTTCAGGGGTACTTCTGTTAGTTCAGGGGTAATTCTGTCAGTTCAGAGTACTTTTGTCAGTTCAGAGGTACTTCTGTCAGTTCAGAGGTACTTCTGTCAGTTCAGAGGTACTTCTGTTAGTTCAGAGGTACTTCTGTCAGTTCAGAGGTACTTCTGTCAGTTCAGAGTCTTTCTGTCAGTTCAGAGGTACTTCTGTCAGTTCAGAGGTACTTCTGTCAGTTCAGAGGTACTTCTGTCAGTTCAGAGGTACTTCTGTCAGTTCAGAGGTACTTCTGTCAGTTCAGAGGTACTTCTGTCAGTTCAGAGGTACTTCTGTAGTTCAGAGGTACTTCTGTCAGTTCAGAGGTACTTCTGTCAGTTCAGAGGTACTTCTGTTAGTTCAGAGGTACTTCTGTCAGTTCAGAGGTACTTCTGTCAGTTCAGAGGTACTTCTGTCAGTTCAGAGGTAATTCTGTCAGTTCAGAGGTACTTCTGTCAGTTCAGAGGTACTTCTGTCAGTTCAGAGGTACTTCTGTCAGTTCAGAGGTACTTCTGTCAGTTCAGAGGTACTTCTGTCAGTTCAGGGGTACTTCTGTCAGTTCAGAGGTACTTCTGTCAGTTCAGAGGTACTTCTGTCAGTTCAGAGGTACTTCTGTCAGTTCAGGTACTTCTGTCAGTTCAGAGGTACTTCTGTCAGTTCAGAGGTACTTCTGTTAGTTCAGAGGTACTTCTGTCAGTTCAGAGGTACTTCTGTCAGTTCAGAGGTACTTCTGTTAGTTCAGAGGTACTTCTGTTAGTTCAGAGGTACTTCTGTCAGTTCAGAGTCTTTCTGTTAGTTCAGAGGTACTTCTTTCAGTTCAGAGTCTTTCTGTCTGTTCAGAGGTACTTCTGTCAGTTCAGAGGTATTTCTGTCAGTTCAGAAGTACTTCTGTCAGTTCAGAGGTAAGTCTGTCAGTTCAGAGGTACTTCTGTCAGTTCAGAGGTAAGTCTGTCAGTTCAGAGGTACTTCTGTCAGTTCAGAGGTACTTCTGTCAGTTCAGAGGTACTTCTGTCAGTTCAGACGTACTTCTGCAAGTTCAGAGGTACTTCTGTCAGTTCAGGGATACTTCTGTTAGTTCAATGTTACTTCTGTCAGTTCAGAGGTACTTCTGTCAGTTCAGAGGTACTTCTGTTAGTTCAGAGGTACTTCTGTCAGTTGATAGGTACTTCTGTCAGTTCATAGGTACTTCTGTTAGTTCAGAGGTACTTCTGTCAGTCCATAGGTACTTCTGTTAGTTCAGATATACTTCTGTCAGTTCAGAGGCACTTCTGTCAGTTCAGAGCTACTTCTGTTAGTTCAGAGGGACTTCTGTTAGTTCAGGGGTACTTCTGTCAGTTCAGGTGTACTTCTGTCAGTTCAGAGGTACTTCTGCCAGTTCAGGTACTTCTGTCAGTTCAGAGTACTTTTGTCAGTTCAGAGGTACTTCTGTCAGTTCAGAGGTACTTCTGTTAGTTCAGACAGTTCAGGGTACTTCTGTCAGTTCAGGGGTATTTCTGTTAGTTCAATGGCACTTCTGTCAGTTCAGAGGTACTTCTGTTAGTTCAGAGGTACTACTGTTAGTTCAGAGGTACTTCTGTCAGTTCAGTGGTACATCTGTCAGTTCAGAGGTACTTCTGTCGGTTCAGAGGTTCTTCAGTCAGTTCAGAGTCTTTCTGTCAGTTCAAAGGTACTTCTGACAGTTCAGAGGTACTTCTGTCAGTTCAGGGTACTTCTGCTAGTTCAGGGGTACTTCTGTCAGTTCAAAGGTACTTCTTTCAGTTCAGAGTTACTTCTGTCAGTTCAGAGGGACTTCTGTCAGTTCAAAGGTACTTCTGTCAGTTCAGAGGTACTTCTGATAGTTCAGAGGTACTTCTGTCAGTCCATAGGTACTTCTGTTAGTTCAGATATACTTCTGTCAGTTCAGAGGCACTTCTGTCAGTTCAGAGCTACTTCTGTTAGTTCAGAGGGACTTCTGTTAGTTCAGGGGTACTTCTGTCAGTTCAGGTGTACTTCTGTCAGTTCAGAGGTACTTCTGCCAGTTCAGGTACTTCTGTCAGTTCAGAGGTACTTCTGTTAGTTCAGACAGTTCAGGGTACTTCTGTCAGTTCAGGGGTATTTCTGTTAGTTCAATGGCACTTCTGTCAGTTCAGAGGTACTTCTGTTAGTTCAGAGGTACTACTGTTAGTTGAGAGGTACTTCTGTCAGTTCAGTGGTACATCTGTCAGTTCAGAGGTACTTCTGTCGGTTCAGAGGTTCTTCAGTCAGTTCAGAGTCTTTCTGTCAGTTCAAAGGTACTTCTGACAGTTCAGAGGTACTTCTGTCAGTTCAGGGTACTTCTGCTAGTTCAGGGGTACTTCTGTCAGTTCAAAAGTACTTCTTTCAGTTCAGAGTTACTTCTGTCAGTTCAGAGGGACTTCTGTCAGTTCAGAGGTACTTCTGATAGTTCAGAGGTACTTCTGTCAGTTCAGAGGTACTTCTGTTAGTTCAGAGGTACTTCTGTCAGTTCAGAGGTACTTCTGTTAGTTCAGAGGTACTTCTTTCAGTACAGAGCTACTTCTGTTAGTTCAGGGGTACTTCTGTCAGTTCAGAGGTCTTTCTGTCAGTTGAGAGGTACTTCTGTTAGTTCAATGGTACTTCTGTCAGTTCAGATAGTTCAGAGGTACTTCTGTCAGTTCAGGTTACTTCTGTCAGTTCAGAGGTACTTCTTTCAGTTCAGAGGTATATCTGTCAGTTCAGAGGCACTTCTGTCAGTTCAGATGCACTTCTGTCAGTTCAGAGGTACTTCTGTCAGTTCAGAGGTATATCTGTCAGTTCAGAGGTACTTCTGTCAGTTCAGAGGCACTTCTGTCAGTTCAGAGGTACTTCTGTTAGTTCAGGTACTTCTATCAGTTCAGAGGTACTTCTGTCAGTTCAATGGTACTTCTGTCAGTGCAGGGGTACTTCTGTTAGTTCAATGGTAGTTCTGTCAGTTCAGAGGTACTTCTGTCAGTTCAGGGATACTTCTGTTAGTTCAATGTTACTTCTGTCAGTTCAGAGGTACTTCTGTCAGTTCAGAGGTACTTCTGTTAGTTCAGAGGCACTTCTGTTAGTTCAGGGGTACTTCTGTTAGTTCAGAGGTACTTCTGTCAGTTCAGAGGTACTTCTGTTAGTTCAGAGGTACTTCTGTCAGTTCAGGGGTCTTCTGTTAGTTCAATGGTACTTCTGTCAGTTCAGTGGTACATCTGTCAGTTCAGGGTACTTCTGTCAGTTCAGGGGTATTTCTGTTAGTTCAATGGCACTTCTGTCAGTTCAGAGGTACTTCTGTTAGTTCAGAGGTACTACTGTTAGTTCAGAGGTACTTCTGTTGGTTCAGAGGTACTTCAGTCAGTTCAGAGTCTTTCTGTCAGTTCAAAGGTACTTCTGACAGTTCAGAGGTACTTCTGTCAGTTCAGGGTACTTCTGCTAGTTCAGGGGTACTTCTGTCAGTTCAAAGGTACTTCTGTCAGTTCAAGTTCAGAGGTAATTCTGTCAGTTCAGAGGTAATTCTGTCAGTTCAGAGGTACTTCTGTCTTACTTCTGTCAGTTCAGAGGTACTTCTGTCAGTTCAGAGGTACTTCTGTCAGTTCAGAGGTACTTCTGTCAGTTCAGAGGTACTTCTGTCAGTTCAGAGGTACTTCTGTCAGTTCAGACGTACTTCTGCAAGTTCAGAGGTACTTCTGTCAGTTCAGGGATACTTCTGTTAGTTCAATGTTACTTCTGTCAGTTCAGAGGTACTTCTGTCAGTTCAGAGGTACTTCTGTTAGTTCAGAGGTACTTCTGTCAGTTGATAGGTACTTCTGTCAGTTCATAGGTACTTCTGTTAGTTCAGAGGTACTTCTGTCAGTCCATAGGTACTTCTGTTAGTTCAGATATACTTCTGTCAGTTCAGAGGCACTTCTGTCAGTTCAGAGCTACTTCTGTTAGTTCAGAGGGACTTCTGTTAGTTCAGGGGTACTTCTGTCAGTTCAGGTGTACTTCTGTCAGTTCAGAGGTACTTCTGCCAGTTCAGGTACTTCTGTCAGTTCAGAGTACTTTTGTCAGTTCAGAGGTACTTCTGTCAGTTCAGAGGTACTTCTGTTAGTTCAGACAGTTCAGGGTACTTCTGTCAGTTCAGGGGTATTTCTGTTAGTTCAATGGCACTTCTGTTAGTTCAGAGGTACTACTGTTAGTTGAGAGGTACTTCTGTCAGTTCAGTGGTACATCTGTCAGTTCAGAGGTACTTCTGTCGGTTCAGAGGTTCTTCAGTCAGTTCAGAGTCTTTCTGTCAGAAGGGTACTTCTGTCAGTTCAGGGGTATTTCTGTTAGTTCAATGGCACTTCTGTCAGTTCAGAGGTACTTCTGTTAGTTCAGAGGTACTACTGTTAGTTCAGAGGTACTTCTGTTGGTTCAGAGGTACTTCAGTCAGTTCAGAGTCTTTCTTCTGTCAGTTCAGAGGTACTTCTGTCAGTTCAGAGGTACTTCTGTCAGTTCAGAGGGACTTCTGTCAGTTCAGAGGTACTTCTGTCAGTTCAGAGGTACTTCTGATAGTTCAGAGGTACTTCTGTCAGTTCAGAGGTACTTCTGTCAGTTCAGAGGTACTTCTGTTAGTTCAGAGGTACTTCTGTCAGTTCAGAGGCACTTCTGTCAGTTCAGGGGTACTTCTGTCAATTCAGAGGCACTTCTGTCAGTTCAGGTGTACTTCTGTCAGTTCAGAGGTACTTCTGCCAGTTCAGAGGTACTTCTGTCAGTTCAGCGATACTTCTGTTAGTTCAATGTTACTTCTGTCAGTTCAGAGGTACTTCTGTCAGTTCAGAGGTACTTCTGTTAGTTCAGAGGTACTTCTGTCAGTTGATAGGTACTTCTGTCAGTTCATAGGTACTTCTGTTAGTTCAGAGGTACTTCTGTCAGTTCATAGGTACTTCTGTTAGTTCAGATATACTTCTGTCAGTTCAGAGGTACTTCTGTCAGTTCAGAGTCTTTCTGTTAGTTCAGAGGTACTTCTTTCAGTTCAGAGGTACTTCTGTCTTACTTCTGTCAGTTCAGAGGTACTTCTGTCAGTTCAGAGGTACTTCTGTCAGTTCAGAGGTACTTCTGTCAGTTCAGAGGTACTTCTGTCAGTTCAGAGGTACTTCTGTCAGTTCAGAGGTACTTCTGTCAGTTCAGACGTACTTCTGCAAGTTCAGAGGTACTTCTGTCAGTTCAGGGATACTTCTGTTAGTTCAATGTTACTTCTGTCAGTTCAGAGGTACTTCTGTCAGTTCAGAGGTACTTCTGTCAGTTCAGAGGTACTTCTGTTAGTTCAGAGGTACTTCTGTCAGTTGATAGGTACTTCTGTCAGTTCATAGGTACTTCTGTTAGTTCAGAGGTACTTCTGTCATTCCATAGGTACTTCTGTTAGTTCAGATATACTTCTGTCAGTTCAGAGGCACTTCTGTCAGTTCAGAGCTACTTCTGTTAGTTCAGAGGGACTTCTGTTAGTTCAGGGGTACTTCTGTCAGTTCAGGTGTACTTCTGTCAGTTCAGAGGTACTTCTGCCAGTTCAGGTACTTCTGTCAGTTCAGAGTACTTTTGTCAGTTCAGAGGTACTTCTGTCAGTTCAGAGGTACTTCAATGTTACTTCTGTCAGTTCAGAGGTACTTCTGTCAGTTCAGAGGTACTTCTGTTAGTTCAGAGGTACTTCTGTCAGTTCAGAGGTACTTCTGTCAGTTGATAGGTACTTCTGTCAGTTCATAGGTACTTCTGTTAGTTCAGAGGTACTTCTGTCAGTCCATAGGTACTTCTGTTAGTTCAGATATACTTCTGTCAGTTCAGAGGCACTTCTGTCAGTTCAGAGCTACTTCTGTTAGTTCAGAGGGACTTCTGTTAGTTCAGGGGTACTTCTGTCAGTTCAGGTGTACTTCTGTCAGTTCAGAGGTACTTCTGCCAGTTCAGGTACTTCTGTCAGTTCAGAGTACTTTTGTCAGTTCAGAGGTACTTCTGTCAGTTCAGAGGTACTTCTGTTAGTTCAGACAGTTCAGGGTACTTCTGTCAGTTCAGGGGTATTTCTGTCAGTTCAATGGCACTTCTGTCAGTTCAGAGGTACTTCTGTTAGTTCAGAGGTACTACTGTTAGTTGAGAGTTACTTCTGTCAGTTCAGAGGGACTTCTGTCAGTTCAAAGGTACTTCTGTCAGTTCAGAGGTACTTCTGATAGTTCAGAGGTACTTCTGTCAGTTCAGAGGTACTTCTGTTAGTTCAGAGGTACTTCTGTCAGTTCAGAGGTACTTCTGTTAGTTCAGAGGTACTTCTTTCAGTACAGAGCTACTTCTGTTAGTTCAGGGGTACTTCTGTCAGTTCAGAGGTCTTTCTGTCAGTTGAGAGGTACTTCTGTTAGTTCAATGGTACTTCTGTCAGTTCAGATAGTTCAGAGGTACTTCTGTCAGTTCAGGTTACTTCTGTCAGTTCAGAGGTACTTCTGTCAGTTCAGAGGGATATCTGTCAGTTCAGAGGCACTTCTGTCAGTTCAGAGGTACTTCTGTCAGTTCAGGTTACTTCTGTCAGTTCAGAGGTACTTCTGTCAGTTCAGAGGTATATCTGTCAGTTCAGAGGCACTTCTGTCAGTTCAGAGGTACTTCTGTCAGTTCAGAGGCACTTCTGTCAGTTCAGAGGTACTTCTGTTAGTTCAGAGGTACTACTGTTAGTTCAGAGGTACTACTGTTAGTTCAGAGGTACTTCTGTTGGTTCAGAGGTACTTCTGTCAGTTCAGAGTCTTTCTGTCAGTTCAAAGGTACTTCTGACAGTTCAGAGGTACTTCTGACAGTTCAGAGGTACTTCTGTCAGTTCAGGGTACTTCTGCTAGTTCAGGGGTACTTCTGTCAGTTCAAAGGTACTTCTGTCAGTTCAGAGTTACTTTTAGTTCAGAGGTACTTCTGTTAGTTCAGAGGTACTTCTGTCAGTTCAGAGTCTTTCTGTCAGTTCAGAGGTACTTCTGTTAGTTCAGAGGTACTTCTGTCAGTTCAGGGGTACTTCTGTCAGTTCAGAGGCACTTCTGTCAGTTCAGGGGTACTTCTGTTAGTTCAATGGTACTTCTGTCAGTTCAGAGGTATATCTGTCAGTTCAGAGGCACTTCTGTCAGTTCAGGGGTACTTCTGTTAGTTCAGAGGTACTTCTGTCAGTTCAGAGTCTTTCTGTCAGTTCAGAGTCTTTCTGTCAGTTCAGAGGTACTTCTGTTATTTCAGAGGTACTTCTGTCAGTTCAGGGGTACTTCTGTTAGTTTAATGGTACTTCTGTCAGTTCAGAGGTACTTCTGTCAGTTCAGTGTCTTTCTGTCAGTTCAGAGGTAATTCTGTCAGTTCAGAGGTAATTCTGTCAGTTCTGAGGTACTTCTGTCTTACTTCTGTCAGTTCAGAGGTACTTCTGTCAGTTCAGAGGTACTTCTGTCAGTTCAGAGGTACTTTGTCAGTTCTGTCAGTTCAGAGGTACTTCTGTCAGTTCAGAGGTACTTCAGTCAGTTCAGAGGTACTTCTGTCAGTTCAGAGGTACTTCTGTCAGTTCAGGTACTTCTGTCAGTTCAGAGGAAGTTCAATGGTACTTCTGTCAGTTCAGAGGTACTTCTTGTCAGTTCAATGGTACTTCTGTCAGTTCAAGGTACTTCTGTCAGTTCAGAGGTACTTCTGTCAGTTCAGAGGTACTTCTGTCAGTTCAATGGTACTTCTGTCAGTTCAGAGGTACTTCTGTCAGTTCAGTGGTACTTCTGTCAGTTCAGAGGTACTTCTGTCAGTTCAGGGTACTTCTGTCAGTTCAAGGTACTTCTGTCATAGTTCAGAGGTACTTCTGTCAGTTCAGAGTCTTTCTGTTAGTTCAGAGGTACTTCTGTCAGTTCAGGGGTACTTCTGTCAGTTCAGAGGTACTTCTGTTAGTTCAGGGGTACTTCTGTCAGTTCAGAGGTACTTCTGTTAGTTCAGAGTCTTTCTGTCAGTTCAGAGTCTTTCTGTCAGTTCAGAGGTACTTCTGTCAGTTCAGAGGTACTTCTGTTAGTTCAGAGTCTTTCTGTCAGTTCAGAGTCTTTCTGTTAGATCAGAGGTACTTCTGTTAGTTCAGAGGTACTTCTGTCAGTTCAGGGGTACTTCTGTCAGTTCAGAGGTACTTCTGTTAGTTCAGAGGTACTTCTGTTAGTTCAGAGGTACTTCTTTCAGTACAGAGCTACTTCTGTTAGTTCAGGGGTACTTCTGTCAGTTCAGAGGTCTTTCTGTCAGTTGAGAGGTACTTCTGTTAGTTCAATGGTACTTCTGTCAGTTCAGATAGTTCAGAGGTACTTCTGTCAGTTCAGGTTACTTCTGTCAGTTCAGAGGTACTTCTGTCAGTTCAGAGGTATATCTGTCAGTTCAGAGGCACTTCTGTCAGTTCAGATGCACTTCTGTCAGTTCAGAGGTACTTCTGTCAGTTCAGAGGTATATCTGTCAGTTCAGAGGTACTTCTGTCAGTTCAGAGGCACTTCTGTCAGTTCAGAGGTACTTCTGTTAGTTCAGGTACTTCTGTCAGTTCAGAGGTACTTCTGTCAGTTCAATGGTACTTCTGTCAGTGCAGGGGTACTTCTGTTAGTTCAATGGTAGTTCTGTCAGTTCAGAGGCACTTCTGTCAGTTCAGGGGTACTTCTGCTAGTTCAGAGGTACTTCTGTCAGTTCAGGGATACTTCTGTTAGTTCAATGTTACTTCTGTCAGTTCAGAGGTACTTCTGTCAGTTCAGAGGTACTTCTGTCAGTTCAGAGGTACTTCTGTTAGTTCAGAGGCACTTCTGTTAGTTCAGGGGTACTTCTGTTAGTTCAGAGGTACTTCTGTCAGTTCAGAGGTACTTCTGTCAGTTCAGAGGTACTTCTGTCAGTTGATAGGTACTTCTGTCAGTTCATAGGTACTTCTGTTAGTTCAGAGGTACTTCTGTCAGTCCATAGGTACTTCTGTTAGTTCAGATATACTTCTGTCAGTTCAGAGGCACTTCTGTCAGTTCAGAGCTACTTCTGTTAGTTCAGAGGGACTTCTGTTAGTTCAGGGGTACTTCTGTCAGTTCAGGTGTACTTCTGTCAGTTCAGAGGTACTTCTGCCAGTTCAGGTACTTCTGTCAGTTCAGAGTACTTTTGTCAGTTCAGAGGTACTTCTGTCAGTTCAGAGGTACTTCTGTTAGTTCAGACAGTTCAGGGTACTTCTGTCAGTTCAGGGGTATTTCTGTCAGTTCAATGGCACTTCTGTCAGTTCAGAGGTACTTCTGTTAGTTCAGAGGTACTACTGTTAGTTGAGAGGTACTTCTGTCAGTTGAGAGGTACTTCTGTCAGTTCAGAGGTACTTCTGTCGGTTCAGAGGTTCTTCAGTCAGTTCAGAGTCTTTCTGTCAGTTCAAAGGTACTTCTGACAGTTCAGAGGTACTTCTGTCAGTTCAGGGTACTTCTGCTAGTTCAGGGGTACTTCTGTCAGTTCAAAGGTACTTCTGTCAGTTCAAAGGTACTTCTTTCAGTTCAGAGTTACTTCTGTCAGTTCAGAGGGACTTCTGTCAGTTCAAAGGTACTTCTGTCAGTTCAGAGGTACTTCTGATAGTTCAGAGGTACTTCTGTCAGTTCAGAGGTACTTCTGTTAGTTCAGAGGTACTTCTGTCAGTTCAGAGGTACTTCTGTTAGTTCAGAGGTACTTCTTTCAGTACAGAGCTACTTCTGTTAGTTCAGGGGTACTTCTGTCAGTTCAGAGGTCTTTCTGTCAGTTGAGAGGTACTTCTGTTAGTTCAATGGTACTTCTGTCAGTTCAGATAGTTCAGAGGTACTTCTGTCAGTTCAGGTTACTTCTGTCAGTTCAGAGGTACTTCTGTCAGTTCAGATGCACTTCTGTCAGTTCAGAGGTACTTCTGTCAGTTCAGAGGTACTTCTGTCAGTTCAGAGGTACTTCTGTCAGTTCAGAGGTACTTCTGTCAGTTCAGAGGTACTTCTGTCAGTTCAGAGGTATATCTGTCAGTTCAGAGGACTTCTGTCAGTTCAGAGGTACTCTGTCAGTTCAGAGCTACTTCTGTCAGTTCAGAGGTACTTCTGTTAGTTCAATGTTACTACTGTCAGTTCAGAGGTACTTCTGTCAGTTCAGAGGTACTTCTGTAGTTCAGAGGTACTTCTGTCAGTTCAGAGGTCTTCTGTCAGTTCAAAGGTACTTCTGACAGTTCAGAGGTACTTCTGACAGATTCAGAGGTACATCTGTCAGTTCAGGGTACTTCTGCTAGTTCAGGGGTATTCTGTAGATTCAATAGGATACTTCTGTCAGTTCAGAGTTACTTCTGTTAGTTCAGAGGTACTTCTGTTAGTTCAGAGGTACTTCTGTCAGTTCAGAGTCTTTCTGTCAGTTCAGAGGTACTTCTGTTAGTTCAGAGGTACTTCTGTCAGTTCAGGGGTACTTCTGTCAGTTCAGAGGCACTTCTGTCAGTTCAGGGGTACTTCTGTTAGTTCAATGGTACTTCTGTCAGTTCAGAGGTATATCTGTCAGTTCAGAGGCACTTCTGTCAGTTCAGGGGTACTTCTGTTAGTTCAGAGGTACTTCTGTCAGTTCAGAGTCTTTCTGTCAGTTCAGAGTCTTTCTGTCAGTTCAGAGGTACTTCTGTTATTTCAGAGGTACTTCTGTCAGTTCAGGGGTACTTCTGTTAGTTTAATGGTACTTCTGTCAGTTCAGAGGTACTTCTGTCAGTTCAGTGTCTTTCTGTCAGTTCAGAGGTAATTCTGTCAGTTCAGAGGTAATTCTGTCAGTTCAGAGGTACTTCTGTCTTACTTCTGTCAGTTCAGAGGTACTTCTGTCAGTTCAGAGGTACTTCTGTCAGTTCAGAGGTACTTCTGTCAGTTCTGTCAGTTCAGAGGTACTTCTGTCAGTTCAGAGGTACTTCAGTCAGTTCAGAGGTACTTCTGTCCGTTCAGAGGTACTTCTGTCAGTTCAGGTTACTTCTGTCAGTTCAGAGGTAAGTTCAATGGTACTTCTGTCAGTTCAGAGGTACTTCTGTCAGTTCAATGGTACTTCTGTCAGTTCAAGGTACTTCTGTCAGTTCAGAGGTACTTCTGTCAGTTCAGAGGTACTTCTGTCAGTTCAATGGTACTTCTGTCAGTTCAGAGGTACTTCTGTCAGTTCAATGGTACTTCTGTCAGTTCAGAGGTACTTCTGTTAGTTCAGGGTACTTCTGTCAGTTCAATGGTACTTCTGTCATAGTTCAGAGGTACTTCTGTCAGTTCAGAGTCTTTCTGTTAGTTCAGAGGTACTTCTGTCAGTTCAGGGGTACTTCTGTCAGTTCAGAGGTACTTCTGTTAGTTCAGGGGTACTTCTGTCAGTTCAGAGGTACTTCTGTCAGTTCAGAGGTACTTCTGTCAGTTCAGAGGTACTTCTGTCAGTTCAGAGGTACTTCTGTCAGTTCAGAGGTATTCTGTCAGTTCAGAGTCTTCTGTCAGTTCAGAGGTACTTCTGTAAGTTCAGAGGTACTTCTGTCAGTTCAGAGGTACTTCTTTCAGTTCAGGGTACTTCTGTCAGTTCAAGGTACTTCTGTCAGTTCAGAGGTACTTCTGTCAGTTCAGAGGTACTTCTGTCAGTTCAGAGGTACTTCTGTCAGTTCAGAGGTACTTCTGTTAGTTCAGAGGTACTTCTGTCAGTTCAGAGGTACTTCTTTCAGTTCAGAGGTACTTCTGTCAGTTCAGGGTACTTCTGTCAGTTCAGAGGTACTTCTGTCAGTTCAGAGGTACTTCTGTTAGTTCAGGGTATTTCTGTTAGTTCAGAGGTACTTCTGTCAGTTCAGAGGTACTTCTGTCAGTTCAAGGTACTTCTGTCAGTTCTGATAGTTCAGAGGTCTTCTGTCAGTTCAGAGGTACTTCTGTCAGTTCAGAGGCACTTCTGTCAGTTCAGATGTACTTCTGTCAGTTCAGAGGTACTTCTGTCAGTTCAGAGGTATATCTGTCAGTTCAGAGGTACTTCTGTCAGTTCAGAGGTACTTCTGTCAGTTCAGAGGTACTTCTGTTAGTTCAGGTACTTCTGTCAGTTCAGAGGTACTTCTGTCAGTTCAATGGTACTTCTGTCAGTTCAGAGGTACTTCTGTTAGTTCAATGGTACTTCTGTCAGTTCAGAGGTACTTCTGTCAGTTCAGGGGTACTTCTGTTAGTTCAGAGGTACTTCTGTCAGTTCAGGGTACTTCTGTTAGTTCAGAGGTACTTCTGTCAGTTCAGAGGTACTTCTGTCAGTTCAGAGGTACTTCTGTCAGTTCAGAGGTACTTCTGTTAGTTCAGAGGCACTTCTGTTAGTTCAGGGTACTTCTGTTAGTTCAGAGGTACTTCTGTCAGTTCAGAGGTACTTCTGTTAGTTCAGAGGTACTTCTGTCAGTTCAGGGGTCTTCTGTTAGTTCAATGGTACTTCTGTCAGTTCAGTGGTACATCTGTCAGTTCAGGGGTAATTCTGTTAGTTCAATGGCACTTCTGTCAGTTCAGAGGTACTTCTGTCAGTTCAGAGGTATATCTGTCAGTTCAGAGGCACTTCTGTCAGTTCAGAGGTACTTCTGTTAGTTCAGAGGTACTTCTGTCAGTTCAGGGGTACTTCTGTCAGTTCAGAGGCACTTCTGTCAGTTCAGGGGTACTTCTGTTATTTCAGAGGTACTTCTGTCAGTTCAGGGGTACTTCTGTTAGTTTAATGGTACTTCTGTCAGTTCAGAGGTACTTCTGTCAGTTCAGTGTCTTTCTGTCAGTTCAGAGGTAATTCTGTCAGTTCAGAGGTAATTCTGTCAGTTCAGAGGTACTTCTGTCTTACTTCTGTCAGTTCAGAGGTACTTCTGTCAGTTCAGAGGTACTTCTGTCAGTTCAGAGGTACTTCTGTCAGTTCTGTCAGTTCAGAGGTACTTCTGTCAGTTCAGAGGTACTTCTGTCAGTTCAGAGGTACTTCTGTCAGTTCAGAGGTACTTCTGTCAGTTCAGGGTACTTCTGTCAGTTCAGAGGTACTTCTGTCAGTTCAGAGGTACTTCTGTCAGTTCAGAGGTACTTCTGTCAGTTCAGAGGTACTTCTGTCAGTCGGTACTTCTGTCAGTTCAGAGGTACTTCTGTCAGTTCAATGGTACTTCTGTCAGTTCAGAGGTACTTCTGTCAGTTCAGAGGTACTTCTGTCAGTTCAGAGGTACTTCTGTCAGTTCAATGGTACTTCTGTCAGTTCAGAGGTACTTCTGTCAGTTCAATGGTACTTCTGTCAGTTCAGAGGTACTTCTGTTAGTTCAGGGTACTTCTGTCAGTTCAGAGGTACTTCTGTCAGTTCAGAGGTACTTCTGTCAGTTCAGAGTCTTTCTGTTAGTTCAGGGTACTTCTGTCAGTTCAGGGTACTTCTGTCAGTTCAGAGGTACTTCTGTTAGTTCAGGGGTACTTCTGTCAGTTCAGAGGTACTTCTGTTAGTTCAGAGGTCTTTCTGTCAGTTCAGAGTCACTTCTGTCAGTTCAGAGGTACTTCTGTCAGTTCAGAGGTACTTCTGTTAGTTCAGAGTCTTTCTGTCAGTTCAGAGTCTTTCTGTTAGTTCAGAGGTACTTCTGTTAGTTCAGAGGTACTTCTGTCAGTTCAGGGTACTTCTGTCAGTTCAGAGGTACTTCTGTTAGTTCAGAGGTACTTCTGTCAGTT
This sequence comes from Squalus acanthias, assembly GCA_030390025.1. NCBI lineage: Eukaryota > Metazoa > Chordata > Chondrichthyes > Squaliformes > Squalidae > Squalus > Squalus acanthias. The sequence continues at coordinate 187,455,484 of CM059425.1, forward strand.
CAGGGGTACTTCTGTCAGTTCAGAGGTACTTCTGTCAGTTCAGAGGTACTTCTGTAAGTTCAGAGGTACTTCTGTCAGTTCAGAGGTACTTCTGTCAGTTCAGAGGTACTTCTGTCAGTTCAGAGGTACTTCTGTTGGTTGAGAGGTGCTTCTGTCTGTTCAGAGGTACTTCTGTCAGTTCAGAGTCTTTCTGTTAGTTCAGAGGTACTTCTGTTAGTTCCGAGGTACTTCTGTCAGTTCTGAGTCTCTCTGTTAGTTCAGAGGTACTTTTGTTAGTTCAGGTACTTCTGTCAATTCAGAGGTACTTCTTTCAGTTCAGAGGTACTTCTGTTAGTTCAGGTACTTCTGTCAGTTCAGGGGTACTTCTGTCAGTTCAGAGATACTTCTGTCAGTTCAGAGATACTTCTGTCAGTTCAGAGGTACTTCTGTTAGTTCAGAGGTACTTCTGTCAGTTCAGGGCAGAGGTACTTCTGTCAGTTCAGAGGTACTTCTGTCAGTTCAGATAAAGTCTGTCAGTTCAGAAGTACTTCTGTCAGTTCAGAGGTAAGTCTGTCAGTTCAGAGGTACTTCTGTCAGTTCAGAGGTAAGTCTGTCAGTTCAGGGGTACTTCTGTCAATTCAGAGGCACTTCTGTCAGTTCAGAGGTACTTCTGTCAGTTCAGAGGTACTTCTGCCAGTTCAGAGGTACTTCTGTCAGTCACTTCTGTCAGTTGATAGGTACTTCTGTCAGTTCATAGGTACTTCTGTTAGTTCATAGGTACTTCTGTTAGTTCAGAGGTACATCTGTCAGTTCATAGGTACTTCTGTTAGTTCAGATATACTTCTGTTAGTTCAGAGGTACTTCTGTCAGTTCAGAGTCTTTCTGTTAGTTCAGAGGTACTTCTTTCAGTTCAGAGTCTTTCTGTCTGTTCAGAGGTACTTCTGTCAGTTCAGAGGTATTTCTGTCAGTTCAGAAGTACTTCTGTCAGTTCAGAGGTAAGTCTGTCAGTTCAGAGGTACTTCTGTCAGTTCAGAGGTAAGTCTGTCAGTTCAGAGGTACTTCTGTCAGTTCAGAGGTACTTCTGTCAGTTCAGAGGTACTTCTGTCAGTTCAGAGGTACTTCTGTCAGTTCAGAGGTACTTCTGTCAGTTCAGACGTACTTCTGCAAGTTCAGAGGTACTTCTGTCAGTTCTGGGATACTTCTGTTAGTTCAATGTTACTTCTGTCAGTTCAGAGGTACTTCTGTCAGTTCAGAGGTACTTCTGTCAGTTCAGAGGTACTTCTGTTAGTTCAGAGGTACTTCTGTCAGTTGATAGGTACTTCTGTCAGTTCAGAGGTACTTCTGTCAGTTCAGTGTCTTTCTGTCAGTTCAGAGGTAATTCTGTCAGTTCAGAGGTAATTCTGTCAGTTCAGAGGTACTTCTGTCTTACTTCTGTCAGTTCAGAGGTACTTCTGTCAGTTCAGAGGTACTTCTGTCAGTTCAGAGGTACTTCTGTCAGTTCTGTCAGTTCAGAGGTACTTCTGTCAGTTCAGAGGTACTTCTGTCAGTTCAGTGTCTTTCTGTCAGTTCAGAGGTAATTCTGTCAGTTCAGAGGTAATTCTGTCAGTTCAGAGGTACTTCTGTCTTACTTCAGTCAGTTCAGAGGTACTTCTGTTCATTCAGAGGTACTTCTGTCAGTTCAGGTTACTTCTGTCAGTTCAGAGGTAAGTTCAATGGTACTTCTGTCAGTTCAGAGGTACTTCTGTCAGTTCAATGGTACTTCTGTCAGTTCAGAGGTACTTCTGTCAGTTCAGAGGTACTTCTGTCAGTTCAGAGGTACTTCTGTCAGTTCAGAGGTACTTCTGTCAGTTCAATGGTACTTCTGTCAGTTCAGAGGTACTTCTGTCAGTTCAATGGTACTTCTGTCAGTTCAGAGGTACTTCTGTTAGTTCAGGGTACTTCTGTCAGTTCAATGGTACTTCTGTCAGTTCAGAGTCTTTCTGTTAGTTCAGAGGTACTTCTGTCAGTTCAGAGTCTTTCTGTTAGTTCAGAGGTACTTCTGTCAGTTCAGGGGTACTTCTGTCAGTTCAGAGGTACTTCTGTTAGTTCAGGGGTACTTCTGTCAGTTCAGAGGTACTTCTGTTAGTTCAGAGTCTTTCTGTCAGTTCAGAGTCTTTCTGTCAGTTCAGAGGTACTTCTGTCAGTTCAGAGGTACTTCTGTTAGTTCAGAGTCTTTCTGTCAGTTCAGAGTCTTTCTGTTAGTTCAGAGGTACTTCTGTTAGTTCAGAGGTACTTCTGTCAGTTCAGGGGTACTTCTGTCAGTTCAGAGGTACTTCTGTTAGTTCAGGGGTACGTCTGTCAGTTCAGGGGTACTTCTGTCAGTTCAGAGGTACTTCTGTCAGTTAAGAGGTACTTCTGTCAGTTCAGAGTCTTTCTGTTAGTTCAGAGGTGCTTCTGTTAGTTCAGAGGTACTTCTGTCAGTTCAGAGGTACTTCTGTCAGTTCATGGGTACTTCTGTTAGTTCAGAGGTACTTCTGTCAGTTCAGAGGTACTTCTGTCAGTTTAGAGGTACTTCTGTCAGTTAGGAGATACTTCTGTCAGTTAGGAGATACTTCTGTCAGTTCAGAGGTACTTCTGTCAGTTCAGAGGTACTTCTGTCAGTTCAGAGGTACTTCTGTCAGTTCAGAGGTACTTCTGTCAGTTCAGAGGTACTTCTGTTAGTTCAGAGGTACTTCTGTTATTTCAGACGTACTTCTTTTTGTTCAGGGTACTTCTGTCAGTTCAGAGGTATTTCTGTCAGTTCAGAGGTACTTCTGTCAGTTCAGGGGTAATTCTGTCAGTTCAGATGTACTTCTGTCAGTTCAGAAGTACTTCTGTCAGTTCAGAGGTACTTCTGTCAGTTCAGGGTCTTTCTGTCTGTTCAGGGGTACTTCTGTTAGTTCAGAGGTACTTCTGTTAGTTCAGGGTACTTCTGTCAGTTCAGAGGTACTTCTGTCAGTTCATTGGTACTTCTGTCATTTCAGAGGTACTTCTGTCAGTTCAGAGGTACTTCTGTCAGTTCAGAAGTACTTCTGTCAGTTCAGAGGTACTTCTGTTAATTCAGAGGTACTTCTGTTAGTTCAGAGGTACTTCTGTCAGTTCAGAGGTACTTCTGTCAGTTCAGAGGTACTTCTGTCAGTTCAGAGTCTTTCTGTTAGTTCAGAGGTACTTCTGTCAGTTCAGAGGTACTTCTGTCAGTTCAGAGGTACTTCTGTTAGTGCAGGGGTACTTGTGTCAGTTCAGGGGTACTTCTGTTAGTTCAATGGTACTTCTGTCAGTTCAGAGGTACTTCTGTCAGTTCAATGGTACTTCTGTCAGTTCAATGGTAGTTCAATGGTACTTCTGTCAGTTCAGGGGTACTTCTGTCAGTTCAGATCAGAGGTGCTTCTGTCAGTTCAGAGGTTCTTGTGTCAGTTCAGAGGTACTTCTGTTAGTTCAGAGGTACTTCTGTCAGTTCAGAGGTACTTCTGTCAGTTCAGAGGTACTTCTGTCAGTTCAGAGTCTTTCTGTTAGTTCAGAGGTGCTTCTGTTAGTTCAGAGGTACTTCTGTCAGTTCAGAGGTACTTCTGTCAGTTCATGGGTACTTCTGTTAGTTCAGAGGTACTTCTGTCAGTTCAGAGGTACTTCTGTCAGTTTAGAGGTACTTCTGTCAGTTAGGAGATACTTCTGTCAGTTAGGAGATACTTCTGTCAGTTCAGAGGTACTTCTGTCAGTTCAGAGGTACTTCTGTCAGTTCAGAGGTACTTCTGTTAGTTCAGAGGTACTTCTGTTATTTCAGACGTACTTCTTTTTGTTCAGGGTACTTCTGTCAGTTCAGAGGTATTTCTGTCAGTTCAGAGGTACTTCTGTCAGTTCAGGGGTACTTCTGTCAGTTCAGATGTACTTCTGTCAGTTCAGAAGTACTTCTGTCAGTTCAGAGGTACTTCTGTCAGTTCAGGGTCTTTCTGTCTGTTCAGGGGTACTTCTGTTAGTTCAGAGGTACTTCTGTTAGTTCAGGGTACTTCTGTCAGTTCAGAGGTACTTCTGTCAGTTCATTGGTACTTCTGTCATTTCAGAGGTACTTCTGTCAGTTCAGAGGTACTTCTGTCAGTTCAGAAGTACTTCTGTCAGTTCAGAGGTACTTCTGTTAATTCAGAGGTACTTCTGTTAGTTCAGAGGTACTTCTGTCAGTTCAGAGGTACTTCTGTCAGTTCAGGGGTATTTCTGTCAGTTCAGGGGTACTTCTGTCAGTTCAGAGGTACTTCTGTCAGTTCAGAAGTACTGCTGTTAGTTCAGAGGCACTTCTGTCAGTTCAGAGGTACTTCTGTCAGTTCAGGGTACTTCTGTCAGTTCAGGGTACTTCTGTCAGTTTATGGTACTTTTGTCATTTCAGAGTACTAGCATGGTTTATCACTTGCCAGCATTCACAAACAGCTTGGCAGTCGGTGGTGGGGTGGGTGGCAGGAACTCCCGTGGTTCTTCAGGGGACAGGAAGAGACAATTGTGGGGGGAGAGCAGTGAGCTGGAAGTATTTTCTGTGGGGCAATGAGGAATATTCATGCTCCTGCTGGCCCCATGAACACCTTTAAAAAAAAACACAACTGTACCTTTCCAGAACAGTGGTCACTTGAAGGATGGCTGTTTGGGCCACTCAGCAGCTGGAACTAAAGGGCGGAGCGTGCGTCATGCACTCTTTGCCTATTGGTACCTAAAAATTGTGTTGAAGTCCTATGTACATCATAGGACACTGATTAGCATTTTGAATTAGTATAGTCCTCCCATGTTGCAGTGTCACATGCAGATCTGTATTCCAAGAGATTGGTGTCAGTGTACTTTGTGAGGAATTTATCTTATAGGAACAATATTTTTCAAAAGACAGGCAACTTCTAAATAAAGCACACTAATTATATCTACCATGCTAGCCACAATGCTGAAAAAAATAACTGGAGCTAAATGAACACTAGATGGCGAAGAAGCTCTGTTGTGTATTTAAATGTTGCAGCAGACCAGTTAAGTAACAAACATCAAACTGTCTGGGGGGATGTTTTATAATGCCTAGATCCATTTTAATAATGGTTCATTCTAAGAAATTTCAACAATGTATTAATCAAAGAAGCAGAGCAATAATTTTTTAGTGCTTGGGCGTCACTGAATTACTAAGCACTAGTTGCAATTTTGTGACCAATAACAATATTATAATGTCCCATAATTCGGCACCTCAACAAATAATAATTATCACTGCAGGGTGACTAGGGCAACAATAGCCATGCATAAAGACAGAGCATGCATATTATTTAGTATACAGGCTCCCTGCAGAGATGGTTATCACTGCTCTACATTCTAATCGTGTAATTGTTGGAAGTCTTTTAATTGCTTAGTGGCAGAAGGTGAAATTTTTAATAACAATATATTGTATGATTTGAATCACATACTGTTTTGGGGTTGTCTCTCCACATATCTAATGCTCAGGGACGTCGTTGCTTTTATGGATTGTGCTGATGGTTTGGTTTAACAAAAGCACGATAAGACTAGTTATTGTTTGGCGCTTTATGGAACAACTTAAACTAAATACATTGGCCTAAAAATTTGTCTCGGGCAGTGGTGCAAAACGGGCGGTATTGGATCGGCCGCCCGTTATACGCAGTGCCTGATATTCAGTTCTGTTGCAGTCAATGGAACGGAATATCAGCTGCTGCGGATAATGGGCGGCTGATCCAATATCGCCCATTTTGCACCACTGCCCGAGATGAATTTCTATCCCATAGTATTTACAGCACAGAAACAGGCCATTCAGTCCAGCAGGTTTATGCACCTCACGATCGTCCTCCCACCTTACTTCATCTCACCTTATCAACATGGCCTTCTATTCCTTTCTCCCTCAAGTACTTATCTCGCGTCCCCTTAAATGCATCGCCTCAACCACTCCATGTGGTAGCAAGTTCCAAATTCTCACCAGTCTCTGAGCAAAGAAATTTCTCCTGAATTCCTTACTGGATTTATTGGTGACTATCTTATATTTATGGCCCCTAGTTTTGGACTCCACCACACTGTACTTACATAGAATTATGTAGAATACACAGCACAGAAACAGGCCATTCGGCCCTACCAGTTCATGGTGGCATTTATGCTCCACTCGAGCCAAATTGTGTACTGAAATAGTGCACCATAAAACACAGAGGTCCCGAAATTCGATAAGGCCAGAAAATGGGCAGGACAAGATTTGCTCGCGCCCACTTAGAAAGCGCAGGCAGCACATTAATTGGTTGTTGCCTGCTAATTTAAATGATTTAAGCGCGCAGCCCAGCCACTATCACACCGCTCACAGGCTGTGCGCTCAGCAGGAGGCCCAAGGCCGCGTCGCTGGAGCAACGCTGCATTTTCAAAAAGCAAGGCTGTTAGTTTTGAAGGCAGTCTTGAGCCCTTAAAGGTGAACTGCCTTCTGGAAAAAAAAGGAAAAATCATTCAATACTAGGCCATCTCTAACCCTTAAAGTTGAACTGCCTTCTGCACATTAAAAATGGTAAAAGGACTTCAGCACTAACACAAATGGCTCAACAGGCCAGGGAAAGGGCACCCAGGGTCTTGGACGCAACACTCGAACATTGTGCAGGGGGTCAACACTAGAAGAGAGGTCCTCTACCCACAGGGGGCCAGGAGGCCCTCCAGAAAGAAGGATGTGGACCAGATCGTTGAGGCCGTCACTGCCAGCAGTGTTGCCCCCAGGACCTGACTCCAGTACCCAAAGAAGTTTCATGACCTCAGACGAGTGGTCAAGGTCAGTGAATGCATCTTCAAAAACTGTCTCCTACCAACTGCACCACTAGCCTCACACAGTGCTTAATGCACAACCCACTCCCATCACTCACCTACCAACAATCTGTACCAAACAGGGGCATACCTCACATTCCTAACCTTACCTCACGACCTTGGAGGAGACGGTGATGGCCATTCTCGGCAGGGGCATGGCTGAGCCCTTGGCCAGTGGGAGGGTTGAAAGAATACAAGATGGTGGTATCCTCATACGTTATCCTCCTTCTCACATCCCACTTACCCCTCATCCCACAATATCTTCTGATGTACAAGCTGCACATGGTGTAAGCATGCACCTCTTCCTTTCCTGCCCTCCCCTCACCACAATCCTACCCTTGTGCCTTCCTCATTTCAGACACCCAAGAAATCCAGCCTGCCCAGCCAATGGTTGACCAAAAAGAGGGAGAGGAGAGTGAAGAAGAAGAAACACCATCACTCGATTTCACACTCCCAGACACCAGCTCCTCGAGGTCGACCTGCAAGGCCATCTGCAGTGACCCCAATGAAAGTCAGCAGCTTTGCACCAGCCATGCTGCAGCCACTGGGGTAGCACTGCATAACATCAGTAGGATATGCAAAGGTAGACACAAGACAGTCACTAAAGGAATGCACAAGTGTGATTAGTTGATTTTTTGATGTAATATTGAAGTGATAATTACAAGTCCTAGCCCTTTCGGACTACCCCAGATCAGGCGTATTCCCCAGACGTTTACCTTCAACTAAAGTTAGCGGTAGCCGGATCCCATAAGACGCTTAATTGGGTCTAAAAGTCAGACTACCTCTCCCTAAAGGAAAGAAACGGTCTAAAGATATTACCGTGCTCCAGATAGTACTTTTAATATGTTTAACTGGACTGTAACCTTCCGGATATTATAAGGGTCCGGAATACCCCCCAGAATTCTGCAACTCCTTTGAGTGTACAGAAATTGAGTTCGCAAAATGATACAGAAATGCTCTTTGAGACTATTCTAAAAATATATAGATTTATTACAGAACCGACATTCAGATAACATTTATTATGGCAATCGCAACTTTAATCGTTCAAAATACAAATAGCTTACATTATCTTATTCTCAGAGATCCTTATTCTTAAATCTTAACTTCATTACATTTCCACACTTCTACTTATTTCTTAATCCAGAATATCCACTAAAATCAAATAAAAGTACTTTGATCCCCGAGACTCAAAAGTTAAAAACTTACAGAGAATGTCTGTTAAGTTGAGAAACGCTTGCCTTCTCAGCGACTTCTGACTTTTCTGTCTGAAAAGCTCTATTTTTATACACTTTTTTGGGTGGCTTATTCTTTGAAGTTTTCGTGTTTGTGTAAGCTTAATTGTATTAAGTCATTCTTTGCTGACTTTGTTCTATTCTTTATTGTAATTTCAGCTGTCAGCTTTTAGACTTGTGTCCTGTTTAGGTGTTTCCAAAACCATCATAAACACAATAACAGCAATGGTTTCTGTTTGTTGCAATTCTTATCGAAGTCTTTCTATTGAATTTCTAATACTACTTTAACTGGTTATTAGACGTTGTGACTCCGTGGTATTCTAAGTTCAATACAAGAACAATGTAATTGCTTGGTGTATCCATTGAAGTAATATTTTCAAAGTCATCTTGTTTGTGTACTTTTTACAACTTGTAAATTAAAACCACTTCTCTAGTATCTTCATGCATTTCTAATTTACTTCAATTGGTTTTTATCAGACCTTGGGACTCCATATTTCAAGCTTAACATTAAAACTATTTGTTCAGCAGGCATCTCTTTCACTTGATGTCATTTCTTCAAAGGCACTTGTTTTTTTTAATGTTCTGTGCACCTGTTCAACGTGTTAGATTATAACACTTTACTTGAGTCATTCCATTGTTTTGATTCCAATGTTCAGACGCTCTGCAAGCAAACCTTGCTTTATCAATAGGACTTGTTTCTTGGTCAATAACCCATTCCCATTTCAAAGCCTGTGGTGTTTTACAACTTGTGAATAACTGATCTTTATCTCAGAAGCCTGTATTGTGCCTTCAGCCTGTGTCGCCGAGGCTTATACCTTTTAAACCCAGTATGCTTTTTATTAATAATTTCAGAAATCTGCTCCTAGTATCGTGTATTTTTCTGAATCCTGGCTATTCCTTCACAATATTGGATGCATATATGCGATGTTCCCTCTAATTTTTTTTTGGATGTGTGGCCCCTTTAAGGTGCTGCATGGCCCATTCAAACTTCCGCCCATGCGCAGTTTTTCCATTGAGAAACCGGCAAGCAGCCTGCGTGGGAGCTTCAGACAGCTGCGCGGCTAAAAGGGAACATTGCATATATGTATAACGTTGGATTGGAAAATTTGCTTTGTGGTGGCTTTTATTTCAGCATTGTGGCCAAGAGGACACTGTGATGGTCAGTAACAGAGGGAAGGTAAGGTGTGGGACAAATGCTGAAAGGGGAATTGGGGTTGTGTTCATTAGTACCGCAGGCGGATGATTCCATCCCGGATATCCCGGCCAGAAAGGGGCTGTCTGGGTTGCCTGCTTCCTCCTCTTCTGCTTTTTTCGCTTCTGCTTCTTCCTCTCCTGCTTCCTTCTCTTTCCTCTGTGAGCAGCTTGTCCCCTTTGCTGCCTCTGCATCATCCCCATGCGATACTGCAGCCCAATGGGGACTGCAACTAGAGCCCCTAGGACTGGGAGCAAGTGTTTTTTTCAGAGACCTTCCTTTAACATCCAAAGCCTTGCAAGCTTCCAGCAGCACTCCCTGCATACTTTAACAACTTTTTAAATGTATTCCACCAAGCCACTACTCCAATAAAATGTAAAAAAAAGTCCAAAAGCTGATTATCGAAACTTACCTGAAAGATGTGTATGTCCCTTTAAGAAGCGCTGACAGTGTCTCTGTACAACTGCTGCACGCACGTTCTTCCGTGCGTGGTTAGGAGAGGGCGGTATGGAAAGCGGCAATGTCTAAAATCGTAGTCGTGCGTCAATTCAGTCATTCCACGCCCATTGACGTCAGGATCTACATATTTACATGTGAAAGGTGAGCGCAGGCAACAGCAGTGCTAATGACCTCTTCAAAATGGCGGCCGCTGTGTTCCGCACCAGAAGCAGGTGGAAGCAAGGCAGCTGCCATTTTTTCAACAAAACCGGCCTTAACAGCCAACACAGCATCCCCAAATTTCGCAGCCAGAGAAAGGAAATGTTTTTATTCTATTCAATAATTAGTCCACTATTTCGTAGATTTGATAGCCTAGATTTTAACTTGGGGTGGGATTGATGCATCAGTGTGCCTGGGCAAGCCACAAATATACATGCCAAGGCCCAGAGAGATTTTAACTTCTGGGCCTCACTTACATATTCAGCCTCCGACTCCCACCTGAAGCTAGCAGAAATCACTACCTGGCAGGTGGGCAGGAGTTGTAATTCGGGCAGGCGAGGCCCCCACGGGGAACCATGGGAATGGTCCCCAGCAGTCCGGTAAGTGGTGAAGGCGTGTCAAGAGAACATACATAAGAACATAAGAAATAGGAGCTGGAGTAGGCCATTTGGCCCCTCGAGCCTGCTCCGCCATTGAACAAGATCATGGCTGATCTTCTACCTCAACTCCACCTTCCCGCACTATCGCCAAATCCCTTAATTGCCTTCGTTCACAAAAATTTATCAACCTCTGTCTTGAATATAATGAACGACTGAGCATCCACAGCTCTCTGGGGTAGAGAATTCCAAAGATTCACAACCCTTTGAGTGAAGAAATTTCTCCTCATCTCAGTCCTAATTGGCCTCCTTGTTGTTTGGAACAGTCGAATCAATTGCAGAACCTCATTGACTCTGAATTGTCTAAATTGCGCTATATTTTGGATGAGTGAGAGTGGAACTTGGTCAAAGAACTGAATGAGGAAAAGGAGGACATTTTATTCAGAATGGAGACAAACCTGCAAGAAATCCAAGACAATTCACAAGATGCCTTTCTTGTATATAAATGACCTGGACTTGGGTATAGAAAGTACAATTTCAAAGGTTGCGGATGATACAAAACTTGGTAACATCGTAAATAGTGAGGAGGATAGTGGCAGACTTCAGGAGGATATAGACAGACTGCTAAAATTGGCAGATGCAATTTAAGTGTGAAGCGATGCACTTCAGGATGAACAACATGGAGAGGCCGTATAATCTAAATGGTACTATTTTGAGGGGCTGCAAGAGCAGAAGGCCCTGGGACGCCTGTTCACAAATGTTTGAAGGTGGCGGGACAAGTTGATGAGGCAGTCAAGAAAGCTCGTGGGATACTTGGCTTTGAATTCAAAAAGAAGGAAGTGGTGCTAAAGCTTTTCAAATCACTGGTTAGGCCTCAGCTGGAGTTCAATTCTGGGCACCACACTTTAGGAAAGATGTCAAGGCCTTGGAGATGGTACAAAGGAGGTTCACCAGGATGATACCAGGGATGAGATACTTCAGTTAATTGGAGAGATTGGAGAAGCTGGAATTGTTCAAATTAGAGCAGAGAAGCTTAAGGGGAGACCTAATTGAGGTATTCAAAATTATGTGCAGTTTTGATGGAACAAATAAGGAAGTAACTGTTTCCTCTGGCGAGTGGGTCAGTAACCAGAGGTCATAGATTTAAAATAACTGGCAAAAGAACTAGAGGTGAAATGAGGAGAAATGTTTACAGACGGAGGGTTGTTAAGATCTGGGACACATGACCAGACAGGCTGGAGGAAGCAAATTCCATAGGAACTTTCAAAAGGCAATTGGACATGTACTTGAAGAGGACTCATTTGCAGGGTTGTGGGGAAAAGCTGGGGTGTGGGAATAAATTGGACAGCTCTTTCAAAGAGCCGGCACAGGCACGATGGGCTGAATGGCCTCCTTCTGTGCTGTAAGGTTCTATGATTCTGTGACTGTGACCCCGTGTTCCAGATTCCCCAGCCAGGGGAAACATTTTCCCAGCATTAACCCTGTCAAGCCCCTTAAGAATTTTTTATGTTTGAATTAGATCACCTCTCATTCTTCTAAACTCTAAATAATATAGGCCTAGTCTACTTAATCTCTCCTCATAGGACAATCCCCTCCTCCCAGGAATCAGTCTGGTGAACGTTTGCTGCACTTCTTCCAAGGCAAGTATGTCTTTCCTTAGGTAAGGAGACTAGAACTGTACATGGTACGCCAGGTGTGGCCTCACCAATGCCCTGTATAATTGTAGTAAGACTTCTTTACTCTTATACTCTAATCCCTTTGTAACAAAAGCTAACATACCATTTGCTTTCCTAATTGCTTGCTGTACCTGCATGTTAACTTTCTGTGATTCATGTACAAAGACATCCAGGTCCCTCTGAATGCAAACATTTCCCAGTCTCTCACCATTCAAAAAATATTCTGCTTTTTTGTTTTTCCTACAAAAGTGGATAACTTCACATTTCCCCACATTGTATTCCATTTGCCATGTTCTTGCCCACTCAGTCAACCTGTCTATATCTCTCTGCAGCCTCTTTGCGTCCTCCTCACAGCTTACTTTTCCACCTAACTTTGTATCATCAGCAAACTTGGATATGTTACACTCAGTCCCTTCATCTAAGTCATTAATATAGATTCTAAATAGCTGAGGCCCAAGCACTGATCCTTGCGGTATCCCACTAGTTACAGCCTGCCAACCTGAAAAAGTCCCGTTTATTCCTACTCTCTGTTTTCTGTCCATTAATCAATTCTCAATCCATGCTAATATATTCCCCCCAATGCCATGAGTCCTAATTTTGTGTAATAACCTCGTGTGTGGCATCTTATCGAATGCTTTTTGAAAATCCAAATACATTACATCCACTGGTTCCCCCTTATCCATCCTACTAGTTACATTTTCAAAAAACTCTAACAGATTTGTCAAATACGATTTCCCTTTCATAAAACCATGTTGACTCTGTCTAATCATATTATGATTTTCTAAGTGCCCTGTTACCACGTCCCTAATAATAGATTCCAGCATTTTGCCTACTACTGATGTCAGGCTAACCGGCCTATAGTTCCCCGTTTGTTCTCTTCCTGCTTTCTTAAATAGCAGGGTTATGTTTGCTACCTTCTAATTCTTGGGGACTGTTCTAGAATCTAGGGAATTCTGGAAGATTAATACCAGTGCATCCACTATCTCTGCAGCTATCTCTTTTAAAACCCTAGGATGCAGGTCATCAGGTCCAGGGGATTTGTCGCCGCTTAGTCCCATTACTTTCTCTAGTACTATGTCTTTACTTACACTGATTTCTTTAAGTTCCTCATTCTCTCTAGACCCTTGGTTCCCCATTATTACCGGGATGTCTCTGCCATTTCCTTATTGCCCATTATAATTTCTCCTGTCTCTGCCTCTAATGGGCCCATGTTTACTTTCACTCATCTCTTCCTGTTTACATACCTATAGAAACGTTTACAGTCTGTTTTTATGTCTCTTGCTAATTTACTCCTATATTCTTTTTTCTCTTTCCTTATCAATTTCTTGGTCCTCCTTTGCTGAATTCTAAAATGCTCCTAATCCTCAGGCTTACTACTCTTTTTGGCAACATTACAAGCCTCTTCCGTTGACCTAATACTATCTTTAACTTCTCTTGTTAGCCATGGTTGGACCATTTTTCCTGTGGGGTTTTGTGCCTTAAAAGAATGTATATTTGTTGTAAATTATGTATTAATTCTTTAAATGCTAGCCATTGCTTCTCTACCATCATACCTTTTAATGTAGTTTCCCAATCTACCTTAGCCAACTCGCCCCTCATACCTACTTAGATTGCTTTGTTCAGATTTAAGACCCGAGTTTCGGATTTAACTGAATCACTTTCAAACTCAATATAAAATTCTATCATATTATGGCCACTCTTCCCTAAAGGCCCCTTTACTACAAGGTTATTAATTAACCCTTTCTCATTGCACAATACCAGATCTAAAATAAGCTGTTCTCTAGTTGGTTCCTCAACATACTGATCTAGAAAACTATCTTGTATATATTCCATGAACACAATCGGGGGAGGGGGGAAGCTCACGGCAATGGAGGTCCAAGGTTTCATAAAGGACCGAAGGAGCATTCCTGCTCCTCCTGGCCGATTAGTAAACCTAAAAAAGTTTTTAAAAATTACCTCTTCTGGCCCTCAATACAGCTTCCGACAGGTTTGGTCACCACTGCTTCCCCACTTAGGCCTTGGGATAGAATAGCAAATCGGGCTTCGATTATGTAATTGGAGCCCAATCTACATATTTAAAGTGCCCGGCTTCGGGCAGATGTCCTTACCGCCTGCAATTTAATATTGCAGTTGGTGAGATTGGGGTGCAAAAGGAGTGGGTAAGTCATCCGTTCTATTTTAACTGACTCCCCGGCCGGTTTCTTCTGGGCAGGATGTGTTGGCGATGTTATTAAAAATATTGGCGATGTTATTAAAAATATTTTTGCTTAAACAATTCTCAAAATATTCTAATTTAAGAGTTCCCCCAACGCCCTTTCACTATTGGGAGAGAAATTTAAAGTTTATTGTCCCTGGGCACCTCTTGTTGAGGCCCTGTGGCGCACTGTGTCAAAGAGGGTCTCCCTCAACTGCCCTACTTCCTTCAATGCATCTGAGAATCTGCAAGCACTCTGCTTTCCTCCATAACTTTTAGGTATTCTTTATTCTCTGAACCTCATGACTAAAAACGATTCAGATAATGGCTGCCCCATTAAGTCCTGCAACATTGTGCTGTTTTCTGACCTGCTCCCCACCGCCATTCCCCAACAGGCAATATCTAAATCATAGTAAATTCTGAGGGCTAAAATTCATTAAAAAAAAATGAGGCTGGCCGTAGAAATTTTGGTGTGGCTAGTGCTCATTGGGCTGGATTTTGCTGTAGAAATAATGGTGAAGTTAACAGCGCTCCCTGTTATTTACATGGACAGTGGACAGCAACGTCCGAAGACCGCACATGCACAGTTAAGCACGGAAATTCGGTGGGTGCTGTCCAAGATGCCCTGCTCCTCCAAAAGCTTTGCTATAAAGGTATCTCTCCATCTGACTCAACACATTGAACAGCGTGAAGTTGCTGTACTTACCTCAGAGCTATGAACTAAACTCACCAGAAAAAGCTAGGGCTTGTTCATTCCAGTTCAAGTACCCTTTTAACAGCGTGATAAGTCCTAATCACTCCCAAACAACCTCTCTGGCACTGAAAATGAACTTTTACAAGGGTGCAGTCTCATACCTTCAGATTTTAAATAATGTTGGAGATTTAGAAAAATTAAAAAATTAAATAAAAAATGTTTTTTTACTTTTTCTTTCTGTCTCTTTTATCTCTCTCTCAATTCCATCTTTTTTCCCATTTATTTTATGTTGTTTTCTGTACCTGATTTGACATTGAATTCAATATTCTAACTGACACTTCCTGGTTCAGGCTCTGCACTGCTCATTAATGATTCTTCAATCTGATTAGTTAAGGAGATATACAGTTGCTTGCCCTGCTCACACAGGTCCCAGATGATCTGTAGAGGGCGCTGCGCTTTTTGGCTCTCTAAGCTACATTAGGTTCCAGTGCAGAACCCCATAGAAAGTCTGCAGGCAAATGTAAGTAATGTAAATGAACATCTGGCGCCGATAGTTCGCTGCTGAGAGCAAAATCCAGCCCAATATGTTAGGTGGGTGTGAATCACGCTCCACCTAACTTCTCGCCAGGCTCACACCAAATTTGAAAATCCTTCTTATTTTTGAACATTTTTAAGATGGTGGATATCATTCTATCAGCTATTGTGCAAATTTAGTTATTCTGCCACACAGAATGTCACTTGGAAATGCATCAAAACATGACTAAAAGAAAATAGCAAATAATTGCCCATGATCTGACAATGAAGCATAATGTGAAGTCCATGTTTTACTCCACTCAAATGACATAGCAAATGATGTTTAAATGTTTGTTTATTTGCAGATGCCTGTCTTTTATTTCATGTCATTAACTCAGTAAATGATGCATTCAAATTGCAGAAATATTGGTTGCTTGCAATAAGGACTGCCAAATGAAATTCATTACCATTAAATTAAATATTATGAAAAGGAGACAGAAACAGCACTGGGCACTGAAGAATCAGTGGCCATTCCAGTGAACTCCTGCTATAACTTCAGTAGGGAGGTTCACCGGAATGGTCAGAAACTATGTTGGAACCTGGATATATGCAAGGTCCGTCCCTTGTGCCAAAGATTCCTCAATAGCCTGTTGGGCCCTGTACCCCAAACATCGCTAGCATTGTAAGGGGGTGCAGGGCCAAGTGCAGGCGATCCCTGCATCAGATGTTGGCACACCCTGGGCCTTCAGTGGGACCCAGCGTATGGTCAGCGGACCTGCCCAACCACCAGTGAAAGTGGAGCCCACTGATCCAGGCTGAGATGGTAATCTGGAACCCTCCAGATTTCAAAGTATTTTTTTCATAATTTTATGGTAGGCAGCGGCAAGATATTTGCATTGTGAGTCAGTCACTCAAACCCAATGCAATGTTAAGGATATACCAGAGCAAATGGAGCCACCATTAATATGATTATATACTTTCAGAAATGTTGAACTACCACGACATTCTTTTCTGAAACTTTTTTGTTATGCTTTTTGAAAACACATAGATAAGTGGCGCAGGGACAAGGAAAACTAGAATAACTAGGAAACCAGGGCGGTCTGCCCCCTCTTTTTCTATAAAAGGATTAATAACCTTATTTTATTATAGATTTGAACAACTACCAATCAAAATGGCAGGCAAGAGCAATTTTGCTATGGTCAATTTTGTACAACCATGTTCCATTAACAGGAAGGACAGAAAACTGGTCAATCAGCAAGTACCTGTAATAATGCTCCTTTCACACTTCCCAAGCTGCCAATGAGCCTCTTAACCAGTATAAATGACAAAAAATCTGTTCTTTCAGCTGTGGATTGCACAAAATTTGCAGTAATGGCTCTAAATCAAAATTGAAAAGCACATTTCACTGACCAGGCCGTGGAGGTCCTAATGGAATGCATCATGGCAAAATTGAAAGTTTTTTTTGTCACAACAGCCAGAAGCATGCTCCGGAGGCAAAGAACATGACAATACATTATGGAGCATGGGAACTTGTCATTGGGAAAGAAGTTTTACAACTTAAAAAAGACCACCAATGTAGGGCAAGCATATTGCAGTAACGAAGCAGCAAATTCAAAGATAGAGATGGTGGACATATGGAGGTGAAGGACATATATGGAAATAAAATTGAGGAGTAATAATCGGTATAAAAATATGGAAAAATGTTTTACTCATAAAGAGAAATTAATGAATTTAAATTCGCAAAACCAGCTGAGCAGAGTAACCACCATCGCCACACACAATTGAAGTATCAACAGCACAGTGCCGACCAAGGTTCCCACTAATATTTTATTTTCGTGCGCGGTCCCTTTAACCGGCTGCGTGGCACAATCAAATTCTTGCGCATGCGCATATATTTCCATTGAAAATCCGGTGAGTGACCTGCGCAGGACCTCCAGACTGTTGTGCAGCGGTGCAGCTTAGTCGGTGCATTGGTGCCGACTCCTTGCAACAAATAAAAACAGAAAATACTGAAAAGCATTTAGTTAAGTAAAAAGGTTCATGGGCCAGAATTTACAGTACCATTATTTGTGTGCAAATCGGACAGTAACTTCAGGCGACGTAAATGTGCAGTTAAGCACGAAAATCCGTAAACTGCGCAAAAACGGCATCTTGCTGTCTATCTCCCCATTCAAATGTATTGAACGGCGTGAAGTTCCTGTAGTTTCATGGTAAATATAGACTAAACTTACCACAGAAAGTTAGGGCTTGTCCATTTCAGTCTAAGTACTCTTTCTAATGCTGTGATAAGTCTTAATTACTGCCTAATAACCTTGCTGGTACTGAAAATTAACTTTTACAAGTGTGGAGTCTGTTTTCATCAGATTTTAATTGTTGTTGGAAATTTTTAAAAAGATGTAAATCATTTTTTTTCAGTTTGTGTTTCTGATTTTTGTCTCTCTCTTAAACCAATATTTCCATCCCTCTTTTTATTTTGCTTTCTGTACCTGATTTGACATTGAATTCGATATTCTAACTCACACAAGTCAGATCACATTTAATCCATTTACTTATAGTTAAATAAGTAAATATATAAATAAATAATCAGTGTAATTAATTAGATCTAATGGGATAAAATAGACTAAGCAGGGGATACTAACACTAAAGGGATCTGAGATTCTGTTAAATAAGAAGCTATATCATTCTATGATTCTATGATATAAATACAGCTCTATCCTTGTCTTTTCTCCAACGCCATGAGTCGTCTCTTTAAAGATTAATTTGATCCAGTGCCTAACGAGATAATGCCTAAACTTTGCTTCTAACCATTTTTTCAGCCGCATATATCGTAAACCACCCATGTTGCAATTTGTACCCAGCATGCTGACAGACTTTGTAATTGTCTTGAAATAGTAGTGCATATTGCACATTTCTAAGCACATATATAGAATACTGCTAATGTAACCCCAGAATTGTTGTTGGTGCACTACTCAAGGGTTAATTAACTGTGAGTTTCCGACTTTTGGACTACTTCACAAAACTCACTAACCCTTTGATAAACAAAAAGCTAAAACAAATTCTGTAGACGCTGGAAATCTGAAACAAAAACAAAAAATGCTGGAAGCCCTCAGCATCTGTAGAGAGAACAGGAAAGTTAACATTTGAGGTGTAGACTGTTTGTCTGAACTGAAAGATATTACAGATGAATGACATTTAAAAAGGTGTGCATATGTTTATGCGTGTTTTTCTTCCTCCCCTTCCCTTAGTCACCTCAGTTCCAAGAGGCTCACGTGGAAACACAGCAGCCAGTCACCTCACACACTCCTGCCAGTCAGGCAGCGTCTAGTACAAGCACTAGACTAGGTTCATACACATCAGACACTGGCACCAAAGAGAAGCACAGTGGTAAGTGGGCATGCACAAACAGTATGGGTTGATACAGTGGGAGAATCCCTTGCAAATTCACCCCCAAATGTACAATATACAGAAGAAAAAACTCAAAAACTTGACAGGGTAGATGCTGAGAGGCTGTTTCCCCTGGCTGAAGAATCTAGATTTAGGGGTCATAGTCTCAGGATAAGGGGTCGGTCATTTAGGACTGAGATGAGGAGGAATGTCTTCACTCAGAGGGTTGTGAATCTTTGGAATTCTCTACCCCAAAGGTCTGTGGATGCTCAGTCATTGAGTATATTCATAGAATTACATACAGGTACAGCAAGCAATTAGGAAGGCAAATGGTATATTGGCCTTTATTGCAAGGGGGTTGGAGTATAAGAGTAAGGAAGTTTTGCTGCAATTATACAGGGCTTTGGTGAGACCACACCTGGAGTACTATGTACAGTTTTGGTCTCCTTACCTGAGGAAGAATATACTTGCCTTAGAGGGGGTGCAACAAAGGTTCACTAGATTGATTCCTGGGATGAGAGAATTGTCCTATGAGGAGAGATTGAGTAGACTAGGCCTATATTCTCTGGAGTTAGAAGAATGAGAGGTGATCTCATTGAAACGTATAAAATTCTTAGAGGGCTTGACAGGGTAGATGCTGAGAGGCTGTTTCCCCTGGCTGAACAGTCTAGATCTAGGGGTCATAGTCTCAGGATAAGGAGTCGGCCATTTAGGACTGAGATGAGGAGAAATTTCTTCACTCAGAGGGTTGTGAATTTTTGGAATTCTCTACCCCAAAGGTCTGTGGATGCTCAGTCATTGAGTATATTCATAGAAATACATAGAATTACATAGAATATACAGCATAGAAACTGGCCATTCAGTTCAACCAGTCCATGCTGGCGTTTATGCTCCACTCGAGCCTCTTCCCATCCTTCCTCATCTAACTCTCTCAGCATAACCCTCTATTATTTTCTCCCTCATATGCTTATCTAGCCTCCCCTTAAATGCATCTATACTATTCACCTCAACCACTCCCTGCAGTAGCGAGTTCCACATTCTCACCACTTTCTGGGTAAAGAGGTTTTTTCTGAATTTCCTATTTGATTTCTTGGTGACTATC
Organism: Squalus acanthias; assembly: GCA_030390025.1. Lineage (NCBI taxonomy): Eukaryota > Metazoa > Chordata > Chondrichthyes > Squaliformes > Squalidae > Squalus > Squalus acanthias. The sequence goes on from CM059425.1 coordinate 187,475,288, forward strand.
TTATATTGATGGCCTCTAGTTTTGCTCTTCCCCATAAGTGGAAACACTCACTCTGTGTCTACTCTATCAAAACCTTTCATAATTTTAAAGATCTCTATTAGGTCACCCCTCAGCCTTCTCTTTTCAAGAGAAAAGAGACCCAGCCTGTTCCTCCTTTCCTGATAGGCATAACCTCACATTTCTGGTACCATTCTTGTAAATCTTTTTGCACCCTCTCCAATGTCTCTATGACATCAAGGCAGCATCTGACCAAGTGTGGCATCAAGGAGCCCTAGTAAAACTGAAGTCAATGGGAATTGGGGGGAAAACTCTCCACTGGCTGGAGTCATACCTAGCACAAAGGAAGATGGTTGAGGTGTCATAGAGTCATATAGTCATAACAGCACAGAAGGAGGCCATTCGGCCCATCGAGTTTGTGCCAGCTCTCTGTAGAGCAATCCAGTCAGTCCCATTCCCCCGCTCTATCCCCCTAGCCCTGCAAGTTTATTTCCCTCAAGTGCCTATCCAGTCTCCCCTTGAAAACATTGAGTGTCTCCGCTTCCACCACTTCCGTCAGCAGCAAATTGGTGGTTGGAGCTCAATCATCACAGCCCCAGGACATCACTGCAGGAGTTCCTCAGGGCAGTATCCTAGGCCCAACCATCTTCAGCTGCTTCATCAATGACCTTCCCTCCAACATAAGGACAGAAATGGGGATGTTCACTGATGTCTGCAGTGTTCAGTGCCATTCACAACTCCTCAGGTAATGAAGCAGTCCATGTCCGCATACAACAAGACCTGGACGACGTTCAGGCTTGGGCTGATAAGTGACAGGTAACATTTGCGCCGCACAAGTATCAGACAATGACTATCTCCAACAAGCGAGAGTTTAACCACCGCCCCTTGACATTCAACAGTATTACCATAAACTTAACTGGACCAGCCACATAAATACTGTGGCAACAAGAGCAGGTCAGAGGCTAGGTATTCTGCGGTGAATGTCTCACCTCCTGACTCCCCAAAGCCTTTCCACCATCTACAAGGCACAAGTAAGGAGTGTGATGGAATACTCTCCACTTGCCTGGATGAGTGCAGCTCCAACAACACTCAAGAAGCTCGACACCATCCAGGACAAAGCAGCCCGCTTGATTAGTACTCCATCCACCACCTTAAACATTCACTCCCTCAACCACCAGTGTACTGTGGCTGTAGTGTGTACCATCTACAAGATGCACTGCAGCAACTCGCCAAGGCTTCTTTGGCAGCACCTCCCAAACCCGCGACCTCTACCACCTAGAAGGACAAGGGCAGCAGGCGCATGGGAACACCACCACCTCCAAATTCCCCTCCAAGTCACACACCATCCTGACTTGGAAGTATATCGCAGTTCCTTCATCGTCGCTGGGTCAAAATCCTGGAACTCCCTCCCTAACAGCACTGTGGGAGTACCTACACCACACAGACTGCAGCGGTTCAAGAAGGCGGCTCACCACCATCTTCACAAGGGCAATTAGGTAATGGGCAATAAATGTTGGCCTTGCCAGTGACGCCCACATCCCATGAACGAATAAAAAAATATATCCTTTTTATAACATGGTAACCAGAGCTGACACAGTAGTCCAAATATGGTTTAACCAAGGTCCGGTACAAGTTTAGCATAACTTCTCTACTTTTCAATTCTATCCCTCTAGAAATAAACCCTAGTGCTTGGTTTGCTTTTTTATGGCCTTATTAACCTGCGTCACTACTTTTAGTGATTTGTGTATTTCAACTCCCAGATCTCTTTGCTCCTTTACCCCATTTAGATCCTTATTTTCCAAGTAATATGTGACCTCCTTATTTTTCTTACCAAAATGTAATACCCCACACTTAACTGTGTTGAAATTCATTTGTCAATTTTATTAATGTCTTCTTGTAATTTGTTGCAGTCCTCCTCAGTATTAACAACCACCCCCCGGCCCCCAATTTGGTGTCATCCCCAAAATTAGAAAATGTGTTTTTCATTCCAAAGTCTAAGTCATTAATATAAATTGTGAACAACATTGGTCCCAGCACTGATCCTTGTGGGACCCCACTTTCTACCTTTTGCCACTCTGAATAGCTACTCTTTACCCCTACTCTCTGCTTTCTGTCTTGCAGCCAGTTAACTATGCATTCTGCTATTTGTCCCCTGACTCTGCATGCTCTGCCCATATTCATTAGTCTATTATGTGGCACCTTATCAAAGGCCTTTTGGAAAGCTAGATAAATGACATATACTGCATTACCCTTGTCTACTCCCTCTGTTATCTCTTCAAAGAATTCAATGAGGTTGGCCAAGTAAGACTTTCCCTTTTGAAATCCATGCTGAGTATTCATTATTATATTTTTGGTTTCTAGATGTTTTTCTACTTTCTCCTTCAGTAGGGATTCCATTATTTTTCCTATTACCAATGTTAAGCTGACTGGTCTATAGTTCCCTGGACATGTTCTATCTCCCTTCTTTAAATATAGGTATAACGTTAGCTATCCACCAGTCCTCTGGCACCTTTTTCTAAAAAATTATTAAATATGTTTAATAGTGCCTCTGCAATCTCTTTTCTAGATTCTTTTAGAATGCGCGGATGCAATCCATCTGGACCAGGGGTTTTATCCTTTTTGAGTTTGATTAGTTTATTTAATATTTCTCCTCTTTTTATTTTAAATGCAGTTGTATCATTTCTAATTTCATCTTCTGACATCATGCCCACCTGATCTGTCTCCCTGGTAAACAATGAAGCAAAGTAATTATTTAATATTTCTGCCATTTTGCTATTGCTGCCTTTGATTTTATCCTGTCCATCCCTTAGTGGCCTTATTCCCATCCCAACTTTCCTTTTTTAAATTATGTGCCTGTGGAATATTTTACTACTTTGTTTGATGTTCCTTGATAATTTAATTTCATAGTTCCTCTTTGCCTTCCTAATTTTTTTTTTACTTCTCTCCTAATCTCTTCATATTCTCCCTTGTCATGCTCTCCCCTGCTGTCCATGTACTTAGTGTATGCCTCTTTCCTTACCCTCAATTTTTCCCTTATGTCTTTATTCATCCATGGTGTCTTATTAGTGTTTAGCTTGTCCTTGTTTTTTAGTGGAATATATTTTTCATGGACTCTGTTGAACACTATTTTAAATGTTTCCCATTGCTGTTCTACATCATTGTTTGCCAATGTTGTTGTCCATTTTATTTTCCCAAGTTCTATTCTCAGCCCTGGTACTGTGCAATGAGAAGGGACTAATTAGTAATCTTGTTGTACGGGGACCCTTGGGTCAGAGCGATCATAACATGATCGATTTTTCACTCGAAATGGAGAGCGAAGAAATTGACTCAGATACTAAGGTCCTGAATTTAAACAAGGGGAATTATGATGCCATTAGACGGGAACTGAGTAGGTCTGATTGGACAACGTTCCTGGGAGGACTGGAGGTAGATAAACAATGGCAAGCATTTAAAGATAGAATGACAAAATTGCAAAAATTGTTTATACCAATCTGGCATAAAAGGAAATCTAAAAAGGTGACTCAACCGTGGATAACAGGGGAAATTAGAGACAGCATAAAATCCAAAGATAGGGCGTATAAAATAGCCAAAAAAAGCGCCAGAGCGGAAGATTGGGAACAGTTTAAGATAGAGCAAAGGAGGACAAAGGGCTTAATCAAGAGGGGCAAAATAGCTTACGAAAGCAAGCTGGCGGAAAATATAAAAACTAACTCCAAAAGCTTTTATAAGTATATCAAGAGGAAAAGACTGGTGAAAACCAAAGTTGGCCCATTGCAGTCAGATACGGGGGAATATATAACGGGAAATAAGGAAATGGCAGACCAACTAAATGCATACTTTGGGTCAGTCTTTACGAAGGAAGACACAAAAAAACCTCCCTGGGATATCGGGAAAAATAGGGACATTTGCAAAGGAGGAACTGACGCAAGTCAATATCTCTAAGGATATGGTGTTAAGGAAGCTAAAGGGATTGAAGGCGGACAAATCCCCAGGGCCTGATAACATGCATCCTAGGGTGCTGAAGGAGGTGGCCCTAGAGATAGCGGATGCACTAAGTATGATTTTTCAGAATTCATTAGACTCGGGAACAGTGCCCATGGATTGGAGGGTAGCTAACGTTACCCCACTATTCAAAAAGGGGGGTAGGGAAAAAGCAGGTAATTACAGACCTGTAAGCCTTACATCAGTTGTGGGCAAAATGCTGGAGTCCATCATTAAGGATGAAATAGCGGAGCACTTAGCAAATGGGGACAGGATAGGACAGAGTCAACATGGATTTACAAAGGGTAAATCGTGCTTGACTAATCTATTGGAATTTTTTGAGGGAGTAACTGGTAAAATAGATGGGGGAGAGCCAGTAGATGTGGTGTACCTGGACTTCCAAAAGGCCTTCGATAACGTCCCACATAAAAGATTAGCAGGGAAAATTGAAGCTCATGGGATAAAGGGGAAAGTATTGACGTGGATAGAGAACTGGCTGTCAGATAGAAAACAGAGAGTTGGAATAAACGGCTCATTTTCTGAATGGCAGGCAGTAACAAGTGGGGTACCACAGGGATCTGTCCTGGGTCCCCAGCTGTTCACAATTTACATTAATGACCTGGATCAGGGAGTCGGATGCAGCATTTCCAAATTTGCAGACGACACTAAACTAGGAGGGGGGGTGGGCTCAGAGGAGGAGACCAGGAAGCTCCAGAGCGATTTGGACAGACTGGGTGATTGGGCGGATAAATGGCAGATGCACTATAATGTGGACAAGTGCGAAGTTATCCACCTTGGGTGCAGGAACGGGAGGGCAAATTATTATTTAAATGGCAATAAATTGGGAGAGGGGGAAGTACAGAGAGACCTGGGTGTTCTTGTACACCAGTCACTGAAGGCGAGCATGCAGGTGCAACAGGCGATCAAGAAGGCAAACGGTATGCTGGCCTTCATAGCAAAAGGGTTGGAATACAGGAACAGGGATACCTTGCTGCAGCTGTACAGGGCACTGGTGAGACCACACCTCGAGTACTGTGTACAGTTTTGGTCGCCTCATCTGAGGAAAGATGTTCTTGCCATGGAGGGGGTGCAGCGGCGATTCACCAGGCTGATACCAGGAATGGCGGGATTGACCTATGAGGAGAGACTATGTAGTTTAGGGATGTACACACTGGAGTTTAGAAGATTGAGAGGGGACCTCATAGAAGTGTATAAAATTCTGACAGGTCTAGACAGACTAGATGCAGAAGGAATGTTTCCCTTGGCGGGTGAGAACAGAACTAGAGGACATAATTTAAGGATAAGGGCTAAACCATTTAGGACAGAAATGAGGGGGAATTTCTTCACTCAGAGGGTGGTGAACCTGTGGAACTCATTGCCACAGAGGGCAGTGTACGCCAGCTCATTAAATATATTTAAGAGGGAATTAGATGTATTTCTACAGGCAAAAGGGGTTAAGGGTTACGGAGAGAAGGCGGGGACGGGATACTGAATTGGAGGATCAGCCATGATCTCATTAAATGGCGGAGCAGGCTCGAAGGGCCGGATGGCCTACTCCTGCTCCTATCTTCTATGTATCTATGTATCTATGTAAAATTGGCTATTCTCCAATCTATTACTCTGGTCTTTGTTATGCTTATGTCCTTCTCAATTATTATCTTAAGGCATATTCACGACTGAGATCAAAAGGTTTTTGGACACTAAGGGAATCAAGGGATATGGGGATAGGGCGGGAAAGTGGAGTTGAGGTCGTAGATCAGCCATGATCTTTTTGAATGGCGGAGCAGGCTCGAGGGGCCGTATGGCCTATTCCTGCTCCTATTTTTTATGTTCCTAAAATGTAGCAACCTAATAGATTGTCAGCAACTTTAGAAGAAACAATAGTTCCTACATTACACTAGTGACTACAATTCAAAAGTACTTCATTGGTTATAAAGCAATTTGGGATGTCCTGAGGTCATGAAAGGCACTATATAAAGCCAAGTTCTTTCTTTTTAGTGCTACATCAATGCTCCATCAGTCAAAACTGGCAGTACCATGGACTCATTAATACACTTCACTTGGTCTGTTCCAGAAAGATTTAAAAACTAAGGGAGCCACTTGAGGGCATGAACAGGAATTCATTCAGCTTCACATCCGACTGCAGTGTTAAATATATTTGATTTAGGTTGGGATGTACTCCCTCATATGCTACTCTTCAACTTTTTAAAAGCATCATTTAATTCAGATTACACATTAAAATCTAAGTAATTGAATGGGTAATATCAATTGCATATTATGCTGAACAAATGCCTTGTTTTTTTACCCCGTTCATTTGCCTTCCCTTCTCACTGCTCTCCTCTGTATATTAGTCAACAGAAAGTGTGCTCAATGATGCAGAACAGAGCTTTCTCTGGTAATTTCTTTCAATTTCCACACCCACTCTGTGGAACACAGCCACTGAAAATATGCTCTCCCTAGTGGTCTGGTTAATATTTGGAATCCAGAGGTGTGGACTAATAATCCAGAGAACGTGAGTTCAAATTCCATCATGTCAGTCTGAGAATTTATATTCAGTTTTTAAAATCTGTAAATAAAAGAGCTGGTATGAGTAAAAGTGACCTTGAAGCTGTCAGAAAACTCAATTGGTTTACTAATGTCCTTAAGGGAAAGAAACCTGTCGTCCTTACCTAGTCTGGTTTAGATGTGACTCCAGTCATCTGCTCTCAATGGAGCAAGTGGGCTTCGACAGGAAGATAATTGATTCCTTCAGGGATCATTTGCTTTTCCCTAGTAAAGCTTTGGGTCCTTTCTAAGGCCCTTAGGGGAACTTCCATCAGTGTTCAGCTTGTTTGAGTTCCCTTGAGACCTTATAAGAACGGAATGGGCAGAATTTTCTGGGGTAGCCTGGGCATGCCCCTTGTTGTGAAGACAACATGACAAAAGATTTGCCCATGCACCCTCCCACACTCCCACCTGAATTTAAAGGGGCATTTAGGTCAGGATGGACTCTCAGCAGAAATGGGTTCTACCCAAAATCTTGCCCCCCCACCATGGAAATCTTCTTTTCCAGCTTTCCCAAACCCAGGAATTTCCAGTTCATAGTTTTTCTCAAATGCTAGAAACTCTTCTGTGTTGTTCTTATCATGACTTTTGTAGAGAGCAGGCAATCTAGCAATACTTCAGTGATGTTCTGGAGGGCAGGCTACCAAAGTCCATCCTCCTCCAGTCCATTGATTCTGAGGCTTTCAACTGTAGTGATTCCAGGGGCAACAGCTGTGCTGAACCCAGCAGCTAGAGATGAGTTTTCTTTACAGTCGGTCAAGCAAGGCCACAAAATCCGTTCTTTCACTGAGCAGATTTGCTGATAGTGCTGAGTATTCCCAATCTTCTAATAGCTTTTCAAACTTGCACACAGTCCATCCAGTAATATAAGAACATAAGAATTAGGAGCAGGAGTAGGCCATACGGCCCCTCGAGCCTGCTCCTCCGCTCAATAAGATCATGGCTGATCATCGACCTCAACTCCACTTTCCTGCCCTATCCCTATATCCCTTAATTCCTCAGGAGTCCAAAAATCTATCTATCCCAGCCTTGAATATACTCAACGACTGAGCATCCACAGCACTCTGGGGCAGAGAATTCCAAAGATTCACAACCCTCTGAGCAAAGAAATTCCTCCTCATCTCAGTCTTAAAAGACCTGCCCCTTATCCTGAGACTATGCCCCCTAGTTCTAGACTCTCCAGCCAGGAGAAACAATCTCTCAGCATTTATCCTGTCAATCCCCCTCAGAATCTTATATGTTTCAATGAGATCACCTCTCATTCTTATAAACTCCAGAGAGTTTAGGCCCAATCTAGTCAATCTCTCCTCATAGGAAAACCCTCTTATCCCAGGGATTAATCTAGTGAACCTTCGCTGCACCGCCTCTAAGGCAAGTTTATCCTTCCTTAAATAAGGAGACCAAAACTGTACACAATACTCCAGGTGTGGTCTCACCAGAACCCTGTACAATTGTAGCAAGACTTCCTTACTCTTGTACTCCAACCTCAAGCAATAAAGACTAACATGCCATTTGCCTTCCTAATTGCTTGCTGTACCTGCATGCTAACTCTCTGTTTCTTTTACTAGGACACCCAAATCTCTCTGAACACCAGCATTTAATAGTTTCTCATAATTTAAAAAATATTGTTTTTCTATTCTTCCTACCAAAGTGAATAACTCACATTTCCCCACATTATACTCCATCTGTCACCTTATTGCCCACTCACCTAACCTGCCTATATCCCTTTGCGGGCTCTTTGCATCCTCCTCACATCTTACTTTTGCACCTAGCTTTGTATCGTCAGCAAACTTGGAAACATTGCACTCGGTCCCTTCATCTAAGGCATTAATATAGATTGTAAATAACTGAGGCCCAAGTACTGATCCTTGCAGCACCCCACTAGTTACAGCCTGCCAATCTGAAAATGACCCGTTTATCCCTACTCTCAGTTTTCTGTCTGTTAACCAATGCTTTATCCATGCTAATACCTTACTCCCAATCCCACGTGCCCTTATCTTGCTTAACAACCTTTTATGTGGCACCTTATGAATGCCTTTTGGAAATCCAAATATACTACATCCACTGGTTCCCCTTTATCTACCCTGCTAGTTACATCCTCAAAAAACTCTAATAAATTTGTAAAATATGATTTCCCTTTCATAAAACCATGTTGACTCTGCCTAATCATATTATGATTTTCTAAGTACCCTGTCACCACTTCCTTAATAATGGATTCCAGCATTTTCCCGACGACTGATGTCAGGCTAACTGGCCTGTCGTTCCCTGTTTTCTCTCTCCCTCCTTCCAATTCATTGGGACCTGTCCTGAATCTAGGGAATTTTGGAAGATCACAACCAATGCATTCACTTTCTCTGCAGCCACCTCTTCTGGAACGCTAGGATGTAGTCCTTCAGGTCCAGGGGATTTGTCGGCTTTTAGTCCCATTAGTTTCTCAAGAACTTTTTCTCTACTGATATTCCTATCTCTGTTATTAATATTGATGGTAGCACAATGACAATAGCAAATCGCAGGAAATGGATGTGAAGATTCTGTCATATTATCCCATCTGAAACAGGTGGTTGCTTTATTCCATTATTTTATCTATCACAGTAATCCACAGCACCACTTATATACTCTAGAGCTTATTAGAACAGAGTTATAGGGGGTAATTTTAACCCCCAAAATCGGGGGGGTTTTGGTCGGGTGGGATGATAAAATTTTAAAAGTCGCAAATCTGAACCCAAAACGTCTCGAACCTGGTTTTAATGGAGGTGGGAAGGGGAGGCGGGTGGGGTTGGGGGTGGGGGGGGTGGGGGGACCAACCTGCTCCCAGGAAGCGGGTCGCTCATTTAAATATTTTAATGAGGCTGCTTGCCTCAAATTTTGTCTCTCCTCTAGCTTTAATGCTGGTTGGCCGGGTTTCCCAGGCTTCGGGAAGCTAAAGGGAGGAGAGGACTGCTTGAATATACTCAACAACTGAGCCTCCACAGCCCTCTGGGGTAGAGAATTCCAAAGATTCACAACCCTCGAGTGAAGAAATTTCTCCTCATCTAAGTCCTAAAAGTGTCAGCCGTGGCTCAGTTGGTAGCACCTTCGCCTCTGAGTCAGAAGGTTGTGGGTTCAAGTCCTCCTCCAGGGACTTAAGCACATCAAGCTAGGCTGACAGACCAGTACAGTACTGAGGGAGTGCTGCACTGTCGGAGGTGCCATCTTTTGGATGCGATGTTAAACCGAGGCCCTGTCTGCTCTCTCAGGTGGATGTAAAAGATCCCATGGCACTATTTCGAAGAAGAGTAGGGAAGTTATCCCTGGTGTCCTGGCCAATATTTATCCCTCAACCAACATAACAAAAACAGATTATCTGGTCATTATCAAATTGCTGTTTGTGGGAGCTTGCTGTGTGCAAATTGGCTGCCGCATTTCCCACATTACAACAGTGACTCCGCTTCAAAAGTACTTCATTGACTGTAAAGCGCTTTGAGACGTCCGGTGGTCATGAAAGGTGCTATATAAATGCAAGTCTATCTTTTCTAAATGGCTGACCCTTTATTCTGAGACTGTGACCCCTAGCTCTAGACTCACCAGCCAGGAGAAACATCTACCCTGTCAAGCCCTGTAAGAATTTTGTATGTTTCAATGAGATCACCTCTCATTCTTCTAAACTCTAGGGAATATAGACCTAGTCTACTCAATCTCTCCTCATAGGACAATCCCCTCATTCCAGGAATCAGTCTAGTGAATCTTCGTTGCACTCCCTCTATGGCAAGTATATCCTTCCTTAGGTAAGGAGACCAAAACTGTACACAATACTCCAGGTGTGGTCTCACCAGGGCCCTATATAATTGCAGTAAGATGTCTTTACTCTTATACTCAAATCCTCTTGTAATAAAGGCCAACCTACCATTTTCTTTCTTAATTGCTTGCTGTACCCGTATGTTAACTTTCAGTGATTCGTTTACAAGGACACCCAGGTCCCTCTGAACACCAACATTTCCCAATCTCTCTCCATTTAAAAAATACTCTGTTTTTCTATTTTTCCTACCAAAGTGGATAACTTCACATTTCTCCACATTATATTCCATCTGCCGTGTTCTTGCCAATTCACTAACCTGCTTATATCCCTTTGCAGCTTCTTTGCGTCCTCCTCACAATTTACTTTCCCATCTAGTTTTGTATCATCCGCAAAGTTGGATACATTACACTCGGTTCCCTCATCTTAGCCATTAATATAGATCGTAAATTAGAGATCAATAGATTTTTGGACATTAAGGGAACCAAGGGATATGGGGATAGTGCGGGAAGGTGGAATTGAGGTAGAAGATCAGCCAAAATCTTATTGATAGACGGAGCAGGCTTGAAGGGCCGAATGGCCTACTGCTGCTCCTATTTCTTATTTTCTTATGACTGGTGCATGGAAGAGGTAAGTGGTTTTCCAGCACTGCTTGTGAGCCAGGAGCAGCAGGAGTGCTTCCCTCCAACCCCCCCAAGCTAACCTGATTCCCCCCCACGAATGGACCACCCGGGATCGGACACATTCCCCCTGCGATTGAACCCCCACCATGATCCCCAACCCCCTCCCCATCTTTGCCCTGACCTCTCTCCGACCCCCTGCAATCACCCCGCAACCCTCCAAACCATGCTGTACCCCCCTCACAATCTCTACCCCGAGGAGCAGAAACCTACCTGTTCCTGGGCTCCTGACTCTTCTGCAGCGTTCCACTCCTGACAGGGAGCCAAGCCTGTCAATCAGACTGGCTTCCAGGTGGGAAACCTGTTTAAAAAAAAAACACACAATCTGTGGAGTTAAAACTCCACAGCGTTCAGGAAAACCTGGACTTACGGGTTTCCCGAGCAGAACTCCTCCCCGCTGCTTGGAAATCCCGCCCCGGTAAATATCGGGGTCATAATACTTTTACCTTTTGACATTATGAGGTAGGGATTCTGCTTTGGGTACTTGGGGAAATTTTGCCCAAAATGCGTTCGAAATGGCACTGGTTAGGTTACAGTTCAAGCTTCTGATAAAATTCATTTGCATAATCACAAATGTAAAATCTTCAATGAACCAGCGCAGTCGCACAGCGTAATAGAATGTAATTATTTCTTTTTTTCCTTTCTATTAAAAAGGATTTCTTGATGTGGTAACCTGCTGCAGTTTTATTAATACAGCTGAAAATGGGTTTATCACAAAAAAATAAGCATTTTTAATAAGGTGTCCAGTCCTCCACCTGTGAGTAACCTGATTTAAAATCATTGAAAATTACATTAGAAAACTATACTGAACCATTTCATAGTTTCATTGGTGTACACTAGTCAGTTTATTAGTAAATTAAATATTTTTTGATATGAAAAATCTTTAAGAATGCGCTTACTAGTGCTTGTGCGCCTAAGAAAGTGAGCGCAATTTAAAGAGTCTTCCCGAACCAGCGCAATCAGCGGAATCTCGCAATTACAACCTGGGGGCGTGGCCAGTTTTGTGGGCGGGGCCTGATCCAAGCAAATTGAATCTTCAACTAGCGTAAAAGAAAGCGGTAAACACGAACGTAAGTGGTTTTGGGCATAACTTACGTTTAAAATTCTCCGATCTTTTGCACTGGTTCGGCCGATTCCGCTGATATTACTAGCGTAAACTCTACCCGCATCTATTTAAAATACAGTACTGGAGAGGAACAATACCCACTAGTTATGCTAAATCTAGGTCATCCCCTTTTTGCAATCAAAGCATACACAAAGGTAAATAACTCAATAAGGCCTCTTGTCTCATCAAGACAAACATACTTTTAAGATCCTTCTTCCATTTCAAATATAAAGCCTATGGGGTAGAAATTCATTATAGCCCAGGAATGGGCGGTATCATTAGAAAAGTTTGAGAATTAGCGCCGGGTGCTAATGCTTTAGACTGCACGCAAAATTCATTCTCACTGCTCAAAGAAATAATTGGAGCGCTAATTCAAGTCTTAGGGGGAAAAATTCAGTTGCTTGCGCCTCCCGTTAGCGCCTTAAATGGGCGCTAATGGGGCGTAAAGCAGCTAACGCCCGGGCGCAGCGCCGCCCACGCCTCCCGAAAAATTTAGTGGGAGGTTAGCGGCGGCGGCAGCCGGTAGCACCCTGTGGCGCTGCGCCGCCGGCGATGACGTCATCGCCGTGCGCAGCGCCCCGCTCGCGCCCCGGCCGTGATCTTCAGTCGCGCCCCCTGATTTACCGCCAGACGCTATGTCCGACGGGTTCAGGGGGGCGTACGTGCGGCCGGGGCGGCGATATTTAAAGGGGAGGTGGCAGGCGGCCATTTTTGTTGCTGGCCGCCTGCCAGCACCTGCCCCCGTTGCTGTCCCCGGCCCCCGTGAAGCCCCCCCACCGTGAAGTGCCGGCTGCGCTCCAAGAGCCCGGCACTTCTCTTGAGTGCCGGGCTCTTTTGCCGGCACTCCCGATCCCTGGGAGCCCAGCTGGGCCCCGGTTCGCGCTGCGCAAGGCCCCTCCCCTTTAAGAAGGGGAGGAAGGCCTGCAATACCGCGGCGCGACGTGCCGCAGCGCGTGGCGCTGCGGCACGTAGCGCCAGGATATTCACTCGCAGCGCCCCAAGAGGGATGCGGGGTGCTTCCAGTTGCGCCCCGCTTCCCTCTTGGGGCGCAACCACTGAAGTTCCGGCGCGGGGCCGCTAATTTTTTCGGGGCGCTAAAAGTCGCGCCCCGGCGAGGTTAGCGCCCCAAATGGGGCGCGACTCAATTTTTACCCCTTAATGGCCTAGCTCAGTGGTGTTACACTTAAAGGGTGGACCAATATCGGGTGCAGTCTAATTTCAACTCATCATTGCCATAGGCTTTTCCCAGTACTTAAAGGGGAGGTTCATTGATACTGCAGCACCTCATTATCAGCATTGCTGGCTGTGCAGCTGCCTCAGCAAGGAGAAGCACAACAAGGAGAAGGAGCCGGAGAACTGAAGCAGGTGTGCTTATGGCAGATCCACCTCAGTCGGGTGGTCAGGGTGAGTGAATGCTTCAACAAATGCTACATACCACCATCTGTACCACAAGCTTCACACACTGCCCAAAGCACCACACCCCCAGCACTCACCCACCAACAACCTCTACCTACCAACACTCTCACCCACCTCTCACACCTTGCATACAATGACAGCTATTCAACTATGGCAGGCACAAGGGTCATTAGTTATTAGAATATGTGTGATATGTTTATGCAACAATTTATTACTGGAGTTTGCAATATTTTGTGGTCTCCCTCATTTCACCTTTACGCCCAGGAGGATGCTGTGATATGGCATAACACAGGGATGGTATAATGGGGATGTGTTGAGCAAAAGGGATT